>JANAVB010029816.1:6243267-6637646 GCA_029216955.1 Iris pallida | reverse complement strand
ATGATACGGTCCTGCTTGGCGCAAGTTTTCGTCTCGATCTGACGAACGTGCACAAAGTAATTGGGAAACTGCACAGAGGCCGATACGGGAATTTTGACGGATCGCATCAAATTCGTCGCGCACGACGACCAAGACCATTAATGAATTCCGCCAAAGCTCACACGTCTACGAAGCCGTTACGCACCTTTCGATGCTTTCGGTTCATGACCAAGTCGCCCGTTTGGGGCGGACGCACGTGGTATCGGATAATTTTAATTATTTTAAAGCAGGTTTTTGACAGTTTTGGAATTCAGTTTCCTCGACCGATAGTCGGTCAAATAACAATCTACAAAAAGGGTTCTAGAGTTCTATAGGTTGTTAAAACATTGTTCAGAAGGTTGACCAATTGGTCGATGGATCGATCGGAATCAATCCTCCAATATGGGTTCAGGGACTGTTATAATACTCTATTTTTGGACAGATTTTGACCAACTTCGTGTCGATCTTGTCATGACCCGTTACCCAAATTGTTGGGTCGGGCCGAGCCATGTCCAGCCTACGCTTGGTTAAAGCGTAGTAAGTTGATCTAAGAATAGACAATAAAGGATCTAAGCTGCTAACAGTTCTAATATCTCGTTTAAAAGGTTCATCACAACACAGCATCTATAAGCGAAAGTAAAATAAGTACAGACTTAAAAATACACTTCCAAAGTATCTAACTGGAGACAAAGTCTAGTTACTACAAAATATAGTCTAAACAGTTCAATAACTAAGCCAAAAATAATCTAAGCAAGACTACCAAGCGAGATTCCCTGCGGGGACTTCCTCGGGAGCAAAAGCCTGGTCCTCTGTAGTGGGTCCATAGAAAAGATCACAGAGCAAATCTTCCTCCGAAAGTATTCCTACAACGTTATCCTGTCAGGACAGGAGCAAGTACTGATTCTAAAACTAAATATACTGAGCATGGAATGAAAAGAGATGTAGTAAATAAGAATTATGGCATCTATCTCATGTCGTATCACAATCATGTCATATCACAGATCTATCTCATGTCGTATCACAATCATGTCATATCACAGATCTATCTCATGTCGTATCACAATCATGTCATATCACAGATCTATCATGTCATGAATACATTTGTCATGATGACATATGGATATCTAGAGTTTAAAACTGGAGCAGGTACGTGATCGTCAATAGGTGTACAATGTGCAGGGGCACATAATAAAATGTACTTTCGTACAAGTGTAAAGGCGATAGATGTACAAACGTACAAATACAGCTTTGAGAGTAAGGACTGCAGTAACATATAAAATGAAACTTTGCTCGGTACTGTAGAGGGGGCATGATCACGTACTCAACTATCAGTTTTCCCATAACCCATATTCTAACATGTGAGAGATACGAGAACAGTAAAAACATGTGAGAGATATAAGAACAGTAAAAACATGTGAAGGATACTGGAAGCAATTTAAAACATGGTAGGTACTGAGAGCAGTATAAAACATGTGAAGATCAGACTTGCAGTTTAAGAAACGGTATTTTAACATGATTCATACGTAATTCATTATCATATGTAGTAAATAAAGTTTGTAGGGGTACTCGCCTCGAGCAAAGCAAGAATACTAGTACGAAGACATAGATGTTCGGTATCTTGTCAAAAATAATAAACAAACTCAGCCTCTAAGTTATGATTAAGATTACACAAGTGGTGAGACACGACTCCTAACTAGATACTAGTCAAGTGGGGATCTAGCATAAAAGTCCAATGTGGGGTGACACTATATCCAAACTAATTTTCTAGGGCCTTTAAACTAGTGTAGGGTGAGGTCCAATACTACAATAACTCAAATCAGCACAAAACTTTGTAAGTCGTAACTACTCAATAAATAAATCAGACTGTACACTGAGTTCCAATAATTTTTGAGATAGACAAAAACCTCAATTATACATAAAATAAAGTACCAGAATGATCCTTGTTAATTATAGAAATTTATACTAATTTTTCTGGAATTTATAAACCCTCATAGATATTTATTAAAAATCAGCAAACACATGTATCCTGAAAATAAGTTCTATTTTCCTATTTTTATAAAATACCAAAAGTACTTATTAAATGCTAGAAAAATTATAATAAATTAGCTAAATTAATATAGTATTTAAATACAATTTTTACCAGATTTTTACAGCACTTAAAATATATATATATAAATTCAAAAATAGCCTAACCGGATCATCCGACGGATTACTGAGGATTACCAACGGATTTTCCGAAGTGTCACAGCAAGTTTAGTGGTGCAAGTTCAGATTTTCCGACAGATTTCCGCAAATTTTCGACGGATTTTCCGAACCGTCACAGAAAGTTGATTTTTGAAAACTCAAAACTTGTTTCGGCCATAAAAACTTCGTTTTAAATCGAAATTCGGATTTTCAAAAGTCAAAATTGCATAGAATTGAATTTTCTACAACATGGGACTATTTTTTTTACAAATCAAAACATTTGATAGATCAATATATCAAAATACTCCAAAAATAGGTTCTCGGGATACCAAAACGGGTTTCGATATCCACCAAACTCAAAATCCATGGTATACAAACTAGGTGATGGCCTCATATATGCATATGTGACCAAGATCCATGATGGTAACACCAGTATCACTCTTGATACCGAGTTTTCTACTAAGTCAATATTGGGTTTTATCAGAAAATCAAAACCTAATTAAAACCAATTTTAGAAACATGCATATAGACGAGAATCACAAGGAAAACATTTTTAACAAAATAAATTTAGGAAAATTCTAAGCATTTAACTCCAAGAAAATAAAATGTCAACAAAATAATATGGTTCATAGATTTGGCAAGATGTACTTGCCTAGGTTAAGCTCCAAGCCTAATCTTCTACTCCACCACCAAGAGGGGTACGAAACCACACTCTAGACCTCAAGGCCAAGCTCTTGGCAAGCTCCAAGAAAAGAGAAGGGAAGAAAAAATAAAGAGAGAGTAAAGAGAATGAAAAGAGAGAGGAGAGAGAAAGTGAAATGGTATATATATTAGGGGGGAATTAATCTTAGCCGTTGGATCATGATCCATGTAAAAGTATAGGTCAATCATGGCCATTCAAACAAAACCAATTATCCATTGGATAATAAAGTGCATCTACACTATTCACGAAAATATCTAAACACTATTCACGAAAATATCTAAACACTATTCACGAAAATATTCGAAACACTATTCATGAAAATATCAGAAACCGAAAATATCTAAAGTGTAGAAAACATGTCTGAGTGGGACACGAAGGTCATGGGTGTAGAGCGTCTCGAGTAGATCATTCATGAGAAGTTGGTTCTAAGAAAACGACTGGTCTTGTGCTCCTAAATTAAAAGTCACGGTAACGTGCAAACGATGATCAAAAATAAAAGTGGGAATAATTATTCAACGATTAATTGGTCTAAGTTGACCCGAAGTTGTGCGATACAAAAAGAGCACAAGAAAACGAGTTCAAGTATGACATGATATATAAAAACGAAGATAATCTTGTCTACTACAAAACCCATACAGAGAGTTTACAGAGATTGGCATCCCTAACGCTCCAGAAGTCAAATTCATGGAAAGGAACATTTAATGATCAAAAACAATTAAAAATAAAATATTTATTGAAAATAATTCATTTAGAAAATTTAAAATAAATCCTAAAATTCAGGGGGTTTACAGATCTCCCACTCGATTATAGTTCGATTTAAATCTATCCCAATACATGAATATGAAGAGGTATAGGTTAGCTTTGTACCCGAAGAATCCGTTCGTGAAACGGACGAGGGTAGGGGTCGTGGTTGCCTCGCGAAGTAGGTCTTCCCGCTGCTACTGTCGCTGTTCTGCTGCGTTGTTGCCGCACGTTGGTGTGCGGCCACGCCGGCCGACGACCGATCCCCGGCCAGCCTGCGGCAGCACGCGCAGGGGAGGGGCGCGCGTGGGTGGCGGCACGGGAATTAGGGTTTTATTTTTGTCGTGGCTTCGATTTCTTTCTCTCAGTCTCGCTCTATATATATATACAGTCGTATATATATCCCTAAGTTTGAGTTTATTGGATCGGCTTTAGGGGGATTCTTGCGGAAACCTGGTTCTGTTGCTGTGGGGTTTACACACGTTGGTTTTTTTTGGGTCCACTGTTCCCGCAAGGGAACAGTGTTGACAAATTCTTTTTTTTTTAACTAAACATCATATATATATATATATATATATATATATATGTATATATATATATATATGTATATATATATATATATATGTATATATATATATATATGTATATATATATATATATATATATATATATATATATATATATATAAATAAAAAATATATATATATATAAAAATATATATATATATATATATATATATATAAATAAATATATATATATATATATAAAAATAAATATATATATATATATATATATATATATATATAATATTTAATTGATAGTATAACCAATACTAATAAAATAACATCATATATATAATAACCTTAATAAAATAATAATAAATATAATGAAATTCAATAAAATAATAATGGTGTATATATACTATTATGCGCAGTCTAATAATCCCAAAATGCACAAAGACCCATTTTATACAAAAGTCACTAAATATCAATTAATAATGATAATTATAATATTTAATTATGAATACTTAGAAAATATTGATTAAACCATTAAAACGAAATACAACACCCTCATACCAAATTCCATCAACACGAATGTCATTTGACGTCCCACATGACTACATGGACTTGGGCTTGGTACGGGTCAAGTCCGGACCAGTTTGGTACAACCGGGTCACTTAAACGTCAAATAATATTAATAATAAATAATTAAACTATTATAATGGTCATGTCACAACTTAGTCTGGTTTTCCTAGTTAGGGTATCACTATGGCTCAGTCTTCCCTATCAGGGCTAATACACTAGTCAAAGCCCGCCACTGCACTATCTGTGCACGATTTCTAGTCACCTTGTACTCAAATTCCTAACAATGACTAAAATCATCTATCGTAATAATAAACTAAACAATTATTTACAAAAATCTAAAACCACCATTTAAATCAAATAAAAAATAAAAATATTTCAAAAAATTTCGGGAAAGGGAGCTACATAAATACTGGATCTGACATAGATATCAAGAAATCGTACAAGAACAACCAAACCAAATCCTAATTCGAACAAAATAACCAAAATTTTTACTCTAATAACAAGAATCGAAGAGGGAAATTAGGACAGACGTTAATTTACACTAAAAGTGGTCGATTGACCAATGGTCACAACCAAGGAAAGTGGACGAAAGTTAATTTAGACGGGCTACATTCTGTGTAAATTACAAATACATAGACACAGCCATAGTAGAGAAACATTACCACGATCTGTGCATCGACGAGGGGATATCATGTGTGCATAGTAAGTGAGATATCTGTGTATGTGTCAAGCTAAGAGTGTGTGTGAATCGTTTGTGGGATGCAATGCAAAAAGAGAACAGAGTGTGTGTCATGAGTAACTAGTGTGCACATGTAGATATGTGTGTATCACATGATACAAGTGTGTGCAAGTGTTTCAGTGAGTTTTGTGTGTGCAGGGGTGAATGGATGTGTAGGGGACAGAACATTGTAAGGTATTTTAGTTTGCAACGAAACTGAAACACAACTACAAGGACTCATAAACCTATTGTCAGCCTACTCCGGAGCATCTATGTCATGTTGTACATGTGATGCGACATGGACACAACATTCATAAACTCCTGTCATTCCATCAAACGGATAGTGTGCATAAAGAAAACTAAAATTTCTAAACTGATTAATGTACATCCTATTGTCCTTCTCATTTGAAATCCTTGAACTTGCTTTCCAAGTAATTCATCCTCGAAATACCCTAGTAACTCATTTCTAAACTGATTATATCGACCCCTTGGTTTCAGTTTCAACCTCAACCATACTTCTATCTCAAATTTCTACACTAGATCCAACATCTCATATTCCTACCAAGATACCACTTGATAATAAATCCGCCTCCCGAACGAGATGATTTACGATACTTCCTTAACCCTTCCACGGTGAAAAGAAACAAAAATTTCAAACAACTTCATAGTGTTGTTGACAGGAATGGATAAAAGACAGGTAGTTGGTGTAATCAAGACATAATTAATCAAGATGAAGGAAGTAATGACAAGATGAGAAAATCATCATATGATGAGAAAAAGAAATGACAGAATAAGGAATAATGACAGGAATTGTCCTTAATAAATAGGTCAAAAGAAGTGAATCAATTTAAGGTATGACCTGATAACCATACACGTCTATCCAGAATCTTGTCACCAGAATTTTTGCCACGTCAGTAAGCATAGCTGCAATAAACGATGGAGTCCATAACTAGGGTATACATCCTATAATTATGTTATCTAGATTCCTTACCACGCCAACCGGTATGGCTGTAAGAAAATCTAAATTCCATAACTAGGATAGTATATCCAACATCAGGCTCCATGTCCCTGTCGTGCTAGCTAGTATGACTGCAATAAATTCTAAACTCCATAATAAAGTAGATATTTACCATTCTCATCGTCCCCATCAAATATGTTTATCAGGATATCTTAACTCAATTCATAAAAACTAATTTTAGATACAAAGTCAAAGTCAACAACGTACGAATATCAAGATTCAAAGTTCAACAACAAATCAAGGATAAGTAAATGGAAACTAGCGAAAACAGATTCCGAGACAGGATTTAGAGGGAGGTTCTCAGGGAAAGTCCCAAGGGTACTATCTAGGTCAAGATCTAAAAGTCTGGAATATTATCTAAAATAATCTCAACCTAGAAGGTATATAAGTTCAACTTATAGTTCCCTCAGGGGTCGATAAACTCATCCCAAAGAAGAATAAGGTTCGATACGAAAAGATATTTCAAAAACCAAGACGAATGGAAACAAGTAGGAAAAGATTTGAAAATCCTCCGAAATAAGATTCCCAGGGGTCATCCCTGGAATCTGCCAAGAGTTCCTAATATGTGACCGAGTACCAAAATCCTAAAATATTCCTTGACTCAGCCTTAATCCTAGGACAGGCTCGCAATAGTACAGATAAGCTCAAACACTACCACGACTTCGCATCAATTGCAAAGACTGACTGCATGGGCCACCACAAAAATGTGTCACGACCCACACCCGGATATACGGGTACGAATACGTGGGCCACGCCCAGCCTACGCCGTAATATCGGTGGTCGAGCGCTGTCAAGTACCCGATACTAATTACAACATCTAAAGATCCATAACTAGAAATGTACTCATGTCACATCACAAAAACTAAGATAAGACAAAAAATAATAATAATATCACTAGAACAACTAGAATCTACAAGGATCATATGAGACAAGAATAAAACAGAGGAAACAATAACAAAACTAAATAACTACCAGACCTAGAACTCCTGAAAAACAACTCACAGTGAAGAATACCGAGAACCACCCCAGCTAGCAACATCCTGTAGTCCAATACTGAGGGCACAACTACTCCTAAAATATTATCAACCTATCCAGTCAGGATGAAACGAGCACAAATCTCAAATAAAAGTTCTAGTTAGACGATATTGAAAATGTAGCAGTAAATAGAGAGAATATACAAGGAATCATGAAATATACATGTGAGTATCATGGCAAGGTAAGCTGTAAATCTAGAGCTAGAACAATGGAAGTAAAACTGGTCATGATATGTACAAGAATCAAGAACTATCTATCTAGGTGTGTGAGTAATAGCTACAACATGTGGCCGACTTGGAAACTTGCACAATAGTAACAGGCCTGGCTAATCATACGTGGGGTGTATGATCAACACTCACAATAAATAGGTACACAATGGGTGCACAATAGGAATTGACCACATATCTATACTAATACTCCCCGCCCCTGACTAGTATAGTGGATCCAACCATGACACATCATGACACAAGATTCTCCGAGAAGGTAGCAAGTCTCCCCGAGAATCATGTCTACACAATACACAAGGAACAAGGCAAGACTTGCACAATATATACCAAGGAAAGCAAAAATAGCATCTCATGCCGGGATCCAGACAAATACCAATCCGTGTGAACTATGTGTCAAGAGAACAAAAATATCTACACTATATAAAAGAAACATAGACGATATCATAAAACAGAAATATTATCAGAGAATGTACTCGCTTGTGATATGATGGATAAGTCGACTGAGTCCAAGAATAGTGCCTCGAGGACCTATAGATGGAATACTGTATCAATATAAGGTTTTGGAAGTAAAATCAAGTCATACTAAGTCAAACTAAATCAAGGCACGTCAAACTAAGTCAAACTAGGTCAAATAAAGTCAACTAGATTATACAGAGTCAATCTAAGTCATACTAGGTTTAACAAAGTCAAACTAGGCCAGGCAAGTCAAAGCAAGTCAAACTAGGTCAATCTAAGTCAATGGTTGACTTACAGTTGACTTTTGGTCAACTGGCCAACTCTGGTCAACCCTAGGTCAACTCTAGGTCAAACTTGACTAACGTTGACTAACAGTTGGCTTTGGATCAACTGGTTAACTTCGGTCAAGTTCTAGTCAATTTTAGCTACGATTGACTTTCGGTTGACTTTTGGTCAAAATAGTCAATTTGGTCAACCAAGGTCAAAACTAGTCTAACCTAGGTCAAATTTTGACTCTACTTCGACGTTCAGTCAAAGTAGTCAACCATGGTCAACTGGGGTCAAAGCTAGTCTCTATAAATATCTACATGGTCAACATATCAATTTCAGTGATGGTAAAATTATTGGAATCGACGGATCTCAATTCCGATACAAGGATCTAAAAATACGAACAAAAGAGAAGGATTATAACAAATGGTGAAGGATAGGAAAAAGTCTACAGATGTTGTCGGATGATGAATAAACATCACCAATGTGTCCAGAATGGTCAAAATAGCTAGAATAGCCTACCTATAAGTCCAATTTGGACACAGGAGCAAAAAGGTAATTTTGAATCAAAATGGTGTCCGTGTCGGACCCGCTTTGCACCGAAAAATGTGCCAGAATAAAAGTGCATTAAATCTAACAAATTATGCCCACGAATCCAGAATGACAATACGAACCCAACGGTATATCGAAATTGGATTCCGAATGAGCCGATCTCAAAATGGCCCGTTAACCCGGATATTGGAATCTGATTTACACGAAAATGCGTGTCGGAGTCAATGTCCACAAAACTTAGCAAATTATATGTCAACGAGTCCAGAATGACGATACGAACTCAACGGTATATCCAGAATTGTATTCCGATGAGCCGATCTCAAAAAGTCCCGTTGACTCAGACTGTGGGGCCCACATTGCACCGAAATGCGTGCCAGGGCCCACGTCCTCCAAACTAAGCAAACTTTATATGAAAACGTGCCAGAACGACACCACGAGTCTACTGGTGGTGTCAGAAATTGAATCCGGAGTCCCGAGTTCAAAAATAGAATTTTACAAGTACAAAATTAAGAATTCGGACGGCCAACTTTGGCGTCGAATTCGACCAACCAAACGTGCTCACAATGAAACAAAACTTAAGGAGCAGGAAGAGGGTTATACCAGCTGTGCACAGGAACTGGTAGCACGCCAAATGGAGCTGTGATGGTAGAGTTACGAGTCGACGAAGTTTGCTCCACAAAACTATCCAAAAATAACACAATTTAAAGTGTCAACTTGGTGGCCAGTTTTGATGTATCAAACGATAAAATTAACGGACGAAACTTAATAGGAGTGAAAGTGTATATACCGAGATTGTGATGGAGAAAAGAGTTTGCCGATCCAATGGTCGGATCTTCCAGAAAGTACGCACAAAGTTGCTGCGACGAGGCACAAAATTTGAGTTCAATTCCGCGCGCGTCACGGCGGGATCCCGTGCGAAATGCACGAATCGACTGTCTTACGCGCCGGGGATAAGGGTGGATGTCAAGGGGACCTCGTCGGAGAGTTCGCAGGCCATGAAGGGGGCCGCCCACGGCTGTGCGCGGCCGGCAGCGCCGCCGTGCGGCCGTGGCAGCCTGCTGCTGCCGCTGGTACTGCTCGCTGCTGGTGCAGCTGCTTGCTGGCTGCTGCTGCGCACAGCTGCGGCCAATGGCGGCGACGGTGGCGACGCACGGCTGGGAAGGAAGGAGGAGGAGAGTGGAGGTGGTGGTGGCGGTGATGTGTGCTAGTGAAGAGAGGGGGGAAGAGTGTTGGAGTGTTTTAAGGAGGAGAGAGAAAAAGATATTTGTATATACATTAAAGAAAAGAGATAGATATTTAAATATAGTTATTTAAATAAGTAGAGAGAAAAAAAGAGATATTTATATATAAAGAGCGATATTATTGAGTAGGAGAAAAAGAAAAAATATCAGTGGGGTGTATAGGTAGACATGATAGGGCCTACACCAAATTGGATAGGGTGTTGGGTCAAGTTTGGACAAGCTTGGGGCCAAGATTTAGTTAAAATAACAATTTAATCCAAATTAAATTATGAATGAAATGAGAGCACAAGGGAGATCAATTTAGTGGCACGCAAGTGGCACGTGCATAGTTGACTCAAAACAGGCTAGGGCCATATATTGGGTCGATTGGATTGGACCGATGTCGGGCCCGAAAATTTAGTTGGAAGTTAAGTCACGAATTACGGAAGACTATAAATTGGTCTAAATTGACCCGAAAGTTGCGCGAAGCAAATAGAGTACAAGGGAACAAGTTCGAGTAGGACATGATATATCAAATTGAAGATAATCTCATCTACTACAAACTTAGAGAAGAAAGTTTCCAGAGACTGGCATCCCTGATGCTCTAGAAATTAAAGTCACGGTAAAGAGCATTTAATGATCAAAATTAATTAAATCAAAATAAATTATCGGAAATAATTCATTTAGAAAATTCAAAAAAATAAATTTTGAAAATTCAGGGGGCTTACAATCTCGACCGGATAGTGGAGATCTAGAGAAGAAAGAGGAGAAGGGAGATGTAGATTTGAGCTCTCCTTCTCCATCGGCTGGTGGATGAGAGGGATGGAGAAATATAAATAAGAGGAAAGAATCAAAAAATAAATCAAACGGGATGGAATGTCACGACCCGCTCCCGAATAATCGGACACGAGTCGGACACGCCCAGCCTTCATTGTTAGACACAATGAAGTAAGCTGTACCAAAAGCTAGAGAAATCTAACCAGATAATCAAGATAAGTAAAAATCACAGCATCTATAACGTATCCCAGAAAGATCACCATAATCCACAAACCCAGATATCATAATGTACCAGAATCAACAGGAATGAAAAGTGCTATGAACTCTAAAGTCAATATCTCAAAGTAAAGCTAAGTAATCTAAACCTGAAGCCTCAAGCTAAGCCTCATCCTGCTCAGCTAAATCCTGGGCTCTGGCCCATAGAGTAGAACAATGTCCTGCAAGCATACCTGCAACATATCCTATTCAGGAGCGGAGCAAAGTACAGTTCTAGGTAATGAAAAATGAACATGATATGAACAGGGTACAGGAGTACAGGAAATGAAATACAGGAATGAACATAAAGTACAGGAAAGTAGTACGTAGAATAAGTACAGGAACTATAGTACATGAATGTAAAGTACAGGAACATGTAAAGTACAGGAATAAAACTATAATCCTGAAGTACCAGACATGACAAGTGTACAATATCGAAATACATCTAGTCCATGTGACCCGCTGGGGTGAGTACAGGAGCATGCACAGGAGTACATGAATATGGTACGACTTAGGACCCGCGTGCACAGTGCGAGGCCTAAGCTAGGTACAGGAATATATAGTAACCGGGATTGGCCACATGGCTAGTGTATTTTCCCACCCGACACTAATAAGTACAAGAGCAAGGGTACAGGAATACAGGAGTACATGAATATCGTGCCATGACGTGTCACAAGAAAGGGTACAAGAATGTAAATATACAAAACCGTAGAAAAGTATTTGCCTGGCTCCGGAAAAGTACGGGTAGGCAATAGAGCTGGATGTATGCCTGTTATATAATTGCAAGTTGGTTAAGATCTATATAAGTTCTTTTAATTATCTCGTTTACCCATGTCTAACTATAAGTTAACTGGAAAAAATTATTCTATCTATTAATAGAAGGATTTCTTACTTCCTCCACAAAATAACTATAAAGTTAATCCATTAGTTTAAGTGACAAAACTAAAATAGTCAAGAATCCAAATGACTATCCATTAGGCCATCTTACTGGAATATCATGCCTCCAGAATCCAGGCTATCAGCATCAACCCACTCATTCAATATTCAAACTAATATACAGAAATATAGACTTAATAGAATTTCATTTTGAAGTATAATATAGGAGATTCAAAACCAAAATATTAACACTTGTAAGTAACCAATCTTTCCAACTATGTTGAAACTTATAATCGGCCTTCTAAAAATAGGTTTTAAATATACAACTTAATACTCTACCATTGCCATGCTACACAATCAGCAGAATACCCAAAAGCTTTGTGAACCAAAAATCTAAATTTACTAAGTCTCTGATTCAGATCAACAACCCATACTTCAACTGGCCAAGATAACTCTGAATTTATAAACTAGAATACCCAGAATTTATAAACTAGAATACCCACAACCCAAAAGAAAAGTTATTACACAACCAACTAAAATAACTACTTGCAGCTATTATAGTCGGCCAATTTTGGTAATTCAAATACAAACTCATTTCAGACATACAACCGAAAATAGGAACAATTGTAGAAAAAATATACAATCAATCAAATAAGAATTTAAACAAAATAGCCAATAAATTCTGTAGCCAAAAGACTAAGTATCATTGAGTGAGCCAACCCAACGAGGTAGCGCAACCAAAGGGCCTAGTAGTTCTAGATGTTGAAGGAGAAAGGGGAGGGGAGGAGCTTACATGATCATCAAGGGAAATCACATAAATATTGACCATCTCAATCCTTAAGGACCGAAGGCAACTAAGCTTTGCAAGTGAGGCACAGAAATCCATCCTACCTTGTCCAGTTCGGTCACCATATCTAACACCCACTTTCGCAACTCGGACAGTTCTCCCAGCACTTTCGCCACATCAGCTCCAAGGGCCACCTCATTCAATGTCTGCAAGAATTTCAGCCTCCTTACCCCTTTAGGTGTTCAGAGTAAGTTATTTCAATTCCACGATTTATTTTTCTTGGATAGTGGATACAAAGAAATGTCCAGAAAGAATATATAGAATAAAAGTGGATTTCTATATCTACCAAGAACTCACCCCTTTTATTAGGAATTTCACTTATTAGATTGAATTAATTTAGTTAAAGTTTGGCACTTAAATTGAATACAATAAAAACAACACATTATTTTGTAAATTTTAAGAAACGTCTAGAAATTTAGTATAACTTAAATGAGAATTTTAACAAGGATGATTGGTAGTACATAATAAGATATTAAATCAATGTATCCGAAAAAATTTGTAACAATTGAGAAACAAGATAAGAAAAAAAATTGTCTTAGGTGGTTTAAACATGTGCAACACAAACCAATAAACCTTTCATAAGGAAAACTCATCATATAATAGTTAATGGAACCACTACGACCAAATGTACGCATAGACAAACACGACTTGAAGTTTTAAAATTATATGATTATGTGTTACCTTTAAGACAGCCTCAGGGAGTCAAATGGAAAGAAGGGATTCTGTCACGCCCCAGAACAAGAATACTGGAGAGCGGGGGAATGACTCAGCCAGCTATGTATTACGGGTAGATGAATACCTTATAATACGATAAATGCTGTCTAATAAGACGAGGGGGTGCATACTACATGAAAGTCTCCCTATGGTCACTTCACATCTATTATCTCAATCATTCAAACAAGAAACAGAAATAGAGAACATGTGAGATAAAGCAGTAAGGCATCCCAAACGCTCAATCAAAGTGTTCTTGATATCTGGCTTTACAAAACATAGCCAGAGAATATAACAAAGTATACATAATTGTTATCAGCTGCAGCCTGACTTTAGTTACAATTATACAAAAAGTAGGTACAAGACAATCCGACTAACATGTCGGTGCTAAACGGCAAGTATAAATTAAATAACAAAAACGAGCGGGGAAGTAAGGAACCCACTCGAGTCCTCCTGCGATCATCTCTCTAGTATTGACCATCTTGGAAGTAGAAGTAAGTTGGATCCTCGGGAACCGGCTCTAAATCTGGCCATGCAAAACCAGAAAGGTTAGACCTCTAAAAGCAAGTACCGCAAGGAAGCACGATATGAGGAATGAAACCAGTAATAGGAAACATAACAAATAGATCTCTGCTGACAACTGGAATTCACATCATATCACGACATTTCGAACTAACTTCCCAACCAAACAAGGACAGAAGTTGGCCCGTCATGTCTTGACATTCAGATCATCTCAGTTAGGTAACAGAGTAGGTACAATGCACAAACAAATCAATTTAAACGGCCATGCAACTGCTACGGCTTGCTACTGTGAGTTTTAAGTTATCCTAAAATTATGCAATAGAGGATTCCTCAGTTCTTGCTATGTGCAAGCAAGGCTAGTCTATCTAATCAATCAATTGCGCCAATCATGTATTTAGACGAGTCCCAGCGGGACGCTCGTCGTTAGTATACCATGTACATTTAAATAATATAAGCAGATATCGCTCCCTGCCCGTGTGAAAGATTGCAGTATCTGTGGGAACCAGCCGGCCTGTCGGGCACTTAATAGTCCCAAGAGGGCTGCCATGTAGGAACTCGGGAATCCATTCTCTCCATGCAATCATTATTTTATTTAACTTAATAGCCTCTATGTTAAGCGAAATCCCATGCCGTGGATCATGGTCATTCAGAATGAGTACTTTCGTACGGGGTACGATATGCACAACTCTACAACGATACCCGTTCGGTCAGGTTGTAGGTCTTACATAGCGTAATACAACAATCAAAACTAGCCACGGAATAATCATGCCTTGACCATAAAGTACACATGCTGTTGTTGTAAAAAATAAATAAATAAGTAAATAAATAAATTGAAGCCTGCATGTGCCTGTATGCCAATATTCGGGATCAGCCAGTCGATTGCAATAGTTCATAGTTAATATGAACGTGTCTCATTCATTCATTTCAATAAGACGACTAGCCAGTCTCTTAGTTCCAACTAGGAACGCATGATCAATTATTAAATTAAGATAACAATCCCTGTTTATTAATGTCAAGACAACAATTAATGTTAATAAATGCCAAGTCAATCAATCAATGGTAATATATGTCAATCAATGCTAAAATAATAATTTATGTTTAATTAATGCCAACTCGGGACAGAATTCGCCAAAAGGGTATTATGGGCAGCCATAGGCAGATGCCTGTTTATGTGTCTAGGCAAGTCGGGCTCTATCTATGCGGTCTGGAAATAATAATTCATATGGGGCTCAAAGAACAAGCCTATGCGGCTGGATGCAAATAAGCTTTATGCGGCTAAGATACAATGGGAGTTCATACGGCTGCGGATGACTGGCCTCATGCGGCTCGGGTTTCGAATTCATGCGACTGCAAGCAACGCGCGCCCATGCGGCTGAAAAATATCTCATGCGGCTACGGATGACTTGCGCCCCTGCGGCCAGAGGAAATTCCATGCGGCGGAATAGATGCAAGCCTATATGTGGCTGAGAAGTCATGCAGCGCCATGCGGCTGAGAATGATCAGCGCCATGCGGCTGTGGAATTGAATGCATATGCGGGTAGCTAAAACTCATGCGGCAGATAAGTCTCATGCGGCTGACTAAGTCCATGCGGCTAACTAAGCCCATGCGGCTATCTAAGCTCATGCAGCTAACTAAGACTTGCCACATGAAAAATCATGCGGTCAAGCACTGTTCTTCTTCTCCACTTCCCGAGAAGAAGAACCATGGGAAGCCATTGCTTCTAAGCTCCATAAATCCTTCAGTCCAAGCCCAAATCCGGACTTCTATAGGTCAAAATTGGGTAAAACAAAATTCTCTACAACATAGAACCATCAAAACTTGAAGATAACAAAGTTTACTAGATTAAAACCTAAAAAATCCAAAAATGCATTAAACTTAGATCTACAAGAAATGAACCATCGAAATTGAAAATGCTAAGTACTAAAGAGGCTTAAGATCAAGTAAGGAAGATGATGGAACAATAATAATGGAGATCCATCAAGAAGCAAGTTTGGCACTTGCCTTGGCGGCTGAAGAGTTTATAAGGAAAAAGAAATATAAAAAGAGAAATGGTGAAGTAATAAAGAGAGAGAAAGGGGATGGCTTTAAATGAAGGGGTGGTGGTAGGTGGGGGTTTGTTTCGGTTCATGATAAAATAGCATACTTAATCCAATCCAAGACGAACCCAAAGCATAGCTAAAGCAAAGTATAAAAGCAGGAAATAAAATGCGGAAATAAAATTAACATAAAATTAAAGGGGCTTAATTACAGAACAATACATGATAAATATATTAAAGCAGTACATGTATTAAAAGTACGTATTCTGGAAACGAAAAGTGACATCTCCACCCTCCTTAGAAAAATTCCGTCCTCGGAATTTCAAATCCAAGCAGGATAGGAATATCAAAACTAAGCTAATCTAGGTACAAGAAACTTGAGCAAGCAATCATTCTTCAATTCTAACTAACAGATAACATATTTATATTAACAATCTACGATATCAAGTAGTTCTATCCATATGGTGACAAGCAAGAGGGATTAAGACAATCAAGGTACACGGGAAGAAATATACCTTATGAGTCAAACAGATATGGATACCGTGATCGGATATCATCCTCACGTTCCCACGTTGACTCTCCTAATGAGTGATGACCCCAAGCAACTCGGACAAGGCTAATTGTTCGGTTCTTGAGTATCTTCTCTCTTCGGTCCAAGATGGACATAGGCTGCTCCTCGTAAGACAGGTTGGTACCAACAACCAGCTCAGAATGATCAAGAATATGGCTTGGGTCTGATACATACCTTCGCAACTGAGATACATGAAATACGTTATGCACCTCTCGTAACGAAGGTGAAAGGGACAAACGATAAGCAATATCGCCTACCCTATCAAGGATAACGAATGGTCCTACGTATCGCGAACTCAACTTCCCGCGAACGCCAAATCTAATGACCCTACGGGTAGGTGAGATCCGTAGGAACACGTGGTCCCCAACAAAAAACTCTAGCGGCCTACGATGCTGGTCCGCCCAATGACGATGCCGATCCTGCTCAACTCGAAGTCGCTCTCTAATTCCCTTAACCAATTCAACTGTCTGAACAATCATTTCCGGGCCTAATATCTTTCTGTCTCCAATATCATCCCATGCTAGTGGCGACCTACACTTCTTACCATATAGTTCTTCAAATGGCGCCATCTGGATACTGGCTTGATAACTGTTGTTATATGAAAACTCAACTAAGTACAAGTGGCTCTTCCAATGCCCTCCAAAATCTAAGGTGCAAGCTCGCAACATATCTTCTAAAGTCTGAATTGTCCGTCCGTCTGTGGATGGTAAGCCCTGCTAAATCTTAACTTAGTGCCCAGACTATGATGTAAGCTCTTCCAGAAATGTGATATGAAATGGGTGTCTCTATCAGACACAATACTGACAGGGATTCCATGCTGCCTGACTATCTGTTGCATATATAATTCTGCCAACTTTTCTGTAGATTGTCCTACTCTAAAAGGAAGAAAGTGTGCTACCTTTGTAAGCCGGTCCACTATCACCCAAATAGCATCTTTACCACTTGGTGATCTCGGTAAACCGGTCACAAAGTCCATTGTGATGTGTTCCCACTTCCATTCCGAAATAGGAAGCGATTGTAATAACCCAGCTGGCCTCTGCTGTTCTGCCTTCACTTGCTGACATACCAAGCAACGGAAAACAAATCTAGCTATCTCCCTCTTCAACCCGTTCCACCAGAAGTGCTGCTTGATATCTTGGTACATCTTGGTCCCTCCAAGATATACAGAATACTGGGAACTGTGAGCTTCTGCCATAACCTCCTGTCTGATATCTCCACTAGGTACACATAGACGTGATCCGAACCTAAGTGTACCATCTTTGTGGATTTGCATCTCCTTCCTGAGTCCTGACTCACACTCTGCTCTAAGCTTCTGAATCCTTGGGTCCTGTGCCTGAGCTGCCTTGATCCTGTCTACCAAGTCGGATTGAACTTGTAGACTTGTTAGAACTCCTTCATCACTAGGAAGTATAATTTCGATACCCATCTCCTAAAGGTCTTCTAAGATGTGCTTCGGGGTTGTTAACATAAATGTGCCGCCTCTCCTGCTAAGAGCGTCTGCTACCACATTAGCCTTGCCTGGATGATACTGAAGTTCCACGTCATAATCCTTGATCAGCTTTAACCATCTTCTCTGCCTCATGTTCAGCTCCTTCTGAGTAAAGATGTACTTTACACTTTTGTGGTCTGTGTACATGTCCACTCGATTACCGTATAAGTAATGCCTCCATAGCTTCAAAGCAAACACTACTGCTGCCAACTCCAAATCATGAGTTAGTAATTCTTCTCGTGGTCTCGAAGCTGCCTAGATGCATATGCTATCACCCTCCCGTGCTGTATGAGGACACATCCAAGTCCTTTACTTGATGTATCGCAATATACTGTAAAACCTCTGGGTCCAACTGGCAATGTAAGAATAGGCGCTGATATTAACTTCTGCTTCAGATTCTCAAATGATGCCTGACATTCTGTCGACCAAACGAATGGCACATCCTTCCGTGTCAAGCGGGTCATGGGTGCTGAAAGACTTGTAAAGTCTGACACGAACCTTTTGTAATACCCTGCCAATCCCAAGAAAATCCACACATCAGCTACGGTCTTGGGTACTGGCCAACTCTCTACTGCTTCTATCTTCTTGGGATCTACTGCTACTTCAGCTCCTGATATGATGTAACCCAAAAATGAAATGTGATCCGTCCAGAACTCACACTTACTGAGCTTGGCATACAACTGGTTCTCTCTCAGAACCTGCAATACTTTCCTGAGGTGGTCTTCATACTCCTTTTCACTGGCAGAGTATACGAGAATGTCGTCAAGAAACACAACGACAAACTGATCTAAGTATGGCATAAAGATGCGGTTCATCAAATCCATAAATATTGCTGGAGCATTGGTCAAACCAAACGGCATTACTAAAAATTTATAATGCCCATACTTCGACCTGAATGCTGTCTTGGGAATATCTTCCTTCCGAACCCTCACTTGATGATACCCTGAACGAAGATCTATCTTGGAAAAAACTCTAGCCTTGCTCAACTGGTCAAACAAGTCGTCGATCCTTGGTAGTGGGTACTTGTTCTTTACTGTTGCCGCGTTAAGCTTCCTGTAGTCAATGCACAATCTGGACGATCCATCCTTCTTTCCCACAAGTACCACTGGTGCTGCCCATGGCGATATGCTAGCTTGGATAAACTTCTTCTCCTTCAGTTCCTCTATGTGCAGATATACCTTGGCCTGCTCTGAATCCGCCATTCTGTAAACTCGATCTGATATCGGTTTAGTTTCAGGTGCCAACTCTATATTGAACTCAATATCTCTAACCGGTGGTAGACCGAGAAGTTCTTCGGGAAATACGTCTAGAAATTCTTCAACTACCTTCGGAACTTGAACTTCTTTTATTGCCGTTACTACTCCCTGCTCTTGCTGAGTTGCCTATGATCTGACTAAGGTGAATCTCTTCATGCCTGGAATATCAAAAGATACACTCCCACTACGACAATCTATTGTCGCATGACCGTCTTTCAGCTAGTCCATGCCTAAGATAACGTCGAAATTTCCAACAGAAAATTTTATTAACTGGGCGGGTAAGGAATGTCTGCAAACTACAACGCCACACGCTAGAATAACTCTACTAACTCCTACGAGCCCATTGCCAGTGAGTATATTCAACCTCCCTGGCAATTTCTCGAACTCCATTCCTAGCCGTGTCACAAATTATGCAGATATAAATGAATGTGATGCTCCCGAATCAAACAATGCTACTGCGGAATATGAGGCGACGAGAATGTTACATGCCACAACATCTTCCGATGCTAATTCCTTCTCCAAGGACAGTGTGAATGCCTGCCCTCGACCTCCTTGTTGGTTTCCATGTTACGGCCTAGCCTGGTGCTGCTGCTGGCCCCTGCCTTGATGATACTGGGGTGGTCTATGCTGGTGTTGCTGCATCGACGGTCCCTGCTGCCGAAACATCTGAGCCTGTGGCATCAACGAACGCCGGGCCAATGGTCTCACTGTCACTGCTGGTCTTCGATACTGGCCTGCCCCTGGTGCTGGCAGAGCAGGAACTGCTGCACTGGTCCTCCGGACCTCGAATTCATGGGACAGGTGGTAATCCGATGATCTAGATTTCCATATATCAAATACAGTCCGTTCAATGTCCGACACACATCTCTAGTGTGTCCTATTTTCCCACAATAAGTGCAGACTGCTGGGGGTTGCTGATTCTTCCTCTGCTGCTGCCTGGGTGGAGGTGCTGGCCCTCGCATTGCCACATCGTGAATGCGAATGCCAAGGGATGGTGCTGTTGTTCGGGGCGCTGCTCCCCCTCCTTCTTCAATCTGACTGTGGGATCTCTTCTGACCTCCAGTTCTTGCCGTGATCCTCTGAATGGTGATCTCATGCCTTCGGGTAGCCGTCAATACTTCGTCAAAAGTCTGGTAATTGTGCCCCTCTATCAATTGCAAGAGCTCAAGGTGAAATCCTTGCTGAAATCTCATAGCCCTCTGGCTCTCTGTCGCTACCATCTCTGGGGCGAACCTACTCAATCTGCAGAACTCTGCTGCATAAGCATCTACCGTTTTGTCGACCTGCTTGAGGTTGATAAACTTCTGTTGTAGCTCAAACTGCGCCACAACTCCATAGTACTTGGTCTTGAACCTCGCTGTGAAATCGTCCCAAGCAACGGGACGTCTGATACCTACTTCCTCTGATTTCCACCAATCACGTGCGAGATTCCGAAGTAGCAACTTCACCTGATCCACACGTTCTTCTGTCGGTACCTTAGCCGCTGTCAAAATAGCCTCAATATCCTTAAGCCATGCATCTGCTGAGATGGCGTCCTCCGTGCCCTCAAAACGACGGGGGTTGAACTTGCAAAATCTGGTTGATGCTCCTGAATCTGGCCTGGCCCCTCTTTCCAAAGCCGTCTGCAATCCTTGGTTGAGTAGTACGTTCTGCTCCTGCAACTGAGCATGCATGCGCTGCTGGGCTAACATCTGGTGTTGCTGAGTAGCCATCATCCCTCTCATGATCTTCAGAAGGGCCGGTGTGTCCACTTCCACGGGGGTAGGTGGAACTGTTGGTGGTGGTGGGACCTCCGGATACTGCGGTCCGGCTGCTGCTTCAACTATCACTTCTTTCTGGATAGTATCTTGAGGTAGTACTGGCCCTTGTTGCTGACCAACCTGGTCATGTTGTCCATGCTGTCCATGTTGTTGTTGTCCAGCTCTGACAGGTGCGGACGAAGTGCCCCTAAGAAAAGGGACAAGAGAACAATCAAACGACCGGACACGAAGGATCAATGAAGTCAAGGGATACTGGAATGTCAAGCTGGAGTTGAGAATCAACGAATCATGAGATCAAGGGAGAACGTGTGTGATTGAGACATCCTATAAATCAAAACACCCAACAAGTCTGAAATCAGACCTGCATGGGCCACCACTAAAACCTTGTCACGCCCCAGAACCAGAATACTGGAGAGCAGGGGAATGACTCAGCCAGCTACGTATTACGGGTAGATGAATATCGTATAATACGATCAATGCTGTCTAATAAGACGAGGGGGTGCATACTACATGAAAGTCTTCCTATGGTCACTTCACATCTATTGTCTCAATCATTCAAACAAGAAACAGAAATAGAGAACATATGAGATAAAGCAGTAAGGTGTCCCAAACACTCAGTCAAAATGTTCTTGATATCTGGCTTTACAAAATATAGCCAGAGGATGTAACAAAGTATACACAATTGTTATCAGCTGCAGCCTGACTTTAGTGACAATTATGTAAAAAGTAGGTACAAGACAATCCGACTAACATATCGGTGCCAAACGGCAAGTATAAAGTAAATAACAAAAACGAACGGGGAAGTAAGGAACCCACTCGAGTCCTCCTGCGATCATCCCTCTAGTATTGACCATCTTGGAGGTAGAAGTAAGTTGGATCCTCGGGAACCGGCTCTAAATCTGGCCATGCAAAACCAGAGAGGTTAGACCTCTAATAGCAAGTACCGCAAGGAAGCACGATATGAGGAATGAAACTAGTAATAGGAAACATAACAAATAGATCTCTGCTGACTACTGGGATTCACATCATATCACGACATTTCGAACCAACTTTCCAAGCAAACATGGACAGAAGTTGGCCCGTCATGTCCTGACATTCAGATCATATCAGTTAGGTAACAGAGTAGGTACAATACACAAACAAATCAATTTAAACGGCCATGCAACTGCTACGGCTTGCTACTGTGAGTTCCAAGTTATCCTGGAATTATGTAATAGATGATTCCTCAGTTCTTGCTATGTGCAAGCAAGGCTAGTCTATCTAATCAATCAATTGCGCCAATCATGTATTTAGACGAGTCCTAGCGGGACGCCCGTCGTTAGTATACCATGTACATTTAAATAATATAAGCAGATACCGCTTCCTGCCCGTGTGGCAGATTGCAGTATCTGTGGGAACCAGCCGGCCTGTCGGACACTTAATAGTCCCAAGAGGGCTGCCATGTAAGAACTCGGGAATCCATTCTCTCCATGCAATCATTATTTTATTTAACTTAATAGCCTATATGTTAAGCGAAATCCCATGCCGTGGATTATGGCCATTCAGAATGAGTACTTTCGTACGGGGTACGATATGCACAACTCTACAACGATACCCGTGCGATCAGGTTGTAGGTCTTACATAGCGTAATGCAACAATCAAAACTAGCCACGATATAATCATGCCTTGACCAAAAAGTACACATGCTGCTGTTGTAGAAAATAAATAAATAAATAAATTGAAGCCTGCATGTGCCTGTATGCCAATATTCGGGATCAGCCAGTCGATTACAATAGTTTATAGTTAATATGAACGTGTCTCATTCATTCATTTCAATAAGACGACTAGCCAGTCTCTTAGTTCCAACTAGGAACGCATGATCAATTATTAAATTAAGATAACAATCCCTGTTTATTAATGTCAAGACAATAATTAATGTTAATAAATGCCAAGTCAATCAATCAATGGTAATATATGTCAATCAATGCCAAAATAACAATTTATGTTTAATTAATGCCAACCCGGGACAGAATCTGCCAAAAGGGCATTATGGACAGCCATAGGCAGATGCCTGTTTATGCGGCTAGGCAAGTCGGGCTCCATCTATGCAGTCTGGGAATAACAATTCATATGGGGCTCAAAGAACAAGTCTATGCGGCTGTATACAAATAAGCTTTATGCGGCTAAGATACAATGGGAGTTCATGCGGCTGCGGATGACTGGCCTCATGCGGCTCGGGTTTCGAATTCATGCGGCTGCAAGCAACGCGCGCCCATGCGGCTGAGAAATATCTCATGCGGCTACGGATGACTTACGCCCCTGCGGCCAGAGGAAATTCCATGCGACGGAATAGGTGCAAGCCTATATGCGGCTGAGAAGTCATGCAGCGCCATGCGGCTGAGAATGATCAGCGCCATGCGGCTGTGGGATTGAATGCATATGCGGGTAGCTAAAACTCATGCGGCAGATAAGTCTCATGCGGCTGACTAAGCCCATGCGGCTAACTAAGCCCATGCGGCTATCTAAGCTCATGCAGCTAACTAAGACTTGCCGCATGAAAACTCATGCGGTCAAGCACTGTTCTTCTTCTCCACTTCCCGAGAAGAAGAACCATGGGAAGCCATTGCTTCTAAGCTCCATAAATCCTTCAGTCCAAGCCCAAATCCGGACTTCCATAGGTCAAAATTGGATAAAACAAAATTTTCTACAACATGGAACCATTAAAACTTGAAGATAACAAAGTTTACTAGATCAAAACCTAAGAAATCCAAAAATACATTAAACTTAGATCTACAAGAAATGAACCATGGAAATTGAAAATGCTAAGTACTAAAGAGGCTTAAGATCAAGTAAGGAAGATGATGGAACAATAATAATGGAGATCCATCAAGAAGCAAGTTTGGCACTTGCCTTGGCGGCTGAAGAGTTTATGAGGAAGAAGAAATGTAAAAAGAGAAATGGTGAAGTAATGAAGAGAAAGAAAGGGGATGGCTTTAAATGAAGGGGTGGTGGTAGGTGGGGGTTTGTTTCGGTTCATGATAAAACAGCATACTTAATCCAATCCAAGCCGAACCCAAAGCATAGCTAAAGCAGAGTATAAAAGCAGGAAATAAAATGCGGAAATAAAATTAACATAAAATTAAAGGGGCTTAATTACAGAACAATATATGATAAATATATTAAAGCAGTACATGTATTAAAAGTACGTATTCTGGGAACGGGAAGTGACAGATTCAAACAATATTTTGGGATAAAAGCCCTTTTATTGTTCTTGTTGTGCTTTTTTTCCTTTTGGAAATTGGTGATAAATATGTTTTGATGTTTTTCCAATATTTATGCATGGTTCACCTAGCCCAGCCCAAATATCAATTCTCTCTAGAAGAACTGGGTTTAGTTCCGTCTACAAAGTTCAAACTAACAATTGGGCTTTCTAAGTCCTTGCCAAAATTTTGTTTTAGGACATGACAAAATATCATTCGGAACTTAAAATTTAGCTTCATCCAAGTTGGTTTAAGTTTAAGAAAAGTTTTGATCGAGAAGAAACAAACAAATAAACGAACCAACGCATCACCGACGCTTTACCTCTCCCTCTCTACCTTTTCTTAGGTTTTGGAAGATCTTAGATTTTTGCAAGGATGTTTTACTCTTATAGTATATAGTAACAACGAGAGTTTCAGTAGTTCTATTCTACAAATTTGCTGATTCTTGAGGGAGATAAAGAATCGAATCTTGCTTTGAACAACGGTCATCTTCATCACCCCAGCTATTTCTTCAGTGTCATTCTTCTTCTCATTTGTCTATTGTAGCAATTGTGATTGCAATTTTTTTAGTGCGTTCTATTTCCAGCAACTTGTACACATTATTTGTTCTAAAGAGTTTGTTTGTAATTTTGTTAAGTAAGTCCACACAACAGTAATCAGGTGTGCTTTCTCAATATTTTTTTCACGTACGTTTGAACAATCTTTGTACCCCGTCAATAACAAAATTACCATTTTGTAGGTGAGAGGAGAAGCAAAAAAAATAGATGAAGTATTCTGTTCGGTTAAGTACGAAGAATATTAAAAATCTATATAATCCATGTCATCCAAATATCATGGTATTTAGATTATATAATAGTATAGATGGGAGATGATTCTTTTTTTTCTTCCTTTTTTTTGGGTCCATTATGTTCATTTGGGGTTTACGGATGTCGTTGAAATGTTTGTTACAGGGTACAAAAAATTGTGCCTCCTTCTGCAGTTCACCGATAAGTGATTCCAGTCCGTGCATGATTTTAACCATCGGCGTCGAGTTCGGGGTCAGGATGATCACTATCGAGAACAAGCCCATCAAGTTGCCTCTTATTATATATACTAGTAACGTGCACGTGCATTGCACGCATATATCTATTCTATTTTAAATTTTTGTGTTGGCTTTTTTGTTGTTTCCAGATTGGGTCTTTGATTTCAATATTTAATTTTTTTATGATATATCTATTCTATTTTATAATTATGTGACCTTCCAAAATTGGGGGCCTATGGCGGTCGTCCACCTCGCCCGTGCCCTGCGTCCACCATCACTTCTTCTGCCTACTATATGTGAATCTAAATTGTATGAAAATGAGACATACTACACTTATAACAATCATGTATGTTTTCGGACAAAAAAGAAATATTATTCTTCTCAAGTAAAATTTTTATAACATTTATTACAAAGAATCTGATTGCATTGAATACAAAAATTGTAAGAAAATATGTGTTGAAATTCTGAAGAGTGTAGTGATGGTGATCAGGCAGGCGCGTGCTCCTTTACTCCATTCATGATCCGACGATCTTACAAAGGTTCTAGATGCACACGAACAATGGTGGACAGAGAGGACTACTGCTGCTCAAGCGTATATATGTTGTTGTTGTCCAAAATAAGATACTAATAAAAAATCAAAATATATGACCATAGCTCTAGCTTCATAGCCTTGCTGGTCTCCACAGACCTGAATAACCAACAGAGAGACACTAGCCTAGTTACAATGAATGTCTAAACAAATTGTTATTTCTAGAAAGATGTCGACAAAATCTTTTATTGCAAGGATATATATACCTGGAACCAAATTAAACAATGTGTAGAAAAAGATACGACTTCGTTTAGAAAATCAACAAACATAGAGCACATTTTATCTAGGAATAATATATACAAGAAAAAAGAACAAAACAAGAGGGATGATATTTGAAAAATTCATTTTGAATGGACTCACCAGGCTTGAGATATTTGGGGCCCTTACCATCCTCATTAACTGTGGTTTGTTTTACATTTTCTGATGGTTGAGAAGTTTAAAGTACATGTTTAAGAAATCTTGGTTGCGCAGGATGTGCTTCTACGATCCTCCTCACCATATCCACCTGCTCAGGACTGGTTGATTCTACTTTGACCTCCTTGAGGTTAATGAGGCCTTCACATCCCAAAATGGTTTCCAAATCGTCACAGTTGACCATATGAAGCAATTGAAGGTTGATCATGGCTCCTCCTAGGAATTCGAGTGTTTTTAACTTTAACTCCCATAGTTTCAGCACTCTGAGGCTTCCAAATCCTCCACCAAAACACAAGTGGTCCCCAGTGTAGGATCCTTCCCGGAGCTCAAAATGATTTAGGTTTGGCAGAGCTTGCAGGAGTTGCAAGCCTATGGCATCATTCCCTAATTGAGTCCACGCAAGAATTAGCTTAACCATCTCATTGAGTGAGCCAACCCAGCGAGGTAGCGCAACCAAAGGGCCTAGTAGTTCTAGGTGTTGAAGGAGAAGAGGAGGGGAGGAGCTTACATGATCATCAAGAGAAATCACATCATTGATCTCAATCCTTAAGGATCGAAGGCAACTAAGCTTTGCAAGTGAGGCACATAAATCCATCCTATCTTGTCCAGTTAGGCCACCAGAAACACCCAACTTTCGCAACTCGGACAGTTCTCCCAGCTCTTTCGCCACAGCAGCTCCAAGGGCCACATCATTCAATGTCTGCAAGGATTTCAGCCTCCTTATCCCTTTAGGAACCACACTTTGTTTGCGAAAAAGTCCTCCCCCATAGATGTGACGCAGCTGTTGAAGCTCACCGATCCACTCAGGTATCTTTTTTATAAGAGTACCTCTGATGTCCAACACTTCAAGGTTACAAAGTTTTCGGTACGACTTTGGGAGCACTTCTATAAATGTGTATTTCAAGCTCAAGTATTTCAAATGACGTAATTTACCGAGACTTTGATAGTCACGATGATGGTCGGGAGAGCCACACCCCTCAAAATTCAGCACCCTCAACATCCTCATCGGACAGAAAACGGAAAGCGAACCCCATCCATGATTGAACACAGCCGATGTCCGAACCCTCGACAAGCTCATGCCCTCTAGGGTACTGCTATTCAGAGAATCATAGGGATCACAGAAGACCGACAAGCGTCGAACCACATCTCCTGACATCCAAGCACTTGTGTGCCCCAGCTCCCGTAGGATAACTGTGTTCATCTCCACGGATTTTGATATGATAACTTCGAGCATAATATCATGGAGTCGAAAATTCTTTACCTTCCCATTGGCACTGATCGCCGATGGCAAGATCATGCTTCTGTTGTTGAGCTCGTTAAAATAGGATTCCGCAACCTCTTCTTTCGTCCTGCCGCCACCGCCGCGATGCTCCCCTATGAACCCTTCGGCAATCCACATCCTTTGCAAGCGTTTGCTATTGATCAGGTAGTCCTCGGGGAATATACTCAGGTAGAGGAGACAATGCTTGAGATAATAAGGAAGATCATTGTAACCAAGGTTAAGCACCTGTTTCATACCCTCGAGGCTCGGGTTGGTATCGAGTTCGGAACCGAGCTTGAGGCGCGACAACAAGTTGCGCCACTCTTCTCCCGTCTTCTTCGGCTTGCTGGCGAGAATACCGGCTGTTGTCACGATGGCTAGCGGCAAGCCACCACATTTCTTCAAGATTTCTTCGGACGACTCCTTGAGCTCCGGAGGGCAGTCATGGTTTGGGCCAGGAAAGACCCTCTTGCAGAATAGCTCCCAAGAATTTTCGGGTGACAGGAACTCAAGTTTGTAGGCATGATGATGACCATGACTTGTGCAGCATGTGTTAGCTACCTCTTCGTTACGTGTTGTTACAATGATCCAGCTTCCAAAACCATTCTCCGGGAGTGCCAGTTTTAGGCTTTCCCATGCATAGATGCTCCATACATCATCAAAAACAATCAAGTACCTCTCCTTCTGCAGATGGTTTCTGAGCACCTCAACTAGTTGGGCCTCATTCATTTGGTCCATCATTGCCGGAACGATTCGGAGGAGTTGCTTGATCATCTCTCTCAAGAGCAGCTCGATGTTGAAAGATTGCGACACGGTGACCCAAGCACCGCAATGGAAGTGCCCGCCGATCAATTTCGGGTTCTGATAGACCTTCCTGGCAAGAGTGGTCTTGCCTAAACCGCCCATCCCGAACACGGAGATGACACCGACTTGCTCATGCTCCTCCAGCAGCCACTCGACGATCTCGTCCCGTGGCCCGTCGAGGCCCACGAGCTGCACCTCCTCCACGAACATGGCGCCCAGCCGAGGGTCGTGTTGTGCTCCGAGACCGGGAGTAGTACTTGATGATGCGGGAGCGGCCGTACTCTTCAGGTCGTAGCGCAGCCTTCTGTTGCTCACATCGACGATTTCCGATTTGAGGGATTGGATCTTTGCTGCGATCCGATGGCGTGTTCGTAGCGAGAGGAGGGACTGCATGGTACACCGCCACCGAGACCGCCGGGAGAGATGGAGAGTGAACTCGTCGATGCAATCTTCGACTTCGTAGGCCAACTCCCTCACCTGTTTCGCCCACTCCCTCGCTACTCGGTTGCTCTCCTGCTCGACCTCTTCGGCCCAGGCGAGAAAGGCCGTCATTATTTCCAGCTCTTTCTTGATGTATTGAACCTCTCTGGCCACCCTGCGCAACAGCTTCAGCTCCCCTGATATGCTGGAAGCTAGCTTCTTCGTAAGCATTTCTCCCAGAAGACCAGCCTTTGAAGCGGCGATGCTCACAGCAAGCTCCGCCATCACTCTTCTCTTACAGTTTTGAGTTGAAGCAGCAGCAGCTAATTATTAGTTGCAAACTCCCAAAGAAATATATATGGACAACAACTATTTTGATGTATTATGCTAATTAATTAACCAACCGACAAATATATAGAGAGTGAATGAATGTAGACGCTACTTTTCTTGTTGTCGCTTCGCTGCTACTGCTGTGTCGACGCAAAGAATACATGCTTTGCTCAATTTTTGAACGAGCTTTAGTTGTCGTGAAAGAATTAATACATGCTTTGTTCAATATGCGACGCAAAGGATATATACATGCTTACATGCTCTTTGACGCACACAAAGAATACATGTATGATATTCTAACTCAGGGATTTATTTGTTACATTCCCATGATCACAATGCTTGATCAATCACTACATCTGCACAAGAATAATATTAGTCTAGCCTAATGTTTGTTCTAATTAATTTCAGATTATGGGGTTAGGAAGCTAATGTTTGTTCTAATTAATTGCAGATTATGCGGTTAGGAAGCCAACAATTTTATTCTAGTCAGGAATAGTAATTAAAACATCTCCAGATAAAGGTCATCACTGGTTAATTACGTCGATCTGGAATTACTGTGT
Organism: Iris pallida; assembly: GCA_029216955.1. Classification (NCBI taxonomy): domain Eukaryota; kingdom Viridiplantae; phylum Streptophyta; class Magnoliopsida; order Asparagales; family Iridaceae; genus Iris; species Iris pallida. The sequence continues at coordinate 6,607,683 of JANAVB010029816.1, read as the reverse complement.
TCTTTACTCTTTAGTATTTTTATCTGATTATTCATATATTTGTCATGCTATTAATTGCAATATATCCTCCTTTCCTTGCATAGCTTCAGTTTACAAATAATATTAATTATTGGTATGTTCGTAGTACATGGTAAAGTAGTCCAGTTTCAAGCTTCATAGAAATGAGTGTAGATAGGTTTCCACAGCGGATACACTCTAAACCAATGTTTTAAAAATCGGACCCCTGCTTGATCCGGCCAAGGCACTGGGTCGGGTCAAATTGGTTCAACCATTGGTTCAACCACTGGGTTAATCTAAGTAGTCCAAATTAATCCTTTATGAATATTAATTTTTTTACAAAAAATATTAATTTTTAAAAAACACCGGGTCAATACTGAACCGGACAGAAAAAACAACCGGTTCACGGGTGAACCGATTGAACCGGCCGGTCCGGTCCAATTTTTAAAACATTGCTCTAAACACATACTTCAACTTATTAAAAATTGTCTCAATTATTACTTTTGAAGTATCTCCTTGATATTGGCACACAATGGTATACTCTAAATAAATACTTCAAATAAATATCCCAAATTATTATCCTTCCTCTTTTTTCTCTTTATTTTCCTTCCATGTTTGGTAATATTTTTGTTCTTCTTTTTTTCTCTTTATTTTCCTTCCCTTTTTGGTAATAACTCGTGGGCCAAGAAATTAATGTAGCGGAGCTAGAGCACGCTCCAAATCTGAAGTATCTTTTAGCCTTCTAGCAATTTTCAAGTATAGACAAGTGCTCATTGCAGCCTTCAAATGTTACAAAATTTAACTAAAGTTAAAATATAGTCCTTAAAATCTCTCCCATTCCGACTGTAGATGCTCTTAGGTAGGACCCTGAAGCATTTCGATTATTACTTTGTTCATATTATATGCTAAGCTGATGGTAGCCCAATTCAAGCTTGTCTGAGAAATACTATTCATCTTCTTCAACATCTAAACATATCTAAATGATCATGTTTAATGTGTTATTTGTATACGTGCATGTTTGTAGGATTGTTTCAGATACCAGCAACCCAAATTAATCTTGCCTATTAATTTCTACATAAGCCCTTCGAATATTGTTATCCAGAAGGAGACCCTCTTCAAATCACTAGGATTATTGTTAATAAGGGAATAATGGATTTCTGTTAAAGTTAAACGGCTCATGAACAAATTAAAGTTAAGGATGTTTATGTCAAAATGGGCAAGAATTGGAGAGGTTATAATATATTGAAAAATAACCCATCTATTGTGACTTATAGAAATGGCCCAAAAATAAGCTGTAAACCGGTTGTAAATACTCTATCAATTAATAATAATAATAACTACGAAATATAATAATTCTAAAACTATTTCTCTCTCTCTCTCTCCCTCTCTTCATGCATAACCGAAATCCTCTTTTTTCACATATATCTATACAAATTATAATTAAAATATGATTAATTTATTTCACTTGCAATACACGTAAATTTACTAGTATATATGAATTGTGTGTGGGCTTGTTTGTGTAAACAAATATCAATATTTAATAGACTTTCAAACGTTGCGTTAAAAAAAGTTATGTCGTTATGGCACTCCTAAAATGTCATCTTGCACTCATTTTTAATTTTTTATCATTCAAATTATAGATATGTCATATGTCCCTCATTGACATTATTGACACTCCTACTCCTCCCTCATGCAAGCACAAATTATTGTCAAATTTAATGCAGAAGTAGATTATAATTTGAATGATAGAAAATTAAAAAAAATGTATTATAATATTTTAGACATAGCATTTAAATATTAGTGTTTTTTTTTCTTTCTCATTTTCTCTTTACAAGTAGAACCCACAGTGTCCCTGTAAATAAAACCGTAACAACATGTCAACTCCAGTGGGCAGTGGCATTCTCACTCATAGAGTGGGCAGTTGTCCCCTTTGATTCCCGGGGCAGTAGGACAGCTAGCCAGCGCACAATGGTCATCCAGCTCCAGCCCCCACCACGCAACCCCGTCGATGTTCTTGACTTGCAGAGCAAAGTAGGTGAGTATGGCCATGAAAGCCACACCGGCATCCAGCCCCGCCGACAGCACGTAGTTGTGCCTAGCCCACCACCCCTTGAACCTCCGGTACACCACGAAGTTGAAGAAGATCCCCACCGCGCCCCACATTACGTAGTTCACGGCCCTCGCGGGCGGCATCGCGCTCGTCGCGCTCAGGATGATCGGCATGTTGATCAGCTTGATCCATCTCCAGTGAGGGAACATGCGCGACAGCGCCCACACGGGCACGGGGGCCAGCAGGCCCACGAGGAAGAAGTAGTTCATCTTCGCGTAGAGCCCGAGGCTCCCGAACATTCTTCTGGGAGCCACCACGCCCCATATGATCGACGCGCTGTAGAACACGTCGTCGCCGGGGCACGTCCACGGGCTCCCTTCCGGCAGCTTCGTCGGGTCGCAGATGTGGTCTACGGTTTCGAGGAGCCACCACGCGGTGCCGAAGTAGACGGAGGACGCGACGATCGTCCCTACCAGCTACAAGAGTAGTAGTACATGCCAGAATTTGTTCAGTACTCACATCTGCTTGCGTGAAGAAGACGGACCAGACATTTTAATCCAGTTTGAAGTTTGAACCTCGTGCATGCATGCGACGCAGACTGTGTTTTATCTGAAATTACTGTGACTGTGATTTGTGTTATAAAATCGCGACGACATGGCCCGTCCAAGAATTCTCGGGGTCTAGTACCGAGTTTGAAAGTAAGCTAAAAATTCCTATTTTTTTAAAACAAATTTTATGAATTTTTTTCTCGGATACTAATTTTATCAATCAATTTAACAAATAAAATCTACTAAAAAAAAAGTTCACACGTACAAATAAAAATAAGAACAGAGACAAGATGACAAAATAATTATAAGAACAATAAAAAATATTTAAAAAATAACAAGTAATGGTTTCGGTTGTCTCAATGTGTTTCTTGATATACGGTTCCAACTCTATTGTTGTCATTTCTGTTACTAAAGCTTATTATTATAAGTGGGTGTAGATCCAATTTGAACCGTCTTCCTACTAAAGTTATTACTACGAAGTACTACTATTGCTGGTCTATATCATGTTTGGGCCTTCCGTTGCTAGGACCGTCTGGACTTGTAAGTAACATTTGGACCTGTTTTTAAAGTTCTCGTCTATTGAGCTGAGCCACAAGAACACACATTTTAAGTGGATCTATGAGATAATGAGAGGCTAAACTCCTCCTCCGGGGATGGTCGATCAAGTTATGAAAACTTCACCTGCACTATGAACATGGACTTGGGTGGGATCTTCATGTAGTGGCCGAGCTTAAAGTCCTGGAGGAACATGATAGCCTGAGACATGCTAACGTAGCCATAGGTCTTGAAGGCCACGTTTGCGAGAGGCCTACCGGGATACACGTAGCCGATGATCAGCTCCGTTATCACGTTCAAACCTGGTTGCTATATACATATATATAGTCAACACAACGTACAATTTCTATGTCAATTACTTACAAAAATTAAAACTCGTTTGGTTCACTGTAATGTAATCGTAATCGTGGTATAAACAAATAAAAAAATATATTATTATTTTATTTGATTACGTTGTGGTTACGATTACATTACAGTGTACCAAACGAGCAAGCAAGCTTATTGTAAGTTAGGATAGGATGTTACTTGATTTGTCGTTGCAGTGATGATGCCAATTGGGAGGGTGAAGGTGAGAGCTAGGAGCCCCGCTAGCAGAACGCCCCAGTAGGGAAGCTGCAGCTGCTTGCCAAATCCCTCGCAGGTGAAAATGGCGAGGCCCAGCATCGAGACCAGGATCGTGTAGAACCACCACTGAGGAACTTCCTCGTAGTTCTTCTTCATGAGCCTCGTGTGGACATCACCGATCTGGTTGCGGAACGCCGCTCTCGTCTGCCTCCATATAGTCCTGCAATTCATGGAGAAAGAGATGGATCCATGTCTTAACGCTACGAAAATACTGAAAAATAGTAACTGCCTGCAGCGACGGAACAAGAGCCGTCGATGAGATAGCGACGGATAGACTTCTGACTATCGACGGAAATATGTATATGATACACATGTCTATATTTTCGTGGCTGGTACGTCGCTAAGACGTCAGAATTTTGTTAGCAACGGGCTATTTTCGTCGCTACCAAATATGAAAAAGAGCAATCATAGTGCTATCTTTTCTCATTTCGTTTTGTTTTCGTCCCAATCCTCAAAATTTCCAAATTTCCGCCCCCCTTCTTTTCCTCCCAAAACTCCAGGGACTCAGTGCCCCACCCCCCACCCACCTCAAACGTAGCCTCCTCCTCTCCAATCAGCCCCCCACCTCGCCTCCCAGTCTGAGACCCCGCCACCCCCACCCTCTCCCATGGCGCCTCGTCTCCGCGACCTTCGGTAACCCTAATCCTCCCTTTTTTTTATGGTTTTACTGGACTAAATTACAAGATGATACCTTCAACTATTCAACATTTTCAACTTGATACCCTAAGCTTTGATAGACGTCAACATGATACCCTAAAATTTAAAAATGCCAAAATTATCCTCATCCCATCCCTCCAGTCCTCTCCCCCCCACCCCATTCCCACCTGGCTGCACCCCTGTGCCCCCTCCCTAGCGTCGTGCCCTCTCCCGACGGTTGCACCCCCGCGGCCCCTCCCCCAACGCCGCCCCCCACAGTCTCTCTCTGCTAGCGGCGGTGGCAGCACGCGCGCGGCAGAGAAATACGCGACGTAGGGGAGGAGGGGGGATATCTGCGGGGTGCAGCCACCGGGAGGGGGGCCGCAGGGTTGCAGCCACCAGGAGGGTGGGGCTCAACGCTAGGGACGCGGGGGTGCTGCCACCGGGAGAAAGAGTGGGGAGGGAGGAATGAGTGTAATTTGGTCTTTTTAAAAATTTAGGATATTAAATTGGTACCTACCAAAGTTGAGGGTATCAAGTTAAAAAATCTGAATGGTTAAGGGTATCAAGTTGTAATTTAGTCTCTTTTATTTTATTTTTTTTGACATTTTGCTAGCTAAATGGTTTGATTTGGGTGCTAGATGGTTTGATTTGGAAAATAATTTTAATGTTAGACACGGACACGATATGTTCGACGCATATATGCCAGACACAGACGACACGATATGATCGACGCATATAACCCTCTTTTCTTGCAGATTACAAGTAGGGGTGAGCAAATACCGACCGATACCGAAAAATCGACCGAATACCGATTAAAAATATTCCGAAAAACCGAACCGAAATTATGTACCGATATCGAATTGCCGAAACGACTAAATTACGGTATAATGGTAATGGTAACGGTTTCAGTGTAATACCATACCGAAAATACCGAACCGAACCGATTCACACACACACACACATTTTTTAATGTTGTTCATGATTAATTTTACACTTCTCATTTTTATTTTTATCTTTGTTTTGGTTGGTTTCCTAGAACTTGGAATGGATTTTAGTGGACTTGAATTTATGTTAAGAATACTAAGAATTGAGTTTTTGATCTTTTGAGCTTATGTTTTTATGTTCTCATAGAATTTTGAAGTGAATTTTGGTTACTTAAACTTATACTAAAGATTAAACTTAGTGACCTCATTTGATATTTTAAGTTCATTTTTAGGTGTTTGAGACTTGTTACATATTGTTTTAATAATTTTGATTAATTATTTGGTTGGTAGAGATTTGGCTTTAAAATTAATGCTTCCAAAAAAGTAAAAAAAATATATATTATAGGTTAAGAGGTTCTACAATATTAAGTATGTTAATTGATCAAATATTAATTGGTAAAATATCGATACCGAACAAAAACCGACCGAATACCGATTTAACCGAAACCAAAAAAATCGATTCTAAATGGTACGATATTGGTATTGATTTTTCAAATATCGATTTTAAAAAATACCAAAAAAAATGATCAAATACCGATCGATTATACCGACGCTCACCCCTAATTACAAGTTCAGTGATCTGAAGACTAAAAGAAAGATGTGAGAATATGAACCAAACCTTCCATGAAATAGTCCAACATGAGACAACGTAGCAGCCAGCGTCGCAAAACTTAGCCCGTAGGTGAGCACGAAGAAGATGCTCAGGTTGACCGGGCCAGCCGATCGTACCCTTCCTGGCTGAAGGCGTACGTCCTCACGTCCAACACCTGGTTGACGTCGTAGAGGCTCCCGTTCGACGCAAACACGTGCGGGGAGAAGATGGGGAACCTCCTCGCCTCGTAGGTGTTGGTCCAGTAGGCGACCGGCACGACCACGTAGAGGACCAGGCAGAAGCCGAGCATCACGTTGGCGACGGCGAACCCGGGCGAGGCCAGCGGGCTCCCGAGGAAGCCGGCCACGGTGGACCAGTCGAGCGCGAAGGACCCGACGCCGAGGCCGTAGACGCCGGAGCCTATCTGCTGCATCGTGACCGAGCCCTTCCAGACCCAGCAGACGAAGGACAGGGCGGTGATGGAAGGGAAGAGGTAGTTGGGGACGATGTAGTAGCAGAAGCTCGTGACGAAGACGACGAGGAAGAACTGGAGCCTCGACAGGCCTCCCTTCGGCCTCTTCTCGACGTCGTGCAGTGCCCTGTACGTACGTAAGTGCTTGCTTGCTTAAGAAGAAGAAGTTTTGGGACATAAAAATTTGTATAGCCAAATGATGAGGGAGGGGGGGGACCTGAAGAGTGAGACTTGTACTAGATTTGCAGGCCACCACATGTAGGGAGAGTCCACCAGGAACTGTCTGAACACACCAGCCCAGCCATACCCCATCATCTGAGTTTCCATCAAAGGAGTATACAACATTTTCTGTCAAGCTGTGGATGCCTTGCAAAGCATGGACACTCCAAAAATATGGACTCTTATCATGTAGGACGTGTATATGACAATATAACATTTCTAAATATTGTATGACATCAAAATAAGTATCATAGATGTGTCTTTGTGTTCTTATCGTCTTGTGTCGTCGTATCCGTGCAACATACTGGATATGCTAATGTTGAAAAATATTCCTAAAACATGCAATCAAAAAGATACATAGAAACTAGAAGTATGAATTGAAGTAAATGATTTGAGACATGCTACAAATGTTGTCTTTAGAATATATTTTCGTCCACCACAAACAGTGTAACATGATGACGCTACGGTCTATTCCCGAGATACAATAAATTTTGACAATCCGCGATACCATGCAACCACTGGATAATCTAACAAACGATCACAGTCTTGTCCAAAAGAGGACATCGACCGAGATGGAGATTTGGAAAGTTTTGATTATGATCCTCTTTTCTTTCTTTCTCTGGTGATATTATCGAGGAATAAGATGAAAAAGAGAAACTATTTTAAACAAATTATCTGGATGGTGTTCAACATTTATGTGCGTCACTAATCTCGTAACGGAATTGCGAGATTTTAAACGGATCATCCGGATGGTGTTCATCATTTATGTGCTTCACTAATCCCGTAACGAAATTGCGAGACACTCGTGGCAGCGGCAGCCACTAACCACATCAAAAAACAAATAAATAAATAAATAAAAATACCGTACAAGCGTGCTAAGTATGCGATTAATAAAGATGTCAAAAATAAGTATCAAATTGTGTACCCGCTTGCAGGTTGGATGAACTTAAGATTATATATTCCCACAAAATTCACTTATCCAATAAAATAAATTTAACACTTTAAAAAAAAAATTGCTCACTTCTAAGATGTGAGACTAAAATTATCTGAATCATAATCATATAGTAATTATTAGTTGCTCCAAACAAGCATATATGCAACACAATCAACAGCTAATACAGAACAAGTCATATAAATTCAGAACCTAGTAACACTATATAGAGATGGATCGATACCTGTGTCGTCTGGCTTAGCAGCAAGGCCGCAAGGGGGTGTATCTTCCAGTGGTAGAACGCCTTGACGATGGTAATGATGCCGACGGCGTAAACCGAGTTGGAGCCGGAGTTGGCGAAGATGGTGATGAGGACGTGCTCCTTCAGGTTGAAAGGCCCCGGGTTCAGCGAGAAGGACCACCCCGCCGTGCCCGGGACCCGGACGGACTTCGCGGGAAGCGAGGCCGCCATCAGCCTCCCCAGCGGCAGGACTGCGATCTGGGCGGAGACCGAGGATATGTAGAGCGCGTTCTGGCGGTAGCCGAAGAACTGGTTCAGGAAGGCCAGGAGGACGCAGGAGGTGACTCCCAGGGTCCACGTCCGGAACGTCAGGGCCGGCAGCGTCGGGTCGTCCGTGATCGGCACTGTGAGACGCACTTGCTCGATTGGGTTGTCATTGATCTCTTCTGCGTGCAACAGAGCGACAAATATATCATCGATGCAACAAATGAATAACTGACCTAACTCAACTGGCTCTTCTAGTGATGAGGAGAGGTATAACCTAGGCAGACAGTCTCAAAATTAAACCGCAGCAGAGACCGACGGGTGTGTATGAAATTGCGGACATGGGTCCAAATAACATGCAATATAGTGTATGCAAAATTTTGTACGTTACATCGGACATTCCAAAGGAAGAAAAAAAAGAAAAAAAAATTAATAACTTGCAAGTGCAACATTGGCTAAAGGTCGAATGCAACTATAGTTGTTATCAAACGTCAAACGCAGCATCGGTGCTCGGAACCGTTAACAGTACAGGTGGATGGGTAAGTAATAAAAAAAAAAGAAGAAATTTTGAGCCACAGTTTACTTTGTTTATCCATATTAAAGGTCCACCTCACTGTTTTATCTTAATGTAAGTAACCCTCCACTTTTGACGAATTTCGTACAAGACCAACGGTCAACGCGTTTGACCGATAATTTTGGACGAAAATAGCCTCCCAAATTCAAACTCCTCCTTCTGCTCTGCTCTGCTCTGCTCCTCCGTCCCGTCGTTGCTGTGCCCCGCCCCGTCACTACCGCTGCCACGTCCATCACCGACGCCACCACCACTACCACCACCTTCACCTTCACCTTCACCATCACCACCACCACCTTCTTCACCACCACCACCATCACCACCACCGCCCCGGATCCGCCACCCCCTCCCCCTTCCCCGCCCCTCCTCCCCCAGCTCTACCCCTCCTCCGCCCCTCTCCCACGCTTTCGCTCCACCCCCGCGCCCCGCCCTTTACTGTCGCGCCCCCGGCGCCCCCCCTCCCCCGCTCTGCCGACGCGCCCCGCCCCTGCTCCGCCCCGCGTCCTGCCCAGCTGCCCCCGCTCCGCCCCCCTCCCCCGCCCAACAGCAGTGCGGGTGGGCGCAGCAGCAGCGGGGGCAGGGGGCGGAGCGGGAGGGGGGGCAGAGAATTGGGATTTGGGTTTGAGTTTGAGTTTGGGTTTGGGGAGAGAGAAGGCAGGGATATTTTGTCCAAAATTATCGATCAAAGGAGTTTACGGTCAACTATGGACGGTTTCCGTCAAAAGTACGGTAAAGCAGTGGGATGCACATTGAATATGGGTAAACAAAGTGGGGTGCGACTCAAAATTTCTCTAAAAAATACTAAGTTTTTTTTGGGTATATATTTATACTATATGTTAGACCGACACATTTGTTACACGGAATACTAAGTAGAAAATTATATGTTTTTGAAAATTAAATTTTTGATTTTTTTTTTCTATATTTGGTGAAGACATAAATTTTTTTAGGGAAAAAAAACAAAGAATTATTTTAAAAAATGGAAAAAAAATGAAAAAGAAAAAAGAAAAAACCCAAAAAAAAAAAGTAAACATTCGTAGAATAAGATAAAAGATAAAAATTGAGAAAGAAACCCAAAAGAATCTTTACTAAATGTAAAAGACAAAAAGTTTGAAATAAAAAATAAAAAACAAAAAATAGAAGGAAAAAAAAATTTTAAAAAAGGAAGGAAGAAGAAGACAAAAAAAAAAATTATAGAAAAAGCAAAAAAAAGGGGGAAAAAAAAAAAATCTCTTCCCGGTACAAAAGAAATACTCACTATTTTTAAGGGATACGATTCACATATTTGGTGGACAAATAGTTGATCGGAATATTGTTATTTTTGGAAAATAAATTTTTATAACCTAAATAGAATTTTCACCTGAAGATTTTTTCGAGAATAGAATAAAAAATATCCTAACAAAGGTATATGAAGAATGCACATACCTGAAGATTCATTCGTTCCATTGTACTCCTCCTGCACCTCGTCTGTGGCACCCATGGTGTTCCCCCTTAGCAATCAGGTAGCCCAAAATATGATCACTCTCCAATTCAAGGGCTTCTTTTATACTGCAGACTTCGACGCTTTGTAAACGCCGACTCTCTAATTAGTCAATCTCTTCTCTTGCTATTGTTTACAAGATTGAGAGGTTATTGTTGAGTCGCAAATTCACAACTCAAAATTCTGCATGCGCACGCCGTCTCTTCACACTGCTCGGTTGTCGTTTACCTCGGAAAAAAATATTTTTTAATTTTAGGGTCTCGTATAATATTTAAATTTTGTAATTATATTTTTATATTGTCAAAAGAAAACGTTTAGGTCTCGTTTTGACAGTTGGCTTGAACTGACCATTCAAAATTGAGATCTAAATATAATTTTTTAATATTATACGAGGCCCTAAAATAAACACAAATTTCAAATATTATCGAGACCTAATCGAGATCTACACGGTCATCCCAAATCAATCGTTAGGATGAGACTCAAATTCTTTTATAGACAATATGGATACGTAAACGTAAATTTCAAGTATCATAGGAGACTTTCTAAAACTAAATAATCCAAAAAATAATGCAACAGTGCGCAGGGAGGCTCTTGCGTGGGGCTTCCGTTAACATGCTGCGACAAAAACTAAGCATAACCCATGTCTGGACATTGCATTCAAACTTGCTGATCAGTTCAGAGACCCCTTCTTTTGTCTCTTCAATCCCTTAATAACTTAAATCTAATTTTCTAAAGTAACAGCGTATATACGGCTTCTCTTAAATTAAGGGATAATTTAGCAAATACCCCCATTTCAAATGTTAAAACTAGCATATACCCCCACTATTTATTTTATTTAGCAAATACCCCCACTCCTATGTAAAAGAGTGGGGGTATATCTTAAATTTTTATTATTTTATATCAAAAAATGGGGGTATTTGTTAGATAAATAAAATAGTGGGGGTATATGCTAATTTCAACATTTAGAATGGGGACATTTGCTAAATTATCCCTTAAATTAATGACTAGTATACTTTTATCTTTTTTTGTTTTAAGCTGTTTTTGTCACTGTCACCAGCTCATCTCTCTTCTGAAATCTTTTCCTCAGTTCAGCTTGTATTTTCTGCTTATGCAGCTGGTGTTGGATCCGGTTGAGCCATCAAAAGATGGTGACAATAGAGTTGGTTGTTTAATTAGTTTCACATTATGTAAGAGGTGGGATCATGATGTGTGTATAATTAGAATTGGTTCAGATCTTACATGAAAAATTTCTTTTAAAGCATATGTGCCGAGTCCAATATCGCACCTCATTGACCAACTTTGATTTGGGTGACACCGAGTTTCCAACAAGTCGTTTTGGTCTGATAACAACAGCTGAAAGCTAAAGATCAATAAATTGCGCAGTGCGGCAGCTGTCAAAACAAAATAGAAGATTCAGTACACCGTAATCTCCTTGTATATGGTCGATATATCATATGCAACTACTAAGTTCTACGGAACCCGATATTGTGCGGTCATGATCGGAGAAGTACCAAAGGGGTTGACACAATGACACAAAACTAATAAAAGCCAAGAGTACGAGGACGACATATCGGGGAAGTGTGTTTCATTCCAGCAAATTTCAGGAACTTATGCTCACTAACCATATCGGTAGTATATGTGTGTCAGCATACTGACTGTTGTAGTTGGACGTCAGAAGACTAGACGGAAAACTAACACCTAATGTCCATATATCGTCTAGGCCGATTTTTAGAACATTATAAAAAAGGAGACAATTTTGTCGCCTAAAGGTTTTACCACTAACAAGAAATTGTCATAATTGAATTTCTTTTATTGGAACAATGAAGTATATTCGACGAATATATTATAGTGTTTGTAAATTTTTATATTTTTGTCATTTTCATGGCTATTTTGCTTGTATCTTCTACTATATTACGCGGCTTCGAAACGCTTCAAAAAATGAACAATCTAAGCCGTATGTGTATCACCAACCATTTAATTTAAAAAAATTATGAAAATTATAATTTTAAACTTTCTATCATTTTCTTCCGCATAACCGAATACCCTATTTTTTATTTTTCTTCTGCATAACTGAATATCCCCTCTTTTATTCACATATACCCATAACATATTATAATTAAATTTAAATTAAATTTCTAAAAATCTTAATTAAAATATTAATATATATAACAAATCCTACTTTAAATTTAAATATTTAAATTATGTTTTGATAATATTATAAAAGAAAAAAAATATTTTTCGTGTGCTTTTAAGTACTGCTTGTGAAGGGGGTAAAATGGGAGAAAAGAAAAAAAGTTGAGTGGAAAGTGAGAGAAAAATTAAAAGTGATGGTGTTTGAAAAATGGGAGGAACAATGAGGGAGATAAATTTGAGGGGAAAAAATATGTGGTCCGCTAAAAAAAATTCCTTACAAAGGTGGAAAAAAAATTGAAAGAGATGAGAGGATTTTGAGAGAATTTACCTCACTACCCCTCAAAAATGTTATAATAAATTATTATTTGAGAATAACAAGGATTAAATAGTGATTATATCTTTATCTACAAACAAACAAAAAAAATATATTCAAACTTTTTCTTCCACTACTTTTTATCCATCCAAACAAAGGAAGGAGAAATTATTAGTTTTATAGTGTTAAACAGAAGGAATTTGACATTTGAGGTTTTGTTAATGGATTTTGAAGAGAAAAAATGATGAAAAAAAGTATGGGTACCGAGTTTAAGTTACTCGAGCCATATCGAATCATAACTAGATTGCGTCGAACTCAGTACTATTCGAACTTATTGAGCCGAGCATGTTCACAGGCTCTTAAGCCGAGCTTTCCAAGTTCAAACTCATTCATTAACTCGAGCTCAATATTTTATTCAAACTCCATTCCTTAATAGAATGATATGAACCGAACCAAGTCGAGTCGAGACTCTGATAAACACTATATCTACATTAGGGGTGTGCATCGGTCGGTGGTCGACCTATTTGGTTACAACTGAAGTCGAACCGAAGGTAATCGGTTTGAAAATAATCACAACCGAACTAAACCAACCAATTGGTCGGTTCGGTTTTCAAACCGACCGACTTGGTTCGGTTTGGTTCGGTTCGGCTAATCGATTTTGAATCTTTTGATAAGACAAAAAAATTTCAGAAAATGAGCAAACACCAATCTCAGGAAAAAAATCAGTGGAAATATATACTCTCAGAAAAAGCCAGTAGCATATAAAAATGAGCATCCACTGTGTATCAGACTCCAAACAGACAAGTATAACATATCAAAAAGTCAAAAAAAACTTCAAAGTAACTTCAAAGTAGAGACTGAAGACTTGAAGTCCCTGAACAAGAATTCCTCTTGCAGATACATAGAACATAATACTCCAAGTCCTGGAAACGGATACATATGATAGAACATAATACTCCAAAGTCCAAACATAGAACAGATACTCCAAACCAGAACCCTGAACCAGAATTCCTCTTGCATATACATAGAACATAATACTTCAAATAATCACACAAAACAAAGATATAAGGAGACAATTTTCTTCCTGTTTAGCTACTATACGACTAGACTACCAGTAGGCAATAATCAGGAGATAATTTTAATATAAAGACATAAGAAGAAAATAATCAGGAGATAATTTTCTAGGCAATAATCAGGAGATAATTTTAATATAAAGACATAAGAATAAAATAATCAGGAGATAATTTTCTTTACATTAATCATTTTTCCAAGAAGGCATAAGAAGAAAATCCCTCTTCATTTCTCTAACAATTTTCATTGATCTCGTTCCGTGACAAAATCACTTCAAAATAAATTTCTTAAATTTTCCATTAATCTTCTAACAAAATCACTTCACAATAAATTTATTTTGGAAAATAAACCCTAACCCTAGTAGATCTATGAACTGAAGATGGAAAAATTAACATATTATTATATACCGGTCTTCATGGGCTACTCGAGGACGAGACGTGGATGGGCGGAGAAAAATCGGAGATTCGGAGCGGCCGACAGAGACTTGGAGTGGCCGACGGCCCTGCAGAGATCTGGATCTACGGAGACGTGGAGTCGGCGGTGTAGCATCCACTTTTTCATAGAAATGGTATTTTAGTCATTTTAGCCATTTTGGCCATTTTGTGATTTTCTAGATATTTTGACTTGTGTTGTGCTAGCAACTGGTTTAACCTTAGTGGACATTGTATAGGAGCCTAACCATGTCTTAGAAATTATTTTTTACTTATTAGAATTCATTTAGGGCTTGGATCCAATTTAGAAGGCTTTTAATTGATTTTTAAGCCTTTTTCATGTAAGCCTTTTTAGCCTTTTTGACTTGGGCCTTATTCTTACTTAAGAGAGAGTTGGCCCAAGTGAAACCCTAACCCTAGAGACCCCCATCCTGGCCGCCCACAGCAGTACACCCTCCCCTCTCTTTTCATTTGTGAAGTTTAGCCTCCACAAGTGAACCCTAGTAGATCTCCTCCTCCAAAAATCCTATTTTCTTCATCTGGAGTCCGTTTCTCCCCAAACGAACTCCGTTGCACTCGTCTAGAAGAGGAGGATCTGCTGGAGCATTGCTAACGAGGAGGCGGAGGCAATTGCTTGAGGGAAATCGACCGACACGACAACCGAGGGACTCCGTTTATTGAGTTTTTGACACTCAATAGGTAAACCCTTTTCTACCATAGTTATTCTAGAATTTCTTTCATTTTTGCATCCATATAGGTGTCCTAGACTTGCCCATAAAGTTTGGTTGGATTTTGACTTCGTTTGATAGCGGTATCGGACACGTGTCGGTCCTTTACGGCACGTGTTCGACGAAATGCCGCTTAGGATAGAAAGTTACTGTTTTTCGATTCTGCCTTCATGGATGTTTAGATAATATCATTCTTAGAAACTTTTGTGAAGACATATTTGAAATCGATGACTTTTCAGCGGCGTTTCGGGCATCGGACGCACGTGCACCGATCCCGTGCACGAGGCCGTGCATGCCCTGCCGTCAGCGTGTTGTATCTCGATGCACAGACCTTATTTTTGCCTGAAATTTCTTGAGCACGTGGGGGAAACCTCTGCCCCCATGCTCCTAAAATTTCACGGCTTCTCGTTGAGCGAGCACGGAGAAATCCGACGTGCATCGTTCAGTCGCACTGTGCACTACTCGGGCTGATTTTTGTCGCTGAAACGGACTTCGTATGCGCTCTCGACGCGACGAGGACCCGTTCCAGGACCTGGAACGCGTCAACCTATACCTAGACTACCCGAGGGACCAACCCCGAGTTGTGGCGTGGCCCGACAAGCGAGCCACGGAGGTCGAACCGCGCGCACGAGGGCACGCGCGCGCAGCAGGCCGCACGTGTGCGCGGGGCTGCGTGCGTCGCCTCGGCACGACGTGTCACCGTGTTGCCATGTCCTAGACCTACCCCAGGACCCCCCTAGCTACGTGCACGAGCACGGGGCTTTTCGTTGTGTGTGCGGCGCTCAATCGAGCGAGAACGCACGCATACGTGCACGTTGTCACGCTGTATCGGGTTTTCCGATACGCGTTCTGTGGACACGACACAGACACGATTTCGAACCCAGGAGTACCCGAGTGCATCACGTAGGTTGAGACCAACGTGTATGCCAAGTTTTGCGGGTTCATTTTGTGTATATCTCATTTTGGGTCGTTGTGTGAAAAATGGGTTTTTCCTTTAAATGCAAATTTGAGTTTGAATGCGATATTTTGTTTTCCAGGTTTTTAACTTGTAAAATCTGAGTTTTTAGTATGTATATGAGGTTTTGGACTTGTGAGAACCAGCTCTTGTATTTATTTCATATATTTTCTATCAATTATGAGCATATGTGCTTTTCTTTGTAGCTATGTATATATGTAATTATATATATATGAGTAAGACTCCGTTGAAGCCCATTGCAAGCATATATGTTGAGAATGGGTCGAGGGGAATTAATCCCAGATTTTGATTCATTAGAACTATTTCAAACCATGTGTCATTTCTTCCAAATGAGCCTATGTATGGATATATACATAGTTTTCCTATTTTGTTTATATGTATATAAGAGTATATTAAAATGAGGCATACCATGGTTGAGTTTTGATGTTTTAAAACTCAGTTTTGACTCACTTCAGTAATCTACAGGTATCACACACACACACACAATCATTGTTAGAATTAAGAGTAGGCTTGTGTTGTAAATACATGTGTATGTATATATACCTATATGTGTATAGTTAGTATGCTTGAGAACCCATCTTAGAGTAGATCATAGTTGTGGTTGTAACCATAGGAGTCCTAGGACAGATTTGGGTTATCATTTTGAGCCTAGTTTAGTCGAATTGGCCGACAAGTTGACCAAGTTGACAAAAGTCAACTTTGGGTCAAACTTGATCCAAATCGACTCAAACGAACTCCGAATGACCTAGAATTTTGTGTATGACCTAAAAATTAATAGACGGACTAGTTAACCAATGTTTGACCAGGTTTGACCAACGTTGACCAGGTTTGACCAGAGTTGACCAAAGGTTGACTTTGACCAAAAGGGACCTAGAAGCATGTAGTCTTGCATTGTAACTATTTCTTTTGATATTTTAGACTTGGTTGTGACATGTGTATACTTTAAATAGGTTTATATTGCCCCAGTTTAGCTACACTTCATCATCAGCAGTTCGATTTGCCAGGCGAGTACATTCTCTGATCTTTTCATACTTGTTTGGATATGTTCTCTTGTTATAGACTAGTATACTTGATGCTGACACGATGTTCAAACGGATTAGTACCCTATGGATCTTTTCATGCGATGGTATCCCCTCGGATACATCGAGTATATCATGTTCATGTACTTTATCATGTTCATCATGTACTCCATGTATTCATATTTATCCATGTACACTCATATGTTATTCATGTACACTCATGACCATATGAGCTCCATGTATAAAGTAGTTGTTATCTATGTGCAATAACATATCATGTCTTGATCCTTGTGTATTGATTGGGGGCAGGGAGAGTGTATTTGGTTATGTGATCATTATCCCAGTAGGTATCCATGTGCAACTCCATAGTTTATCCATGTGTAACCCAACCTGTTTACATAACCAATTTATGCTCTAAATCACGTGGATAGTTACATTTCTCTATTTATCATAGTCATATCTAGTTTCGATATTCTCTCTCTTGTTGATTTTCTTTACAGCGTTTCATGTATAATTTTTTATAGCTTGCTTTATATGTCCAATCCTGATATGAACTGTTGTGAGAGATATGTGCTCGTTCCGTCCTGATTGGGCATGTTGAAAATTTTACAGGTGATGATGAAGAGTTCTGCCCTACTTATTATTATGGCATTGGCTTAGATGACACGGGTGACGTGGACCCTCAGGAGGATCCAGCAGTCGCTGAGGACTTGCCCATAGTCTAGCTGAGACTTAGTATTTTATTATCTTTTTCTTTGAGACATTATGAGTTGTACTTGAGATTTGTTCTGATGGTTTACACCTAGACTTTTATTTATATCTGTGACTCTCTTGAGATTTATTCTTCTATTCCATCTTAGTTGTTGTGATTGAGTTACTTATTATTTTATTCTCCATTCGGAGCATATTCTAGACTGTGTTAGATACTGTGACTCAGGACATCGTTCTACCGCCGACACTGCGACGTAGACTGGACGTACTTCACTTCTCGTGTCCCTTTCACTGGGTGCAGGTCGTGACAGGCGGAGACGTGGAGTCGGCGAAAATCTGGATCGGCCGACCGGCGGAGACGTGGAGTCGTGCTCGAGGATGGGCAAACCCTAAAAATGAATTTGGGGAGAGATGAAGAGAGAGAGTCTGAGTCTCTGGGAGATGAAAACTAATTATGAGAGAGCAGCCATTTCCAAACATTCCAAAGAATCCAAACCGGTTATTACTTATGTTGGTCTTGGCTCGGGCAAACCTAAAAATTTATACTATTATTACTGGTCCAGTTTGGTTCGATTTCAATCGATTTTTTAAAAGGTCAAACCGTGAACTGAACCGAACCGACCAACTTTACAAAAGAACCAATCGAACCAATCCGAATGAACCAACGGTTCGGCTCGATTTGGACGGCTCGGCTTAAATATGCATAGCCCTAATCTACATCCCATCATCCTGGGTTCAACGTCGTGTCCCGCATAAGTTCGTGTCCCTGCCCATCTATCACATTGTAGCTGTCACGCCCCAGAACCAGAATACTGGAGAGCGGGGGAATGACTCAGCCAGCTACGTATTACGGGTAGATGAATACCGTATAATACGATCAATGCTGTCTAACCAGACGAGGGGGTGCATACTACATGAAAGTCTTACTATGGTCATTTCACATCTATTGTCTCAATCATTCAAAACAAGAAACAAAAATAGAGAACATGTAAGATAAAGCAGTAAGGCGTCCCAAACGCTCAGTCAAAATGTTCTTGAGATTTGGCTTTACAAAACATAGCCAGATGGTATAGCAAGTATATACACAATTGTTATCAGCTGCAGTCTGACTTTAGTTACAATTATGCAAAAGTAAGTGCAAGACAATCCGACTAACATGTCGGTGCCAAACGGCAAAATATAAAGTAAGTAACAAAATGAGTGGGGAAGTAAGGAACCCACTCGAGTCCTCCTGCGATCATTCCCCTAGTATTGACCATCTTGGAGGTGGAAGTAAGCTGAGTCCTCGGGAACCGGCTCTAAATCTGGCCATGCAAAACCAGAGAGGTTAGACCTCCAATAGCAAGTACCACAAGGAAGCACGATATGAGGAATTAAAACCAGTAAGTAAGAAAATATAATAATAGATCTCTGCTTTCCACTAGGATTCACATAACATCACGACACTTCGAACCAACCTTCCAACCAAACAAGGACAGAAGTTGGTCCGTCACGCCCTGACATTCTGATCATCTTAGTTAGGCAACAGAGTAGATACAATACACAAACAAATCATCTTTGAACGGCCAATCAATTCCTACGGCTTGCTATTGTGAGTCCCAAGTTATCCTGGAACTATACAATTAGGGATTCCTCAGTTCTTACTATGTGCAAGCAAGGCTAGTCTATCCAATCAATCAATTGCGCCAATCATGTAATTAGACGAGTCCAGCGGGACGGCCGCCGTTATAGCATGTACAATAATATAAGCAGATACCGTTCCCTGCCCGTGTGACAGATTTACCGTATCTGTGGGAACCAGCCGGCCCGTCGGGCACTTAATAGTCCCAAGGGGGCTGCCATGTAAGAACTCGGGAATCCATTCTCTCCATGCCATCATTATTTTATTTAACTTAATAGTCTCTACGTTGCGTGAAGTTCCATGCCGTGGATCATGGTCGTTCAAATGAATACTTTCGTACGGGGTACGATATGCGCAACTCTACAACGATACCCGTGCGGCTATGTTATAGGTCTTACATAGCGTAATGCAACAATCAAATCTAACCACGGAGTAATCATGCCTTGACCATAAAGTACACATGCTGTTTTTGCAAGATAAAAAAATGAATAAAAATGAATAATTTGAAGCCTGCATGTGCCTGTATGCCAATATTCGGGATCGGCTAATCGAGTATAATAGTTCATTGCATGAACGTGTCTCATTCATTTCATTCAATAAGACGACTAGCCAGTCTCTTAGTTCCAACTAGGAACGCATGATCAATTATTAGTCAAGTAATAGTCGGGGTCAATTCATGACAAGGCATAAAGGTCAAATTAGTATTAATCATGGTTGAGTCCATAACTAGTATAAAATAGTTGGTAATATATTCTTGAATCCAAGGAAAAGATCAACAAATTCATGTTGGGAGTTGAAAGAAATTCTAGCCACAATTCAGTTAATTAGGACATATAACAGTCAGAAACAACCAAATTATGCATATGCGGCCTATTCTGCGACATGCATGCAATTGCGACACCATATGCGCCTACTGCGACATGATATGCGCCTCATGTGGCTCAACTGCGACATGATATGCGCCTACCGTGACATGCGCCTCATGTGGCTCAACTGCGACATGATATGCGCCTACCGCGACATGCGCCTCATGTGGCTCAACTGCGACATGATATGCGCCTACCGCGACATGCGCCTCATGCAACATGCGCCTACTGCGACATGCGCCTTAATGCGGCTCATGCGCGACATGATATGCGGCTACTGCGACATGCTGTGTGCCTTCCGCGACATGCGCCTCATTGCAACATGCGTCTACTGCGACATGCGCCTTCTGCGACATGCTGTGCGTGCTGCAGATGAATATAGGAACGAACCAAAATACTTTTTGCCATAACTTCCACAAAATAAATCGAAATCTAACTTTTCAAAAGCCAAACTTTAGTAGAATCAAATTCTCTACAACATGGAACCACTTAATTTCGAAAACAATAATGTTTGATAGATCAAAACCCTAAATTTCATATGAAAACCAAAACTATAAAAACCAAAACTTAAAACTTAGATCTACACCCAACCATCCATGGAAAACAAAAACTTCAAGACCTAAACTTGTAGAGGAAGAGAAGATGAATAACATAAACTAAAAATAATTGGGGATGCATGAAATCCCTCATGGTGTACAAGATGTACTTGCCTCTCCAAATGGGTTAGGGTTTGGTGGAGGAGTAAATGTAAATGAATGAAGAGAGAGAGTGGAAGAAAAACTTTTATATCAAGGTCAAGTGGATCTCCACCATTCATTCTCTCCACCAAATCCAAGCTATCCATTCCTTTCCATGTTGAACCAAACCGAGCCAAGTTGGTTTCCCATGAACCGAAATGAACCAAGAGCCAAGAAAAAGCAGAAAATAAAATACAAAAAATTAATAAGCGCAAATTAAAGAATTTAAATACAGAACAAATACATGATAAATATTGAATAAGTACATTCAAGAAGTACACGTATAAAATACTTTATTCTGGGAACGGGGAGTGACATCTCTACCCTTCTTAGAAAAATTCTGTCCTCGGAATTTCAGATCCAAGCAGGACAGAAATGTCAGAGCTAGACTAATCTAAGTACAAGTAATTGGAGCAAGTAGCTATTCTACAATGTCAAATAGCAAGTAATATATCTATGTTTAACAATCTACGATATCAAGCAATTCTACTCACAAGGTGACAAGCATGAGGAGTTAAGACAATCAAGGTATATAGAGAGAGATATACCTTGTGAGTCAAACAGGTGCGGATACCGTGATCAGATATCATCCTCACATTCCCACGTTGACTCTCCTAATGAGTGATGACCCCAAGCAACCCGGACAAGGCTAATTGTTCGGTTCTTGAGTATCTTCTCTCTTCGGTCCAAAATGGACACATGCTGTTTCTCGTAAGACAGGTTGGTACCAACAACCAGCTCAGAATGGTCAAGGACATGGCTTGGGTCCGATACATACCTACGTAACTGAGATACATGAAATACGTCATGCACCTCTCGTAACGAAGGTGGAAGGGATAAACGATAAGCAACATCGCCTATCCTATCAAGAATAACAAAGGGTCCTACGTATCGCGGACTCAACTTCCCGCGAACGCCAAATCTAATGACCCCACGGGTAGGTGAGATCCGCAAGAACACGTGGTCCCCAACAGAAAACTCTAGCGGCCTACGATGCTGGTCCGCCCAATGACGATGCCGATCCTGCGCAACTCGAAGTCGCTCTCTAATTCCCTTAGCTAATTCAACTGTCTGAACAATCATTTCCGGGCCTAACATCTTCCTCTCCCCGATATCATCCCAAGCTAGTGGCGACCTACACTTCTTACCATATAGTGCTTCAAATGGTGCCATCTGGATACTGGCTTGATAACTGTTGTTATAGGAAAACTCAACTAAGTGCAGGTGGCTCTCCCAAGATCCTCTAAAATCTAGGGTGCATGCTCGCAACATATCTTCTAGGGTCTGAATTATTCTTTCTGATTGCCCATCCGTCTGCGGATGGTAAGCCGTGCTAAATCTTAACTTGGTACCCAGACTGTGATGTAAGCTTTTCCAGAAATGTGATGTAAAGTGGGTATCTCGATCCGACACAATACTGACAGGGACTCCATGCTGCCTGACTATCTGTTGCATATATAATTCTGCCAACTTTTCTGTAGATTGCCCTACTCTGAAAGAAAGAAAGTGTGCCACCTTTGTAAGCCGATCTACTATCACCCAAATAGCATCTTTACCACTTGGTGATCTCGGTAAACCGGTCACAAAGTCCATTGTGATGTGTTTCCACTTCCATTTCGGGATAGGAAGCGGTTGCAATAACCCAGCTGGCCTCTGCTGTTCTGTCTTCACTCGCTGACATACCAAGCAACGGAAAATAAATCTAGCTATCTCCCTCTTCATCCCGTTCCACCAGAAGTGCTGCTTGATATCTTGGTACATCTTGGTCCCTCCAGGGTGTATAGAATATTGAGAACTGTGGGCTTCTGTCATAACCTCCTGTCTGATATCTCCACTAGGCACACATAGACGTGACCCAAACCTAAGTGTACCATCTTCATGAATTCTCATCTCCTTTCTGAGTCCTGACTCATATTCTGTTCTAAGCTTCTGAATCCTTGGGTCTTGTGCCTGAGCTGCCTTGATCCTGCCTACCAAGTCGGATTGAACTTGCAGACTTGTTAGAACTCCTACTTCACTAGGAAGTATAACTTCGATGCCCATCTCCTGAAGGTCTTCTAAAATGTGCTTCTGTGTTGTCAACATAAATGCGCCGCCTCTCCGGCTGAGAGCGTCTGCTACCACATTCGCCTTGCCTGGGTGATACTGAAGCTCTACGTCATAATCTTTAATCAACTCTAGCCATCTTCTCTGCCTCATGTTCAGTTCCTTCTGAGTAAAGATGTACTTCAGACTTTTATGATCTGTGTACATCTCCACTCGATCACCATATAAGTAATGCCTCCATAGCTTCAGAGCAAACACTACTGCCGCCAATTTCAGATCATGGGTTGGGTAATTCTTCTCGTGGTCCCGAAGCTGCCTAGATGCATATGCTATCACCTTCCCATGCTGCATAAGGACACATCCAAGTCCTTTACCTGACGCATCACAATATACTGTAAAACCTCCGGGTCCAACTGGTAATGTAAGAATAGGCGCTGATATCAACTTCTGCTTCAAAGTCTCGAATGATGCCTGACATTCTGTCGACCAAACAAATGGTACATCCTTCCGGGTCAAGCGGGTCATGGGTGCTAAAAGCCTTGCAAAGTCTGACACAAACCTTCTGTAATATCCTGCCAATCCCAAGAAACTCCGCACATCTGCTACGGTCTTGGGTACTGGCCAACTCTCTACTGCTTCTACCTTCTTGGGATCCACTGCTACTCCAGCTCCTGATATGATATGACCCAAAAATGAAATATGATCCGACCAAAACTCACACTTGCTGAGCTTGGCGTACAACTGGTTCTCTCTCAGAACCTGTAACACTTTTCTGAGGTGGTCTTCATGCTCCTCTTCACTGGAAGAATATACGAGAATGTCGTCAAGAAATACAATGACAAACTGATCTAAGTATGGCATAAAGATGCGGTTCATCAAATCCATAAATATTACTGGAGCATTGGTCAAACCAAACGGCATTACTAAGAATTCATAATGCCCATACTTCGACCTGAATGCTGTCTTAGGAATGTCCTCCTTCCGAACCCTCATTTGATGATACCCTGAACGAAGATCTATCTTGGAGAAAAATCTAGCTTTGCTCAACTGATCAAACAAGTCGTCGATCCTGGGTAGTGGGTACTTGTTCTTCACTGTTGCCGCATTAAGCTTCCTGTAGTCAATGCACAATCTGGATGACCCATCCTTCTTCCCCATAAGTACTACTGGTGCTGCCCACGGTGATACGCTAGCTTGGATGAACTTCTTCTTCTTCAATTCCTCTATATGCTGATATACCTTGGCCTGCTCTGAATCCGCCATTCTATAAACTCGATCTGATATTGGTTTAGTTCCTGGTGCCAATTCTATGCTGAACTCAATATCCCTAACCGGTGGTAGACCTGGAAGTTCTTCAGGAAATACGTCTAGAAATTTTTTAACTACCTTCGGAACTTGAACTTCTTCCATTGCCGTTATTACTCCCTGCTCCTGCTGAGTTGCCTCTGACCTGACTAAGGTGAACCTCTTCATGCCTGGAATATCAAAAGATACACTCCCACTACGACAATCTATTGTCGCATGACTGTCTTTCAGCCAGTCCATGCCTAAGATAACGTCGAAATTTCCAACAGGAAATTCTATCAATCGGGCGGGTAAGGAATGGCCACAAACTACAACGCTACACGCTAGAATAACTCTACTAACTCCTACGAGCCCATTGCCAGTGAGTA
Organism: Iris pallida; assembly: GCA_029216955.1. Classification (NCBI taxonomy): domain Eukaryota; kingdom Viridiplantae; phylum Streptophyta; class Magnoliopsida; order Asparagales; family Iridaceae; genus Iris; species Iris pallida. The sequence goes on along the minus strand of JANAVB010029816.1, from coordinate 6,583,195 downwards.
TATTCAACCTCCCTGGCAATGCCTCGAACTCCATTCCTAGCCGTGTCATAAATTATGCAGATATAAATGAGTGTGATGCTCCTGAATCAAACAATGCTACTGCGAGATATGAGGCGACGAGAATGTTACCTGCCACAACATCTCTCGATGCTAATGCCTCCTCCAAGGACAAAGTGAATGCCTGCCCTCGACCTCCTTGTTGGTTCCCATGTTGCGGCCTAGCCTGGTGCTGCTGCTGGCCCCTGCCTTGGTGATGCTGGGGTGGTCTATGCTGGTGTTGCTGCATCGGCGGTCCCTGCTGCCGAAACATCTGAGCCTGCGGACGCTGTGCCAACGGCCTTACTGTCACTGCTGGTCCTCGATACTGGCCTGCCCCTGGTGCTGGCAGAGCAGGAAACTGCTGCCATGGTCCTCCTGACCTCGAATTCATGGGACATGTGGTAACCCGATGGTCTGGATTTCCACATATCAGACATAGTCTATTCAATGTCCGACACACATCTCTAGTGTGCCCCATCTTCCCACAATAAGTACAGCCCGCCGGGGGTTGCTGGTTCTTCCTCTGTTGTTGTTGCTGCTACCTGGGTGGTGGTGTCGGTCCTCGTATCGCCACATCGTGGATACGAATGCCAGTGGGTGGTGCTGTTGTTCGGGGCGCTGCTCCCCCTCCTCCTTCAATCTGACTGTGGGACCTCTTCTGACCCCCAGTCCTCACCGCAAGCCTCTGAATGGTGATTTCATGCCTTCGAGTCGCCGTCAATATCTCATCAAAAGTCTGGTAATTGTGCCCTTCTATCAATTGCAAGAGTTCAAGATGAAACCCTTGCTGAAACCTCATGGCCCTCTGGCTCTCTGTTGCTACCATCTCTGGGGCGAATCTATTCAATCTGCAGAACTCCGCTACATAAGCATCTACAGTCTTGCCAGCCTGCCTGAGGCTGATAAACTTCTGTTGTAGCTCAAACTGCGCCACAACTCCGTAGTACTTGGTCTTGAATCTTGCTGTGAAATCGTCCCAAGCTACAGGACGTCTGATGCCCACTTCCTCTGATTTCCACCAATCACGTACGAGATCCTGAAGTAACAACTTTACTAGATCCACACGTTCTTCTGCTGGTACCTTAGCTGCTGTCAGAATAGCCTCCATATCCTTAAGCCATGCATCTGCTGAGATGGCATCCTCCATGCCCTCGAAACGGCGGGGGTTGTACTTGCAAAACCTGGCTGATGCTCCTGAATCTGGCCTTGCCCCTCTTTCCAATGCTGTCTGCAATCCTTGGTTGAGTAGCACATTCTGCTCTTGTAGCTGAGTGTGCATGGGTTGCTGGGCTAACATCTGATGTTGCTGAGTAGCCATCATTCCTCTCATGATCTCCAGAAGGGCTGGTGTGTCTACTTGGGTAGGTGGAACTGTCGGTGGTGGTGGAACATCCGGATACTGCGATCCAGCCGCTGGTTCCACTATCACTTCTTCCTGGGTGGCCTCCTGAGGTGAGACTGGCCCTTGTTGCCGACCAACCTGGTCAGGTTGTCCATGTTGCTCCTGCTGTTGCTGCCCAGCTCTGACCGATGCGGACGAAGTGCCCCTAAGAAAAGGGACAAGAGAACAATCAAACAACCGGACATGAAGGATCAATGAAGTCAAAGGATACCGAAATATCAAGCAAGGGTTGAGGATAACGAATTATGAGATCAAGGGAGAAACACGTGTGATTGAGACATCCTATAAATCAAAACACCCCACAAGTCTGAAATCAGACCTGCATGGGCCACCACTAAAACCTTGTCACGCCCCAGAACCAGAATACTGGAGAGCGGGGGAATGACTCAGCCAGCTACGTATTACGGGTAGATGAATACCGTATAATACGATCAATGCTGTCTAACCAGACGAGGGGGTGCATACTACATGAAAGTCTTACTATGGTCATTTCACATCTATTGTCTCAATCATTCAAAACAAGAAACAAAAATAGAGAACATGTAAGATAAAGAAGTAAGGCGTCCCAAACGCTCAGTCAAAATGTTCTTGAGATCTGGCTTTACAAAACATAGCCAGATGGTATAGCAAGTATATACACAATTGTTATCACCTGCAGTCTGACTTTAGTTACAATTATGCAAAAGTAAGTGCAAGACAATCCGACTAACATGTCGGTGCCAAACGGCAAAATATAAAGTAAGTAACAAAATGAGTGGGGAAGTAAGGAACCCACTCGAGTCCTCCTGCGATCATTCCCCTAGTATTGACCATCTTGGAGGTGGAAGTAAGCTGAGTCCTCGGGAACCGGCTCTAAATCTGGCCATGCAAAACCAGAGAGGTTAGACCTCCAATAGCAAGTACCACAAGGAAGCACGATATGAGGAATTAAAACCAGTAAGTAAGAAAATATAATAATAGATCTCTGCTTTCCACTAGGATTCACATAACATCACGACACTTCGAACCAACCTTCCAACCAAACAAGGACAGAAGTTGGCCCGTCACGCCCTGACATTCTGATCATCTTAGTTAGGCAACAGAGTAGATACAGTACACAAATAAATCATCTTTGAACGGCCAATCAATTCCTACGGCTTGCTATTGTGAGTCCCAAGTTATCCTGGAATTATGCAATTAGGGATTCCTCAGTTCTTACTATGTGCAAGCAAGGCTCACTACAACAGATATGGGATATGATAGCGTGCGCTGAACGCTGTAGAATGCATATTATAGCATATTTCGCCCGCTATATATGCCCCCGCTATAATAATCCCATGTACAAGAACGCTATAAAGTTATAGCGTTCACGAACGCTATACATGGATTATAGCGTTCATTGACGCTATAGACAATGTATAGCGTTTTGAAACGCTATGTGATAGTTATAGCAATTAGGAACGCTATAGAACTTTAATAGCATTCATGAACGCTATTAATATATTGTAGCGTTCATGAACGCTATAGACATGTTATAGCACTTACAAACGCTATATAGTTTACATAGCCTTTACGAACGCTATAGTTCATTAATAACATTTGTTAACGCTATAAATGTTTTATGGCGTTCCTGAATGCTGTTTATTTTTAATTGCGTTCATGTATGTTATTGTTTGTTAATAGCGTTTCGATATATATCTGCTTTTTATAGCATTTCTTTCATGCTATTATATGTGCAACAATAGCATGTCAGAATGCTATTGCAGAGTCAAAATTCTGTATTCGAAAATTTGCAGAATACAGCACATCAGAATACTATTGCAGATAATGCCACAGTTACACAAATGCAGGTATTCAAAAATTTAAATGTGAATCAATCACAGAATGAATTCCGAACATAAGTAAATTCATTAATTTCACTGTCTAATATATGTAGAACAACGAAGTAGTACCAAACATTCAAAATCCTTAATATCTCCATGTAGAACAACGAAGTAGTACCAAACATATGCCCAAAAATTAAACATTAACAGTGTAGTCAGCTACATATATCCCAAAATGTTGACTATCTAACATTTAGCTCCCTTCGAGCCTATCCACAACCAAAACTCCTCAGAAAACATCCTCTTCCTTCATCCAACCTACACAAAAATAGGGGATAAATCATTAGTGTAAAGAAAAAACCATCTCGAGCCGATCCAGACAATTGATAATATGTTTTCCATGGTCAGAGCAAAAGAGACCTTGTTCAACACCAAGTTTTCTTGTATCGAAAGTCTCTTCCTTCTCAAGAATCGAACATGGTTGACATGTTCTTATCAATATCAAGTTTTGCTTCTGGCTCGGTATCAAGCTGCACAAAATCAAGAGATTGATATATATAAATTACAAGTCCTCATCTGGAGCACGTAGGAGATACATATGATGAAGTACATACACAGGTAAGCAAATATTGAAATATGGTTAGATACAACGTAAGTTACTAGCCATGATTAAGGGGAAGAAATTTTAGGAATAAGAACCATGTTCAGTTGCTTCTTATTTGTTGAGGATAATTCTAGTATACCATTTCCCCTTCTTATCATGTAATGTACTGAAATCTAAATAGTATAATTGATACTTTTGTATTCCTTGTGCTTTTATGTACAAAATTGGTTTCTATTCAACTTCATTAATTTGGAATTTGATATTTCATATGCAAGTTGCTTTTTCTAGGTACCAGTTACATGATCTACGTAGACGTGAAGTAGGCGGGGCAACCCGAAACCTGACCCAAGACCTGCTCAAATCCGAGATGGGCCAGCCCTAGTCCAATCAACGCCCAATATCAGCCCAACCCACCAATTTTTCTGGTCAAGTTGGGTTTGAACCCACCCACCCTCCCCCAAACCCCAACCCTACCTGTCACTTAAAGGAAGTAAGATATATAGTATATATACAGACACAAGAACATAGTATACATGCTTTTGCTTGAATGAAAAGATAAATGTTATACTATTTACTAAGACGTAATATGAGTTTATCATAAAACATAACATCAATATAGTTTGTTATTTTGGAATAAGAATATGCAGTTAGCTGTAAACAATACAGACTAGAAGACTTACTCATCTTTCCCTCTCCTTGGGAGGAAGTTTAGGTCTAGAAGCAGCAACCCTGGAGTCAATTCAAATTGCTCCGTTGGAAGCTAACCACATGACCAAAATGCAGAATCCATAGACTATCAAAATAATAAATATGAGTTGATATACTGCCAATCCCAATTTATTAAGCGATCTCTGCTTCTTTAGCTTCAACCCTGTCGATCCCAATTTACTCATCTTTTTCAAATCAACAACTTGAATTGGCTACACCACGACATGGTTTGAAAAATAGAATGTTCATGAAATCAATATTATATGCTATACAATAAAATGAGACATACCTGGAAAAAAACTGGAGTTCCAAATGTTCAATTCCTGAGCACAATTAGCGAATGCAGTATAATGGTTCGTGTCATTTGCATTACTAGTTTGGAAGAACTTTCATCATTATAACTAATTTCATGTAAAAAAATTACTGCAACAACACTATGATTCAAAAATACTTACTGCAAAGGCAAAGATTCATTGCAACGTATACCAAAGAGTTAGAGTAATTTATTATAAAAGTATATGAAACAGAATGAGATGTTCAGTAAAATTATATGAAATGAGTTTACTAAAATTATATGAAATGAGTTTTAGTTGTGTATATGAAACAGAATAAGATTTTTACATCTTACTTCACTATACAGATATATGTATTTACGAAATTAGTACAAATTGGTGCTGACTCGATCTCTAAATCAGTAACTACAGTTCTCATCTTGATGGCATGTTGAAGCAAATCCTTGGAACATAAAAAATCAGTGTAAATGACGAAACTAAAATAATAACTAATATAAAACAGAGAAGAAGACTGCATATGTATTCACAAGAGACAATTTATGGATGAGCTAGGTTGGTAGTTTACCTAGAGCTTTAATGACTACCTTTTATGCGGTAATACTATCATCCAGCTCCGAGACATGGCATGGGTTAGGTGAATTCATCAATTTTGCCAAACCAAAATCTGCCAAATAGTATGTCGTTGCACTCACATCCTTGTGAAGGATCATTGGTAGAATGTGCACCTGAAAAATTATGCAGTCGTTGTGGAGATAAAAGCACAAGGAATACAAAAGTATCACAGTCCGACTATCTAAAGCAACTGTCCATACAGTTTGAGGTCCACTTCCATACAGACTGAGATAAAAGCTCTTAGGTCCATGAGAGAGCCATGTATTTAAAGCACAAGAAATACAAAATTACAGTCCGACTATCTAAAGCTCTTAGGTGCACATCGGCCACAAGGAAGTGGTTCATACAGACTGAGATAAAAGCACAAGGAATACAGACTGAGATAAAAGCTGTAATTTTTTATCTAAAGCTGAGATAAATTAGTCGGACTGTATTTTTGTATTCCTTGTGCTTTAAATTTTGTATCTAAAGCTGAGATAAAAGCACAAGGAATACAGACTGAGATATAACATGTCACAAGGAATACAAAATTTAAAGCCATGGTTCATACAGACTGAGATAAAAGCTCTTAGGTGTTGAGGTCCACTTCCATACAGACTGAGATAAAAGCTCTTATGTGCTTGCTAATTTTTGACCTCAAACTGTATGGTTGTAGACAGTCGGACTGTGATTTTAAATATGAACCAATGAGAAGAGAGAGCCATGTATTTACTAGTCAACAAAATTTTGGGTCAAAGCTCTTAGGTCCATGAGGCATGAATATCAAAAACAAACCTGAATAAGTAAATCATAATAGGAGTTGTAGTAATTTGTAACATGCCTCAATGTAGTAATGATTCTCTGAGTTATTCAATTAACGAGATAGATACAATTATTTACCTTGTAACACACCTCTCTTCAGAGTATAGTAGGCCTTCATCAATATGAAGCTCAGAAAGTATATTGAGCTCATAGAATTTTGACGGTAGGCTATATATAAGTCTATTGCCCTTGAGTACCCTGCAATAGAGTAAGCATGATATTAAAACCTTTGTCTGGAATTTCAGGTCTCTTTATTATCTTTTGGCTTTCTGTTGCAACTTATAACTTTGGTACATGGATTGTGCCAACAGTACAATAACCTAGTTAGCATATTCTCTTGTATATGAATTGATATAAAGGTGTATCCTGCTGAATTCTATCCTAGTTTGCTAATGTTACATATATACCCGTACCCACATTCTACTGCAACATATTGGTGTATCTGTATTCTTGCGACATAGTTGTAGCCCCATTCTAGTACTAGCGTAATATATAAACATTAATGGGAAATAAGGGAAAAAAATAGTTGTATAGAACAAGGATCAAAGTTTCCTTCCTTCTCATAGACCAACAGTCCTCTTATAATATTCCATATGAAATTTTCACTTATCTATACATCATAAAACATTTCCAGCTGCTAATCAGGGCCTATTAGCATAAAAAGTAAGACTTTTTCAGCCGCACGAAGAGGAGCACCACAAAATTCTTCTAATATAGACACCAAATTAGCAATTTTTTACAGAAGTCTTTGATTATAACATTTTTAATATGCACTAGCAAACGAATCAACACTAGGTCATTAACTAGAGTTCTATATTATATAGACCTAAATTTGATCATAAAAACCAGAAGAAATTAGAAGAACTCACAAACTGACCTCGACCAGTAACAATTGGCGAGAGAGGAAACCCTATAATTTCTCCTCGGCAACTCCCTTTGTGCTTCCAGTTCGCTTGTAATCCCTTGCAGAAGCATTCCACAAACAAAACTCGAGAAAAATTAAAACAAAATACAAAAAATAAAATAAAAATGATAACACCAACCTTCAAAAAATCCTTAGATTGCGCAGAATCGAAAATAGGCCAGACCTTATCGAAAACCTGTAACGAATTCCAAAACATAATTTCAGAACGAAAGAGTTTGGGGATGTTAGGAACTATGATTTTTGGATTACTACCAATTGGCGGTCTCCAGATGATAAACAGACCTGAAATGTGATCTTTCGGTTGTCGATCTCGACCTCTGCCAGTGGCATGTACAGACCACTTCGGCGGAGACCGGAGAGAAGGGGTCACCAACAGAGCAAAGAAACCCGTCGGCATCGAGGAGCGTGGCCACCAACGTCGAGAATACCTGAAGTAGATTTCTAGGGATCGATGTGGATGAGGTTCTTGATGGCAGAGCGAAAGAGCGAGCCGGCTTCGACTGGGAAGAGAGGAGAAGAGAAAAATTTCTAAGGCTCGGGATGGGATATGGAGGGAAGAGAAAATTTTCTAAGGCTCGGGATGGGGTATGGAGGGAATTGAAAATTTTCATCCCCAACAACACTTTTCATTATCATGTGCACCACACGAGATTTTTTTTTTCTTTTAATTTTGTCCAAGTCCTAACGGTTGTAAGAGCATCATTAGTAAGGCCCATCCCATTTTCTAGATTCTAGATTTAGAATGTAGGAGCTCATTTTATAGAATAATAAGTCTCATCTCTAGTCCCAATTTCTACAATTTCGGTTCCAACCCATCCATGGGTGCTAAGGGTTGGGCCTCCCAATTTCTAGATTCTAGATTGTAGAAACTCGTTTTGTAGAATAGTAAGTTCCAATTTGGAGCCCAACTTTCTAGATTCTAAACTTTATATTATTTTTTTCCTACATTAATTTTTGGGACCGGAGCTCACTTTATCATTTTCTACTATTCTCATACAAACCCAATCCATACTACATTTACTTTTTTTTTGAAATTTTGGGCTCCAAATTGCATTGGAGAGTCCCAACTACTAATGATGCTCTAAGTGTTACATATAATTATTATGCGATAATAATATTAAAATTCTTTTTTATGTTATCTTTACTAATGGTTTTTCTATTTTGTAACGTTTTAATACTGTTGGTAGTTTGTAACAGTAAAAAACTGTTAGGATGTAAAAAAAATTTGTGTTGGAAAATCTTCGTTTTGGTGTAGTGAAAGAGGTCGACGCCAAAAAAATGTCAAAATTGAATATCTTCAAAGAGAGAGAGAGAGAGAGAGAGAGAGAGAGAGGCGCTCAGAGAAGCATTAGTCGGAGATGAGTAGCATTAGCTGAAGAACCAACATGGGATGAGTAAAAATGGGGGAAAGCCCATGCGAGAAGAAATTTTAGGGCTTACGGGGAAAATGGGGGGAATGAAAAGTGTTTCCCCCTAATAACACTTACTTGAATCACGTGAAAGACACGAGAAAAATTTTATTTTATTTTTTAGTAGATTAGCAACGGTTTTAAACTATGGTAAACTTAATAATATGTGTTCTTTATATTGCATTTTAGTTTTTTCGTTTATACTAACATTTTTTTTTTGCTTTTCTAACACTTTTTACTGTTAGTACTTAGTAACAGTAAAAAATTGTTGGTAATCAAAAAATATATATGTTGAAAAATCCCTCTTTTGGTGTAGTGAGGAGAAAGAGGCGGAGATGGTACGTCAAGAGGGAGTTGGGAGAGACCTTGACGTTTAGAGGAGGAGAAGCTTTGGGGGGATCGTTAAGAGGCAGAGGAGGAGGAGGAGGAGGAAGAGGAGGAGGACTAGGAGGCGACGGCTCTGAGCAGAGAAGGCGATGACGACGACGGCGACGGGTCTGGAGAGGCTCCGCCTGTCGTCGGGGCTCTAATAACTTATTTTTTTAATATAAAATAGAAAACTGTGTTGCTTCTTCCATGATTGGAACAGTAGATAGTTCAATTGTGAGGATTCGATTAACTCGGTTAACCGAACCGAATTACCAAATACCGAATTCGACCGAAAATCGAATAAGAAAAATTGAAACCAACCGAAATATCCCGTACCGAACTAAACCGAACGGAATAAATCTGTTCGATTTTCAGTTTATTTGGTTTAACCAATATTTCAGTTTATTTATAATTTTTTTGTCAATATATATAGTAACTAAATATACGAAGATATATTTCGTATATATATTACTAAAAAAATTTATTCGGTAGATAAAATTTCTGAAAGGTTAGTGGGATTAAACTGAAACCGAATCCCAAAACCGAAACCGAATAAGAAATTTTAGTTTTTTTGGAAACCGAAACCGAACCGATTTTTTTCAAACCGAAGCGAATCTCTTATTCGGTTAGGTTCGGTTCGAAATTCGGTCCAAAAACTGAATAATGCTCACCCCTAGACATACGGACATAGCAACGTTCAGAAAAAAAACTATACCTTTAACAACGTTCATAACACGCTATATATTCTGTTAACAGCACTGCATAATGAACGCTATTGATAATGACATTCTAATAGTAGGGAGGCTTCAACGCTATAGATAAACTGCTATTGTATGAACGTTTAATAACATTTCAATATGAACGCTATGGATGATTATATTATAATAGCAGGGAGGCTCGAACGCTATAGATAAACTGCTATTATATTCTATTTTAATAGCACTGTGGAAGGAACGCTATTGATGATGACATTCTATAGCAGGGAGGCTTGAACGCTATAGATAAACTGCTATTGTATGCCATATTTATTGTAGTGGCTAGTTTATCCAATCAATCAATTGCGCCAATCATGTAGTTAGACGAGTCCCGGCAGGACGCCCGCCGTTATAGCATATACAATAATATAAGCAGATACCGTTCCCTGCCCGTGTGACAGATTTACCGTATCTGTGGGAACCAGCCGGCCCGTCGGGCACTTAATAGTCCCAAGGGGGCTGCCATGTAAGAACTCGGGAATCCATTCTCTCCATGCCATCATTATTTTATTTAACTTAATAGTCTCTACGTTGCGTGAAGTTCCATGTCGTGGATCATGGTCGTTCAAATGAGTACTTTCGTACGGGGTACGATATGCGCAACTCTACAACGATACCCGTGCGGCTATGTTATAGGTCTTACATAGCGTAATGCAACAATCAAATCTAACCACGGAGTAATCATGCCTTGACCATAAAGTACACATGTTGTTTTTGCAAGATAAAGAAATGAATAAAAATGAATAATTTGAAGCCTGCATGTGCCTGTATGCCAATATTCGGGATCGGCTAATCGAGTATAATAGTTCATTGCATGAACGTGTCTCATTCATTTCATTCAATAAGACGACTAGCCAGTCTCTTAGTTCCAACTAGGAACGCATGATCAATTATTAGTCAAGTAATAGTCGGGGTCAATTCATGACAAGGCATAAAGGTCAAATTAGTATTAATCATGGTCGAGTCCATAACTAGTATAAAATAGTTGGTAATATATTCTTGAATCCAAGGAAAAGATCAACAAATTCATGTTGGGAGTTGAAAGAAATTCTAGCCATAATTCAGTTAATTAGGACATATAACAGTCAGAAACAACCAAATTATGCATATGCGGCCTATTCTGCGACATGCATGCAACTGCGACACCATATGCGCCTACTGTGACATGATATGCGCCTAATGTGGCTCAACTGCGACATGCTATGCGCCTACCGCGACATGCGTCTCATGTGGCTCAACTGCGACATGATATGCGCCTACCGCGACATGCGTCTCATGTGGCTCAACTGCGACATGATATGCGCCTACCGCGACATGCGCCTCATGCAACATGCGCCTACTGCGACATGCGCCTTAATGCGGCTCATGCGCGACATGATATGCGGCTACTGCGACATGCTGTGTGCCTTCTGCGACATGCGCCTCATTGCAACATGCGCCTACTGCGACATGCGCCTTCTGCGACATGCTGTGCGTGCTGCAGATGAATATAGGAACGAACCAAAATACTTTTTGCCATAACTTCCACAAAATAAATCGAAATCTAACTTTTCAAAAGCCAAACTTTAGTAGAATCAAATTCTCTACAACATGGAACCACTTAATTTCGAAAACAACAATGTTTGATAGATCAAAACCCTAAATTTCATATGAAAACCAAAACTATGAAAACCAAAACTTAAAACTTAGATCTACACCCAACCATCCATGGAAAACAAAAACTTCAAGACCTAAACTTGTAGAGAAAGAGAAGATGAATAACATAAACTAAAAATAATTGGGGATGCATGAAATCCCTCATGGTGTGCAAGATGTACTTGCCTCTCCAAATGGGTTAGGGTTTGGTGGAGGAGTAAATGTGAATGAATGAAGAGAGAGAGTGGAAGAAGAACTTTTATATCAAGGTCAAGTGGATCTCCACTATTTATTATCTCCACCAAATCCAAGCTATCCATTCCTTTCCATGTTGAACCAAACCGAACCAAGTTGGTTTCCCATGAACCGAAATGAACCAAGAGCCAAAAAAAAGCAGAAAATAAAATACAAAAAATTAATAAGCGCAAATTGAAGAATTTAAATACAGAACAAATACATGATAAATATTGAATAAGTACATTCAAGAAGTACACGTATAAAATACTTTATTCTGGGAACGGGGAGTGACAGTAGCCTTGTAGGTACCCCCTCTCTACAAAAGTTAGAGCACCATTAGTAGGTACCCCTCCAAATTGTCCCTCCTAACCATTCATTCTTTCGTGACAGCTGACGTGACATATTGATGTGATAACTGACATGGCAAACTTTAAAACTAAAATTAGAAATTAACATTAAAATTAAAATCTTTTTTTTTTGAAATCCCACGCACACACACAATTGGGAGACTCAAACCTTGTCGGTCCCTCCGGGTGTCAGCTCTAATACCACTAGGCTAGAGAACTCGGACAAATTAAAATTAAAATTAATGTTAACACTAACATTAAAGTTAATATTAACTTTAACATTAACAATGATATTAATATTAACATTAATATTAGCATTAACGTTAATATTAATATTACCATTAATATTTACATTGACATTAATATTAACATTAATATTAATATAAAAAAATGGATAATTAATTTTTTATTAAAATTTGTCATGTCATTTGCCATTTCAGATGACACATAATATTATTAAACATGCCACGTCAACTGCCACATAAGAATTGATGGTTTGGAAGAATAATTTGGAGATACGAATAACATTACTCTTTTAATAAAAATATTGGATTTGTGTAAGAATCGTAGAGAAATATTGTTTGAGGCCCAAATGAGAAAGTTGATATAACCCACCTTTTTGAATCTCCACCGCCTATTCTTCCTCTGCATCGTCTACTATCTTCATGTCCACCTTCTCAAAAAAATTTGCACTTGGAACCAACGTTTGTAACCAACGCCTACTTTATTCTCTTCACCTTTGTTTTCCTCTCGACCGCCTACTCTAATCCTCTCCAGAAGCTCCTTTCAGTTGGTCATGAGGCTCCACAAAGCATAAACCCCTCCACTATTATAATCAACGTTACAACAATACATTATTCTACACCCTATCTCTTGAACTACATGTGTTTGCTAAAATGTCTCAAAGTAGCGACTCTTCGTACAACTCCGACGAGGCCATTTGTCACGCCCAGACCCGGAATCACCCGAATCATCGTCCTCGTAGGGGGCGTGATGCTGCACGAGCCTGGAGTTGCGCTCGTGCAAGGCAAGATGACAAGTTCTCAAAATGGTTATCTTTGATTCGATATTAACAACGAAAGGAAAATAGAGTATACGAAACAATTTTCTTTATTGATATTCGAAATGAGATTACAAAGGCTTTCGATAGCCCAACAATATATGCCAGATTGGCTACAACACTCAGGTTCTCTCTTGTCCACAAAGGATTTTACCGTTCCATACATCATGCCTTCTATATCTCGGCCGCATCAATCCTGTTGCATGTCCGAGCGTCAATGCGGTCGCATGCCTCAATACGCTTCGGCATTCCAAGCCTCAACGCGTTCAAGCGAAGCGCCGCCGCGAGCAGACCATTTCCTGAGCCTGCTAGCAAACTAGTGGAGGATTAGTACTTTCGTCCTCGCTGTACTGATCAAAGACCCCCTTAACAAATCGATATTTAGTATTGTATTGATTCATACAAATATACAATTTGGTTCTCTTTCTATGTTCTCCTTAGGATGAGTTCATGGCATATTCGAAGACTGTAAAGCATGTTATCATGGCAAGCATGTTATTCAATTCGCATAAGTAAATGAGCAAGCAATCTCGTGTTGTTTCGTGACTTCTTACCAATATCGACGCACTCGCCCTTGCACCGACGCAAGATGAATACGCCTATCAGCTTTCCCTGTCATGTTATAAGTGCCCTATATTCAGGATCTATATGTGCACGATATGAGTGTACCTTGCACTTTCGAACCCATCGCCCTTAACTATATGAAGGTCACTAGCTTTTCGGGCTAGAATGGACTTATGTTTATCAAATCGAATATGTAAGACGATGATCACTCTGTTGCGGTTGCTAACCCAAACAATCAGAGGACCCCCGAAATACTCGAGTAAGTGGCTTATCACATTCACTAGAAGGTCGCTACCCGTCTAAATGAAGTGCACCAACAATGCCAACTTTATCCACAGTCCCTCCTAGGTCGAACGGTCCCAGCGCCCTGGCGAACAACATTCGACGGACGAAAACACCCGTGCACGGGCAATATGTCTTTAAGTCTATTTGACCATGCAACGCTTCTTATCTTTCATACAACCAAGCAAGTTTGTCTATATCTATTTCAATTGGCACAACGCCCCAATGTTCTCAATGAACGCCCCGAAGGCCACGAACATTTCGAAGGCACCATGCCGCATCGACAGTTATGCCACAACTGTTCTCCTCGTCGCAACGATGCCATCTTTTGTAAGTATTGTGTAGCTGTACACATTCGTCGTCTTTTCTTGCATCGTGCATTCAATGCACGCCTCGAAGCCGTGTTTCCATATTCTACGCCTTAGTATTCAACGCGTTGTACTTATGTTCCATCCTTCCGACTCGTGCAACTGAGGCACGCCTCGATAAGGTATTCAATGTTCTATCGCTCGTGTACTGAGGCACTCGCATCGATATAGTCTTTCAATGTTCTAGCATGCTAACTCGTGCGCGGGGGCACAGAATGACTTATGTACTGAGGCACTCGTCGATACAGTTATCCCATGTTCTTATGGCTTGCGCACCGAGACGCTCGCCTTTGCGATATTCAATGTTCCATAGCGACTCGTACATTTGCTGTACGATTCATTTCAATTGTTCTATCTAGTGTTCGACACACACTATATTTATCTCTCTATCGAGCCACGCCCGTAGCGTTGACAGGTTAACTCAGCATACAATGATATATATTTTACTTAGGCATGAAGGAGTAGGAAAGAGAAGTCAATGTCCCCCCACCTTGAGTCGATACGCCTTGTCGTTTCGCCGAGCCGATGCGGCTCGATTTTATACTTCATTGCACGGTCAACTCTCCTGACTTAGCCATTCGAGCACTTCGTGCTTCATTGAATTATACGTCCGATTTGGCTTACCGTGTCCAAGTCCCAGCCCGTTGCGAGGCGGTGATTTGGGTTTTGCGGACCCGTTACTGAATAAAACAAAATGTCGACCTCTAATATTTCAGCGTAAACGTATAGCTTGCACATGAAACCAACTAAAATCAATACTTGCATCGATTCAGACTTGCGCCTTGGTCGATTCGATTTCTTATAATCTTCGAGCTGTCTCAACGCACTTATCCTTCGGGCAATGCGGTGCTTCGCATCGATTCAACTCGATGCATTCTTTGGGATAATGCAACTCTTCGTATCGACTTAGTTCGATACATTGCTCGGGACAACGTAACTCTTCGCATCGACTTAGTTCGATGCATTGCTCGAGGCAACGTAACTCTCGTATCGATACATTTCATTCGGTCAACGCGACTTTGAGTCAACGTCTCAGTGTAATGTACCGTGCGGAGCAGGGTATTACACTCAACTCATCCATTATTGTAACCAACGTCATTTTTTAGAAAGAGATTTCGCATGCATCATTCGTTGTTCAGCTATATTCTAGAAGCTGCTAAAGAAAATAACTCTTTGTTCAAGGAATACGGTGTACAAGGGAGCCTGGATTAACAACTCATCAGAAAGTTGATGTTGTTCGGATGCTTGCACAAGGTAGCGCGACTAATACATTGGATGAGTACGTTAGAATAGAAAAAATCTAAATTTTAGAAATTTGGGATCCAAATTGAGCTTATAATTCATACATTCTGAATGTAGAAATTCTGAGACCCAAACTATAACTCATGTGGGTGGCTTGAAACCATCACAGAACTCTAATTAAACTTTACTATTTAACAAATGAGCTCCTATATCATGAATTCAGAATTTAAACTACAACACTCGTGTGGGTGGGTTGGAACCGTCACTGAACTCTAATTAAGCTTTACTATTTAACAAATGAGCTCCTACATTTCGAATCTAGAATTTAGAAATTGGATGGCCTTACTAATAAGGGAGCAGATCTGCTGTTCCATTTATTTATGTCTAATTGTGTTTCCCTTTTTATTACATGTGGGTCATGTGAATAGATATATGGAGGATGACCCACATGTAATAGAAAATGGGATAAAATTGGACGAAAATAAATGGCAAATATTAAAGGCCACCCCCAAATTACTAAGGGCCACCAACTTAAATTTTTTTAAAAAATTACAAGTTTGCCATTTTCAAAACACTAAGGGCCACCATCTTCTTCCTTTGTCTTCTTCCTCTTTTCTCAATCCCCAAACCACTTCTCTCAATCCCCACCTCCATTGTTGTCCCCACCTCCTCCATAGTTGTCCCCACCTCCACCATTGGTGTCCCCTCCTCCATTGTTGTTGTCCCCACCTCTATTGTTGTTGTCCCCACCTCCACCATTGGTGTCCCCTCCTCCATTGTTGTTGTCCCCACCTCCTCTTTTCTCAATCCCCAAACCACTTCTCTCAATCTTATGGGCTCATCCTGATTCAATACACTTGGCTAGGTCTTTTGCCGATGTACTGATTCTTGATTGCTCGTATAAGACAAATAAATACAAGATGCCACTTTTTCATGTCGTCGGATTCACCTCAACGGAAAAAAGTTTTACGGTCGCATTCTGCTACAGTGACTGCATGCCAAGCATGCAGTCCTAAGTACATTAAGGACTGCAGGCCTAGCCTGCAGTCCTAAGTTGACAGAGAGCTGACATTGATCTTTCTAAAAGCTAAAAAGTATGTCGATTGGAGTGCATGATATACTGGACAGAGAGCTGACATTGATATAAAAGCAAATGAAATTTCAGCTTAATTATGTCAATTGGAGTAAAAAGTATATATATATCACCTGAATATTTCCAAACAATTTTATCTTATACGCCTCTACTTGATAATTCATCTGTTCTAAAGCAAGATATTCCTAGCACTAAGGGCAATTGAAAACCTCATCCATAATTAGGTATCTCCTTTTGATTCTCATTTCCAACTTCAGAACACAAAGTTGCCACCAGTAAGACATACAACTTACAAGCACACTGGAAAAACAGTTTATCCCCACTATCCTTTTCAATTTTTCCATTGTCAAGTGCTCTTCTCTACTCAGAAACTTTTAATTGGGTACGGCTATGATTACAGTAAGAACCAGACAACCTTGAATCTCTCCATTAATATTGTGCACAAGAAACAAGAAAGTTTTAGGGAAGGATAAAGACAAATAAATCTCCTCTTGGAAATGAAACAGATTAGAGTGTTCCAGTGAACTCGCAACAACTGTTACAAAGTATACAGTAGAATGATCTTGATAGAGTTACTTATCCCTGTATAAGATGAAAGGTTCCAACAAATCAAGTCCATGTAAAAATGGATGGCTACAGTGACTGCAGGCTTGGCCTGCAGTCCTAGTTTCGTTGAGGACTGCAGCCTAGGCTGCAGTCCAATGTCGACAGAAGCTAAATGGGGACTCGTTCTACCCAAAAAAGGAGACTACAGTGACTGCAGGCTTGGCCTGCAGTCCTAGTTTCGTTGAGGACTGCAGTTCAATGTCGACAGAAGTAAATGTGGACTCATTCTACCAAAAAAAAAGAGACTACAGTGACTGCAGGCTTGGCCTGCAGTCCTAATTTTATTGAGGACTGCAGCCTAGGCTGCAGTCCAATGTTGACAAATTAAATCATCGAGGGAGGTGTCCCCTGGTGTATCACTAAACCTACCCAACCCATGACCTCCGGTTACAACTGATGGGATAACCACCTTTGAAAAAATTATTATGAAAGTATCAGTTAGAAATGAGTAACTGAAAATAATAATAAGTATACGTCAACCAAGAAACCAACAAAATCTATATCAAATTCATTTCTAATTCAAAAGGCAGAAAAGTAGAAAGAAATGAAAAATTAATAGATAGCTAGTGCGGCATGGATTCTAATATAAACTGAACATATGAACCTACATGTTTCATCAAGACACGAAAACAACATCTCATAGCAACAGAGTGAGACAAGTCATATTACAGAATTGCCAATGCCAATGCAAATCAGAAAGTAAACTTAAACTGTATTCATCTTGGTAGAAAAATAAACCATGTTAAACAAATTCCAAAGAAAACAGATGATAGAACATTATCCAAAGAATGCAATCCTTTGTTTCAAACCTGAATGAAATCCTTTGTTTCAACTGAATGTAATATGGAACCATATCTCCAACATTAATCAGTAGTCTGGAACCAAATACATGAAAGTAATCTGGAACCATATCCCCAACATTAATCAGTAATCTGGAACCAAATACATGAAAGTAATCTGGAACCAACACATAAAGAAGCCCATATGAGCCTAAGTTGACAGTAGTCTGGAACCAACACATGAAGAAATAACACATGAAGAAGTCCATATGAGCCTAAGTTGACAGTAGTTTGATACATATCCCAATACCAACATTACAAAACAATATTCCATATGAGCCTAAGTTGACAGTAGTCTGATACATATCCCAAGACAAGCCATAATTTCAGTCATTCCAAACATTACAAAATAACATTCCAATACAACATGGAAAAACAAGACAAGTCATTTCTTCTTTTCGTGCGTCGCTCCATTCATTGGTCATTTCTTCTTTTCGTGCGTCGCTCCATCGTTGCGGTTAAGGACTGCAGGCCAACCCATGACCTCCGGTTACAACATGGAAAAACAAAACAAGAATAAGTAATGCAAAATTATACCGAAAATAATACAAAACAATAAACTCCCTGCAGTCCTAAGTCGACTTAGGACTGCAGGCCTACCCTACAGTCTCAAATTGACAGAACCTTCTTCCTATTTTTTCTCAAATATATGGTTGTGACTGCAGGCCAAGCCTGCAGTCCTAAGTACATTAAGGACTGCAGGGTAGACTGTAGGCACTACGGTCCTAATTAACAAGACGCGCGAAATTTCAAAATTTGTAGAGAGCGAAAAAAAAGAAGGAAACGTAGCCATACCTAGCTTGAGAATGTTTTTGGCGACCCATAAAGAATGACGAGAAAATTTTTGAGTATCTCCGAGGAGGCTGTCGGCTCGATGGATAGTAGAGAGCGGAGAGAGGGAGGTGATTTTGAGGTGGAGGGGAGCTGTCAGATGGGGGAGGGGATTTCGTGGAGGAGGGGGGAAAGGGGGGGGGGGGCTGTCGGAAAGGGGGAGGGGACTTCGTGGAGGAGGGGGGAAGGGGGGTTGTCGGAGGGGGGAGGGAATTTCGTGGAGGAGGGAAGGGGGGCTGTCGGAAAGGGGGAGGGGACTTCTTGGAGGAGGGGGGAAGGGAGGCTGTCGGAGGGGGGAGGGAATTTTGTGGAGGAGGGGGGAAGGGGGGGCTGTCGGAGGAGGGGGGAGGAAATTTCGTGGAGGAGGGGGGAGGGAATTTCGTGGAGGAGAGTGGAGAAGGGGGGAATGAACAGGAGGGGGTTGGGTTTTGTGTTTGTGTTTGTATTTTGTTTTTGTTTGTTTTTTTTTTTTTTTTTTGGGTAGCCCTTAGTAGAATGAATCATTTTAGGTTGCCCTTAGTAAAAATATAAGTGTATGATGATTGCCCTTAGTAGGTTGGTGGCCCTTATAATTTAGGGGTGGCCTTTAACATTTGCCAAATAAATGGGACAGGAGATGTGTTCCCTACTAACGATGCTCAATGGGATTCAACTCTTTATGACAGGACAGGAATTGTCATAAATGCTTTTTTAAGTTTAAAGGCAAAACAGATGCATCCGGGTCTACCCGACCCGTTAGCGTCCATCAAAAATCCACAAAACCCTAGTGTTTACAACCAATCCCCAAAACCCTAGCAAACCGCTCCCTCCCTCCCTCCTTCCTAATGGCTCGAAAGAAGAACCAGAATAATGCAAAGCCCCAAAACCCTAACCCTAAAAAAAGCAAGAAGGACCTCGAAGTGGAGTCCGACCTCGAAGAAGAAGAACCCGTTGTCGCCGCCGCTTCGGATGCGGACTCCGATGCCGACCAGTCCGGATCCGACGTCTCCTCCGACGGGGACCCATTCACCGACGACTTCCTGAAGGGAAGCGACGATGGTAACGTAACCGATGTCAAAATCGTCGCTTTTTTGATATTTTTTTGTGTGGTGGATTTTAGGTTTTGTTGTGATTGCTGTTCTTTGGTTTCGCAGAGGAAGAGGAAGAAGATGGTTCTGGTTCGGACGATGATTCGGATTCGGACGAGGGCGATCTAGAGGAAAAGTCGAGGGCCATCGACGAGGAAAGGGCGAAGACGGAGGAGGAGGCCGTGGAGGAGCTGCAGCTCAACATAAAAGACGAGTCCGACGAGTTCAGACTGCCGACAAAGGAGGTAGCTTTCTGCAATTTTCTGCATTTTTTTCCTGAAATTATTTAGCTAGTCTTCAAACAAGCTATTTGTTCTTAGGGTGGGTTTGGCATTGCAAAAGCTTATCAAAAGTTGCTGCCATAAGCTAACCCACTGTCAAAAGTGATTACATTTTTGGTAAAAACATGCTCCTCGGTTCTGAAATTATTGGAAATAACCAAATTGCACATGGTATAATAAGGACGTTGAGGTATAAGATGGAATCTTAGGAAAAGATAAACGTTATCTTTGTAAATTGTGCATGTTAAGCTGAAACAGCTTTTGAAAGCAACTCCCTCACGTTTTTCGAAAGCAATTCGTGAAAAGTAGTATCTTAAAACAAAGAAGCATTCTTGTCAAAAATTAAGCAGGAGTTGGTTTGATAAGTCGTTCCAAACCTACTTTAATGTTACGTCTGATATTTTGTTTCAGGAATCATAATCACAGTTGAACTCTTAAATTTCTACACATGGAAGGATACTTGTTTTTTATAAGTTTGAATCTCGAGTTTATTTGGACAAACTATAAAACATCCTTATAAGGCTGAAGATCTTCAAACGAGAAAGCTGTCATTTCCCACAAAAAGAAATAATTCCATGTACAACGTTGCATAATCAGAGAGAGAATCATTTCAAGTTATGGTTAAAATTTGCCATTTTGTTTATTATACTGGGTTGGAGAGGAATATGTCACAGTTTCGGGGACTGATTACTTTTTCTTTAGACATCCCTGTCTCATCCACGAGAATTTTCCACAAAAAGATCAGATCCAAGTTCTTCCTTGGCGGGAGTCACAAGATACCTTTCTCAGTTATTGATGCTCTACTATGTTGCACGAATATGGATACATATAAGGACACAATACAGATAAGGAATATGCACATGTTGAAATAGATTAATGTAGTCACATAGGTTGCATGATAGGGACACGGGTACGGACACGATAAGGATGTGGACATCATTTTCCTGTGTATGTGCAACACAGTTACACATCTGCTCTCACCTTGAATCAACTAATCGAAAAGTGAAATAGAGCAGACAAAATCCTGCCAATAAGGAGTTGATCGGCGTTATTTTGGCCATTGGTCAAGTGGGTTTCTCGTAGTGTACCCTTTTATGCCGAATTAGATCACCATCGCAGTTTGTCATTTGAAAGAACTTAAAGTTGCATGTACAGGAAATAAAATTAATCTGCTGAACATGAAGCTCTTGTATTGTCTATATACTGTACCACATGAATTATTCACAAGTCCATGCTTATTGATTGGGTCAATGCTTGAAATTTAGTATTTGAGAAGAACACATTAAAGATCTTCCACACGTTTGACAGAAAGACGAATCATAGAGTATTTGTATAATTTCAATAAAAAAACTAGAATGTGCTTTTTTGTATTTGAGAGCGCCCATCTACTAGAATGAGAAGTCTAAATGTAGTAGTAAGATTGTGGATAATAGTTAACAATCCAAATTAATATTTTAGGACAAAAATGCGATATATACCCAGCCAGCGTCCGAGGGCTCTAGCTCAAGTAGCTAGAGTGGGGTGCTCATCCGTGAGAGATCACGGGTTCGAGCCCCCCTTGGTCGCCGGCTGGGTGGAAATTTTCCACGGGCGTGCCAAGCCGCTTGGTTGGGGTTGTGCTCCCTATCGTGAACTCTGGTTGTAGACCTCCCACCGCAGGGGGATGGGCTCCTTGTTGAGCACTAGGTTCTGGGTTGTAGACTTACCTCCACGGGGGATAGGCTCCCTGATGTGCATGATGGGCTGTAGCACACTCCGCTTGGGTTGGCTGGCTGTGCGACCTGAAGTGCCTTGAAGGACATTAAAAAATGTATATATATATATATATATATATATATATATGCACGTGCTTTGCACGAATTTCATACTACTTGGGAAGAACAAACACTATTCCCTTGATTTTTTTATTATTTGAGAAGAGCAAACAAAAAAAATTTATTCCTTGGGAAAGCAAACAACAGTCCCCTTATTTTTTTTCTATATGTAATTACCTAACTACCCATGTTAAATGTAATGAACATTTTATTTAGTAAACATAGATAAGGATTTTTTGGTTTGGAACAAAAATTTCCACGGTGAAGCCTCAACTTTTCCTATATATATATACTAGTATATATGCACGTGCGTTGCACGTATTTTAATTGTCTTCTAATTAACGTAATTTGTATGTACTTGAAAAGAGCAAAATACACTCAAAATTGTCTTTTAATTAACTTTGTATATACTTGAAAAGAGCAAAAGACAAAACTAATATATTGAAATACTAAAAGCTAGATATTGTAAGTAGCTAACTACCCCTAATAGAATATATTATTTTTTGTATTGGAATAGACATGCAAGGTTATTTTTGGAAAACAAAAGTTCCACTGTGAAGCCTAACTTTTGGCATTATATATATATATATATATATATATATATATATATATATATATATATATATATATTCAAGAAAGATGTGAAAATATTTGTCAATACTGAAACAATATCAGAGAAGCCTGTATGTGATAGTAAAGCAGTGGGTTGTGAACACTGAACATCGATTGACATCATTAGCTAATAGTTTACAATTTTTTTGTGAATTATTTATTTGTTCTTCTCCAATTTGCAAGTTTTGAGTTACTGTGGAATTAATCACTAAAGAATTAGTTAAATAAAGAATCATATACTAAAAGAAATATTTGGATGCAATGCAAGATTTCACAATTTGGAGAAATTCTGACCATAACAGGAACTTGAAGAAGAATCTCACCGTCCAGACCATTCAAAACTGCTGAGGAGGATAAAAGAGAGTGAGTAGGATCATGTCTTCCTATCTGTCATTTTCCAGCTAATTATACTATTATCTCCAAAAGTTAATTTTTTATTGTTATATTGTGTTTGCAGTTATTCATTGATACGTATATTGATTACTCAAATTTGGTTTAGATTGCTTGACCTTTGTCTGAATACTTTTGTTCAGTTATCCGTGTGCTCTCAAACTTCAAAACTCTGAGGCAAGACGGTGCCTCACGGAAGGAGTATGTCGAGCAGCTCAAGGCTGACTTGTGTAATTATTATAGCTACAACGAGTTTCTCATTGAGGCTTTTGTTGAGGTACTGTGAACTTTTAAGTCTTTGGTTAGTTTTTGATTTTGTTCTGTTAAGGTTTTCTAATTTTTTATTACTTTGCGAACTTTGTGAACATTGTTCGACGTCTAAAGATGTTCCCGCCTGTTGAGCTTTTTGAATTACTAGAATCTTTGGAAAAGAATAGGCCTGAATGTTTGCGAACGAACACATTGAAGGTACTGCTAGCTTTCTACTTTATTCGTCTAAGTGAAATATACTCGGTTGGATGCCATATGTCCCCATTTTTTTCACATTTGTCTATATTAACTTCTGATAATATTAGTGTATTATGGCTGATCATATTTGAAGTGTTATTGGTAGTTTACCTCCGACAGTTGAGTAATTAGTTATCTCATTTTGTGCATTTTTTGCTTCTTATTTGTTGGTAATAGACTCGTAGACGGGATCTTGCTGGAGTTCTAATAAATAGAGGAGTTAACTTGGACCCAATAGGCAAGTGGTCTAAGGTAAATATCATTTCAAGCATTGTTTCCACTTGTTACTTATTTTAGAGCAAACTAAGTGTGATTGAAATGCAATTGCAGGTTGGTTTAGTTGTTTACGAGTCCCAAGTTCCCATTGGCGCAACTCCTGAGTACATGGCTGGGCATTACATGGTATCTAAATTTGCAAACTCAATTTGAGCGCTTTTCCTCGAACTTTTCATGATCTTCCTACTAGTTTAGATTGTTATTTTTTGTTGTCTTAAATGTGTAGCTACAAGGTGCAAGTTCATTTATTCCAGTTATGGCCCTTGCTCCTCAGGAAAAGGAGCGTGTTGTAGACATGGCGTAAGATTTTTTTTCATCACACTCTTGTAACTTCTTTGTTATCGTCTTTGACCTTTATTTGGTGCATACCAAGTTCTGCATAAAATATTATTTGTTTACATGTAATATTAGTTTAAAGTGTAAGGTGAAAATTTAATATACATCCCTGTTCCTCCTTCCTGAGACGAGCAAGTTACAACAACAACAACGACAACAACAAAGCCTTTATCTCAAATTTCTGGGATCGGCTGTTTGATTACTTGACCAAATTTCTTCCACTGATTTGATATATCTAACTTCAACATACACACAACAAATCTAATAAAAACTTGGACGTTCAAGGTATTTTGGCCAACTTTTTTTCATTGATTTGATATATCTAATTTACATATAAAAAGATTGAAGTTTATCTATCTTTCCATGCTGTTGGCTACTGCATGCTAAGTTCCCAGCAAACATATGTTGCCTTTTTATTATTGTGCACAATCAACCGTAAATATCTTTATCTATGATGTTATGGTACCATTTCATTTACTTTAATCACTCAGGAGATCTCAAATTATGATCAACTATAGAAGGTTAACATTCAAAATTTGAAATGTGTTGGTGCCTTGTATCTTTAACACCTGCTACAAGTGGCTTGTCCTCTTGGTCAAGTATTTCTTTTGCAAGAAATAGGTGGCCTCTGCAGCAACTTTCTCTTTGCAAAGTATCAGATAGTTACTTTGCAACTTGCATGACGAGGCATCTATATGGAACAATGGATCTGTTGATGTTATGGTACCATTTCATTTACTTTAATCACTCAGGAGATCTCAAATTATGATCAACTATAGAAGGTTAACATTCAAAATTTGAAATGTGTTGGTGCCTTGTATCTTTAACACCTGCTACAAGTGGCTTGTCCTCTTGGTCAAGTATTTCTTTTGCAAGAAATAGGTGGCCTCTGCAGCAACTTTCTCTTTGCAAAGTATCAGATAGTTACTTTGCAACTTGCATGACGAGGCATCTATATGGAACAATGGATCTGTTGAACTATAATGAGCAGAAGAGAATCGTAGCCATTAGTAGATCCTCTTGCATTTCACTTTGCTATTTCATGCCATAAATATATGAGTTACTACATAAAGTTAGCAACGACTGGGTGCTCCTTTGTCCTGTCTATTGGCCAATGGACCTGACAAGCAGAAGGGCTATTCTAGCATGGTATCCATGATTTGGAGGGTTATTAGCAGATCTCTGTCTTACTACTTAGGGCTTCATTATAAGAAACTAACTTGGCTGTATTTTTCATACATTTTTTGCTGATAGCTACATAGGCCTTAATGTATTGTCTAATATAACTTGACGCTCTGATAAACTCTCTGACTTACTGCATTCTGATTTGGAGTTTGTTTCCAGTATTGCTGGCTGGAACGCTAAGTCACTTTCAAATCTTTCTGAAACTAATGAAAAAAAGATCATGTGGCTAAGTTGATGTCCTCATATGAAACTAACGTTCAGCTTCATGTCGGAAGGAGCATAGTTCACAATATTGGCCGAAACCAAAACCGACGAAACTACCGAAACCAACTAATTCAAGGACCATCCTAACCCTCCGAATCCCCTTGAATTTGCCAATTAAGAAGGGCCCAATACCAATACTGCTGAACCATCTGATGGAGAACCTGTGAGCTCTACTAGTGAAAAATGTCTTTAGGGGTTGGGTTTCTTCTGAAGTAAGATTTGATAGGCTGGGTTTGGCCCAATTCAATTTGAAGGGGTTTGGCATGAGCACAATTTCATTTAACGGTTCAGCTTCATGTAGGAAGGAGTATTGGCAGAAACTGAAACCGATGAAACTACCGAAACCAACCAATTCAGAACCATCCTAACCCTTCGAAAACCCTTGAAACTGCCAATTAAGAAGGGTCTGATACCAATACTGCTGAACCATCAAATGCAGAACCTGTGAGCTCAGATTAGTACTGAAAAAAAAATTCTTTTTGGGTTGGGTTTCTTCTGAAGTCAGATTTAATAGGCCGAGTTTGGCCCAATTCAATTTGAAGGGGTTTGGCTTGAGCAGAATTTCATTTAAAAGGATCATGCTAAAGCCCAATTCCTTTAAAATGTATTTTCTTGGAGCCTAATTTAGTTTAAAGGGTTCTACTCGAACCTGACTCAATTTAAAGGGATTCAACTCGAGTCCGGTTCACTTAAATTAGATGTGCTTGGATATAGTTAGATAAACGAAAAGTGAGATGGATAAAATTAGATTTTATTTATTAAAATAGATTTAATGTATGTAATGAAGTCTGAAATGTAACATATTAATGTATATATTTCTGAAAATATTTAAAACTTTTTTGATGTGGAGAAAACCGATACTCCGATCGGGAACCATCGAAAGTACCAATACTCTCAATACTGATACTATGTTGCACAGACACGGATACAACATGATTTGGACACAGCGACATGGACACATCAGTGATTTTTGTGTCCTAGTTAATTTTGGAGTTTTTGTGCCACGTCTGATGATTGTTGGATGCGACACAGACACGGTACCAATTTTCAGAGTGGTCTTGCTTCCTAGAGTATCTACAAATAGGGTTCGACCGATAGGAAAGCCTGAGTTTTGGAACCTTACTATAATTAGCAACTATATTGTAAAGGTTACATTTAGGATTGAGTACCTACGAAAATTTTAGAAGACCTTTTTGATGTGGAGAAAACCAATACTCCAATCTGTAACCATCGAAACTACCAATACTTTCAAAGATACTGATACAACACGATCTGGACATGATGACATGGACACATCTATGATTTTGGTGTGTCCTAGTTTATTTTGGAGTATTTATGACCTATCTGATGAGTGTTGGGTGCGGGTCATGTGACACAAATGCGACACCAATTTTCAGATTGGCT
Source organism: Iris pallida (assembly GCA_029216955.1). NCBI lineage: Eukaryota > Viridiplantae > Streptophyta > Magnoliopsida > Asparagales > Iridaceae > Iris > Iris pallida. Next base: position 6,556,236 of record JANAVB010029816.1, on the reverse strand, counting down.
GTGCTTCCTAGAGTAACAACAAAGAGGATTGAATTCCGATACGAAAGCCTGAGTTTTTGAACCTTAGCTATGATGAGCAACTATCATGTAAAATTTACATTTAGGAATGAGTACCAATGAAGCTGAAGATATGATTTCCAATTGGTTACTGGTATTTGAAGCAACAAAAGGTAGGAGTAAGAATAGAAGGCATCTTTTGGGGACCTCTTCTCTGTAATATTCTTTGTGATCTAAGTGGCTTTTATACTGGATAATTTAAAAAAATGTGGCTTTTATACTGGATAATTAACAAAAACGGCACTATATCATTATGAATCATATGTGAAAATTCCTGAAGCCTGATGGTGGTGTAGATAGATAGATGTGGCAGGTGATATAAGTCAAGCAGGAACAGAAAAATTCTTTGATTAGATGTAAACCCTTGAAAGGTAACCTCAGTATATTGCAATAAAGGATCTCATATTCTTGTTGTAGTTTAACTTACAAAGGCCATAAACTCTCATGTTGAATGCCTAAAGTTCCTGCTGTATGCCCACTCATTTGTCTTATCACTTTCACCTTGAACATTATGTATCTAGCATATTTATGCTTACAAGGAGTTGACATTTCAGTCTGCACCTTATGCGACATGCTTACCATGTCTGACTCGCTATCATTTTATCAGACTATGGCACATGATCCATGTTCAGACTCCAAAGACCTTAGCTTTCCCTTTAATGGGAGCCCCTGCCAGTAGTGGCTAGATCCTAGACCAGAAGTGGTTACTCCAGAGTAGTTTGTTAATTTTATCAAATGCTGAAGTTTATCTATTCTTTTCAAGTTTTGGATGTAACTATACGTTCAACTTTTTCCATGCTGCCTCTACATGTACTTGCATGTTTTCTATATTTTCTGTTTATTACATTCTCACTGATGATCGAGGAACTTGTTCTCTACTTCCGCATTATTCAGATTTTGTTATTTCCCTCTTCATATGTTAACCTTTGGGTTTTTGCTTAATCTTGCTTGATATTGCAACTTGCAAATAGTAACAGAGTCAATGTGGTGCCTACTAGCGTACTGCGTATGTATCAAACATGCAAACAATTAGACAAAATAACTACGAGTTCTTAATTTCCTGAAGGTTACTAACTTTATGTACTAAACTATTATATTAACATTTATGTGTCAATTAAACATAAAGGGTCAAACGTAAGACATAAATATCTCATGCTCATTGAAATGCTTTCTAATATTATCCTATACTTCTGCAGGGCGGCTCCAGGTGGTAAGACCACACATATCGCTGCTCTTATGAAGAATACTGGTATATACAAAAACTTAGTTGTTGCTTATGGAGTTTTGGTTCCTAGTATTCCAGATTCACTGTGTATGTTTGATTTTACAATATTTTAGTAGGATACTGATGCGTGCATGAGATTATCATGTTGGGGGTGTTTCATTTCTCGCAATTCTTTTTCTTTCTTTCTTTCTTTCTTTTTTTTCTCCTTTTTTGAGCTCCACCTTTTTGGTTGACCAAACATTTCCAGTCCTACTGCATCAATTTCTTCGATTTTTGTTAATGTGGCAATTCCTCCGAAGTTAGAGAAATTAGTAAATATCTGGCCTAAGCCTTCAACCCTTTACGACGAAAGCAAAGTTATCAAAGGCTTGCCTGAGACAAGCTCGAAGGACACGAGGCTCCAGCCTCTGCGCCTCAGAACATGTGAGGCGATGCGCCCTTTGTGAGGCGCACACCTCACTGAGCCTTATAGCGAGGCTCATGCCCAGTTGAGGCGCACCTCATGCATATGTTGCTTTTATGTTTCCTTTTATTTATTTTTTCCTAACCAATATTTTTCTTCCTGTGAGTAGGCACCACTGATGGATCTAACAGTAATCTCTTAGAAAGCGAAAAGTTTCTGAAGATCCAAAAGGAAAAAAAAAGCCCTAAACTCTCAGAAACTTCCTTGCTTGGTTCTGTTGCACGGACACAGATTCGACGTGACATGTTTTAAACATGGTGACACGTATTCAGCACCTATCTTAGTGTGCCCTGGTGTATTTTGATGTGTGTATGCGTGTCCGACACGACATGGACATAACATGAATTTTGGAGTGTCTTTGCTTCTTTAGCTGCTCGGTAGATCAAAAGAAAAAGAAAATGCCCACATGATCTATAGTCATGCCCGATAATCACACTGACATGTCTATCACCTATAGTCGTATGATTTATAAATATTATTTGCAATATTCTGAATAAACGTACGCCTCACCTTCATGATGCTCACTCCTTGCGCCTTGGGCCTCGGTCTTTTACACCTTTTGCGCCGCGGTGCACCTTTAATAACTTTGGACGAAAGGTGGTGCCAATGTTGCAGAAGATGCGGCTCTTAATTGAGCTGAATGGAAGAAAAAAATGCGTACCTGGCTAGAAACTTTTTGGGTGAAAGGCCTTCTTGTAACCCTCTTCAATACAATGACTTTAGGACTTTAGCTACCCTATTTTACCTATTGTCCGTGATTTGTGTTTTTGTAATGAGAAGTACACCTTACATGGCAAGTAGTAGAGTTTAAATGGTTCTGTTACCCTTGTGGACATGGACTTGTTCTATCATTCAAGTTTATTCCACTGTAATCAAGTCGCTTTGGTTGTGCTTGCTCTAGTCCCGCTGCGCAAACTCATGAACTGCTACAACTTGTTTACTGAAAAGTGAAAACTGCTCAAAATATTGACAACTTATTGGCCTGGATGCCCCACAAGAACAGAAAGATAGTTGTGGTTAATTTCTTTTTCTTGGGCACATGATCTTGTCTTTACACTAGCACATTTTATTGCTTCTTGAATCAACTCATACTATTCTTTTTGAGTTGAATGTCCTTTATTTTTTTTCACAGGAATTATTTATGCAAATGAATTCAAGGCTCCGAGGTTAAAGTCGCTAACAGCTAACATCCACCGGATGGGTGTGACAAATACTATAGTGTGCAACTATGATGGGAAGGAGGTTAGCATCTGAGCTTGCTTATATTTGTCTCCATGGACTATTGAAGCTTCGAATCATGAAATTTTCTGATAGATTTTACTCTTAGAGAACAACTTTTTGATTCTGCTATATCTTGTCTTTAGTATCTCATGCGGTATTGTTTTGTCAGTAAATCATGAAATTACAATCTATTGAAGCTTAATTACTGTTACCAATTCAAATGTGCGTCTTATGTGGAGGTATATGAATAAAATGTGTTGTTAATTCGTAAAAGACCAAGCCAATCTATGCAGTATACTTTGTGTATATTTTTTTTTGGACCTTTTTCTTTTGCCTTCTATTTATGTTTGTACTTTTTAGCAAGATTTTTCTTCAAATAATTTGAATTATGCTAACTATTGAGACTGTATATCTTCCGTAATTATTGTGTGTGCCTCCTGAATACTGATTATATATGCTACACATTAAGTTTTTAACATAGCAATACCTAATGGCTTCTTGTTTGTTAATTCAGCAATAGTCAATAAAGCAACAAATAGTCTATTCTAATTATTACTTATTTGGGAATGGTTAATTATGAAGTTGGGCAGTATTCTGACATGTTATTTTCTCAGCTACCCAAGGTCTTGGGGTTAAATTCTGTTGATAGAGTATTGCTGGATGCACCCTGCAGCGGGACTGGGGTGAGTTATTTGAAGAACTTCTTGGTTTTCTCAGGCTCTCAGCTTTGAGTGTCTTGTTCTTATATATCATTTTGTTACTGAATGCATATATTATTTTCTTTTATGAAGACCATATGGAAAGATAATTCTATTAAAACGTCCAAGAGTGCCGAAGATCTCCAGAATTGTGCTTTCGTTCAAAAGGTACTTGCATTTAGAAGTTAAAAGTTGATATTGTTAATCATGTATGCTTTAAATGTGTTGTCTGACTGCCATTCTCTCAAATTTTTTTGAGTAATACCTGGATGTCTGTCTACCTGGACCCTACCCCTGTTTCTAAGTTCTGTAACTTCTGTTGTTTTTTATGTTGGAAGCATATTGGTTACTCCGTTTGGGATTTAGTTTTGAAGACCTAGTTTTGAAAACGGAGTTAACTAGACATATAAATGAAAATTTTGTGTTTTGGGTTTGGTTTTGTGAACCAAAAGATGATTGGACATGTATAATGAAAACAATGTTTTGTATATTAAAGTTACCAAACAATCATGTCTTCTAGTCTTTTCTTTAAAATTCCAATCAAATCTAATATCCAAAAAATTAAATACAGTCTAATCTAATCAAACTTAGAATTAAAATCATAATCTAATCTATCAATTAAATCAAATTTAAATTGTATTGTAAAATAGTTGTATCCACAATTCTAATTTCAATTCAATCTGGTCTCATTTATACTTTAAAAGTTAATGTAATTTACAATTTAATCTCATTTATCTAATATAATCTTATCTTAATAACGGAATGGGAAAATGATAGAGAAATGTTGCATAGGGTATGTGAGAGAAAGAAAAAGGTTGGGGATAATTTTGGCAGATTTTAGTAGAGTTTATAGTTCGGTGTAGGTGAACGGTGCTTTTTCTTCTGTTTCCAAAATGAGACAATTCTTGGTTTTGTTTTGCCATATAACCAAACCAAATCCCAGATGGTACTCGCCCAAACTAAAACCTTGGCCTCAAAACTCAGTTTTGGGCGTCAAAACTGAGTCCCAAAGGGGGACCCAAGTCTTTTTTTCCCCCTGTTCTGTAGATAGTTTGATCATCATATTTAAGAAATCGATCTCTGGCTTTGACCAGATACAAAATCCTGTGTCAGTCTCCTCTCATTCAGTTTATGGGATCACGTTTATCATATCGTGCCTTAGTGTTTGTAGTTGCTAGCAAAATATATAAGTTGTCAGTTGTTAACTTAATGCTAACTTGAGTAACTGAATGGTAATAAGAGTATGTGGATCATGTTTATCATATCGTGCCTTTGTTTGTAGTTGCTAGCATAATATATAAGTTGTCAGTTATTAACTTAATGCTAACTTGAGTACCTGAATGGTAACAAGAGTATGTGGTATTAGTTTTTTCTTATACCACCTATCATTGTTGCAGCTGTCAGGGCCCAGCATGGTACATTATTTGTCCAATATGGCCTTGGTCCCAGAAACCTAGTCATTCATACCGACATCTTCCACACAACCTTTATTTTTGAAACAGCAAAAGGAAGCGGAAAAGATAATCCTTACATAATAGTGTAATACACGTTGGAGTCCTTTAGTAGCAATTTGTTGTATCATTTCCATCTTGTTGCAATGGTAATTGAGTAATGTTTATGATGTGAGCGAGAGGAATTACCCATAACAGAGTTGAATGAAAGATAAGGATTCATGTAGCCGATCCAAAACTATGAGATAACGACTTTATTGTCGTCGCTATATAAAAAATATAAATGTTTAATATTTCACCAACTTCGACAGCCAAATTCCTCTTGGTTTTGTCGCATCATACAAACGTCCAGAGGAATATATGTAGTTTATTTAGGTCTAGTGGTTTGATAAGGCAAAATCATGAAACTAAGTATGTCACCTTTGTAATAGCAAAGGTGTAAGCAAGCTGAAGCATCATTTTAATATTTGAGGATAAAGTTTACATCTTTTATGATAAATGGGATAAAAGAATTCAATAAAATCTAAGTTAAGACACGAGATGCCCTTCTATATAATCTTTTGGATGTATATTTTTCCTCGTACCTAATATTGAATCTGCCAGACTGTCGCCACCATATCAGTTTATTGCGTCTATATTTTTAAAAGTACTCCCTACTTGTTAATTTTAAATGATTGGATCCATGTTTGGTGTGTGCCTTCTGCAGCAACTTATTTTAGCGGCAATCGACATGGTGGATGCTAATTCAAAATCAGGGGGATACATAGTGTACTCAACATGCTCCATGATGATTCCCGAGGTGTGCTTGTTTATGCATGTTTTCTGTAGTTTGTAGCCAGTATCATCAAATTATGTTTTGACCTTTTCACTTTGTATGGTAGAATGAGGCGGTTATAGACTATGCTCTCAAAAAGAGAGATGTAAAGCTTGTCCCATGTGGATTGGACTTTGGTCGTCCTGGGTATGTTATTCTCCTTGTTCATTACTATGCCATGCTCACATCAGTCTTGATTTTCTAACAATGTTCTATTTACTGCAGATTCATACGTTTTAGGGAGCACCGATTTCATCCGTCTCTAGAGAAAACAAGGAGATTTTATCCCCATGTGAATAACATGGATGGATTTTTTGTCGCCAAGGTTAATACTGCTACTGAAACATTGTTATTGTGAGAGTTTGTTATTTGAAAGCTACACTACTTTTTTTTTCTTCAAATGCGGTACTTCTACGACAAAATCTAGTCATATGTGATCATTTTGCGCTTTCCTTTTTTTGTACTTTATGATGCATCCTTGACTACTTGTCATTGATACTCACCCCATTTTTGATGTCTAATAAAAAAAGTCAATTTACTGGAGGAGCCCACTCTTATTTAGGAAGAGGGAGGTTTTCCTTGCGTGTCTTCTCTGAAAACTATATCCTAGTAGCGTACTGCCATTTTCAGAAGTTATCCTCATATTGTCAAATATTTTCAATATACATTCATCTAGAAAAATTAGCAGGGAGATCCTCTCCGTAATTTGGGTTTAAGGCTGCATACATCTTACTTGTGTATCTGGGATGCCCTTTTTTATTCATCTAGAACAAGTGTCACCTCTCTTAAAGCCTCTGTATAATACCCTGGGCACATGAAATCTCGTTTGCCCCTCTTTACAAGTTACTTATCTTTGTATTTCTGATAGGACATCTGTCATTTGGGTGTATGTGAGATGGTTACTCTATTTCAGCTGTGGAAAGAATGCTAATGACGTAAAGAATGCTAATGATGTTTGCAGATGGTTTGATGATTTAGCATGCTAATTATTTGATTTATACTGCCCACAGTTGAAGAAGATGAGCAACACTAAACAAGTGAAACCTGAAACTTCTAAACCAACAGAAGAAGAAGAGGAAGAAGTTATCGATGGCAGCAAGGATGTCAATGTGAACATTCCAAATGATGAACCTTCGGAGGTGGAGGTCCAGAAGAAGGGTGTGAAGAAGAAAAACAATGGCTTGAAGAGTGGTACTCAGAACAATGGGAAGGTATTATCCTCTATTTCATTGTACAATTATATTTCTCGCCAACAACTGCAGATATGTTGATAATTTAGGATCTAATCAGGCAACTGTCTCGTCAAACTGTGTACAGTCGAAGCTCAGCGGTGAAACTTCTCAACAACCATCGGACAATGTAAAGCAAACCACAGTTATCGAGGATGCTAAGGGCCCCAATGTGAAAACTCACAAGCTTAAGGATCGGAAGAAGGGTGAAGGTGCGAAAAAGAAAAAAACAGGCTTTATTAGTGGCAGTGATACCAGTGAAAAGGCTGTTGCTACATCCGCAGCCAGGGGAAAGCAGAAAAGAAAATTTCCCCCAAGAGAGGAAATATCTGAAGCCAGGTGAGCCCATTCGAATTTGTCAAATATCATCCCTCTTGTTTTGTTCTCTTTTCTTGTATACATTATTCTTAGATTAAACATGCCGTGTTTGCTGACTTTCTAAACGAAATCATATCTTTTACTACACATTGTTTAATTTGGTTCCAGGTATCCTTACAATACAAGTTTTTGTCGACATCTTCCGAGAAATAACAATTTGTTTAGACATTTATTATGATTAGGCTAGTGTGGTAATTGTATTGTTAGCTTTCTTCACCTTTGTTGATCATTCCAATCTTTTTTGCAGGGAAGAGAAGAGGAAGGCCCTTAAGAAGAGCAAGGTGTGAGCAGAAAGTGGATGAGCAGCAACAGATTGACTGGGGAGAGGGAGAATCTAGTTGCTCGATGGACCAGCAAGATTTCGGCTATGAAGCTACAGCTTTGGTCATATTTTGATTTTTCATTAGTTATCTTATTTTTGGTGCCCTACTTAAGTTTTCTTTTGTTTTTTTTGTCTGCAACACTAATTATAGTGTATTAGAAAACCTCATGCAACGACAACTTTAATATATAATGCAATTTCTTTGGAGGAAATGAAGAAAAAGAAAAGTCTACAGAAAGTTATTAAGCACAAGTGCGCAACCAAGAATGATAAGTCATTCCTGCTTTGTCGAGTTCGAGTCCAAATCAACTGGACCTTGTCATCATTTATTAGTGATGGGCCGATGCGTGGTTATTGTTCACCTGGAGTTGAAGACAATTATGGTTCCCATCTAATATGATGTTGGCATCAAATTGACGAGTAATTTTATATATTAGAATGATACTGGGCAAGTTTTACGAAAATGTTTTGTTGTCTGGAGGCTTGGACTGCAATCCTGGCATGCGGGCTATGTGTCGCCACCCTACTGCCCCCTACGCTCTCTTTTGGATCCACCTGTCCCCCCTCTCCAATTAGAAGGTGACACGCGGGCCAGGATTGCGGCCCAAGTCCGCGGACAACGTAGCCGTTAAGAATGAGAGTGGAAGTTGAAGATTATTTCAATTCATATCTGAGTTTATATAAACTGTTTGGTCTTTCCAATCCGCTCTAATTCCTTTAAACTGTTTGGTCTTTCCGATTCGCGACATCCCGGTACCATCTGAGTGTAGGGTTTTCTAACTCCCTTGTGGACAAAAAGGCACAAGAAAATGCAGAATTTAACGTGGTTCATTTTTCTAATCGAGAAGCTACGCCCATGGCTATGTCAAATTTTCAGTATATTTTGAAAATGGTTTACAAGCTGTCCTAATACTCCTTTTGTAGGCATAGAATATTTGGACTACTTAATTACATATGAAATATCAGGGGGCTAACATTGAGTTTAGGAACAATACGGAATCACGGATGCTAGAATTGTTGGAAAAATGGTGTGGCCCGAATCGGAGTTGGCCTATCAGGTGTGATATTAAACCGACTCATATTCTTTAAAAGTGAATTCTCATGTAAGACCTGAACCACTTTCAATTATCTACACCTCATGATCCCACAATCTATCCAGTGTGGGACTAAATTATCATCTACATACATTGTCCCACTTTTTTGAGTGCTCGGAAATGAGATAATGTCCAACAAAACCATAATATTCATATAAACACTCCAAACTTGAGAAGAACTATGTGAGATTCAAGAAGTAGCTGCATTCCTTTCCTGATTGAATTTCGATTTCAAGTCCTATAAATCAGATGGAGAAACCAAGTTCTTCCTTACTACTAGTGCAGAAAACTCTAGAGTTATAGTGACAATCTGCAGCTTTGACTGTCCATTCCATAGGGACGAGAGCTTGATTCACACAACGGTATAGAATTCCGATAAGATCCTCCCCAAATGACGTGTCAGATAAGATTTCGGACCGGAATAGCTCCGATACATGTCAAAGTCCCTGCCAATGAATGCAGCATTTAATCATTTTGTCTTTGTGCTTAACAATGTTGGAATCTATTGCTGCAGACTACTGCCACTGGTGCTACTGATTGAATTGAACAGTGCTAGTGGTTTCTCTCCCTATGCTATGACTGCTACTGCATTTGTTTGCCTAGCTAGTTATGCTCATCAACCAATGTGCCCCCTAATCTCTTGTTAATCCTATTGTCATGTGCAGTGTGTTGAGAAAGTAAATGTACATTTGAATTATTAATTAATAATAATAATTATTTTCTAATAAGTGTGTCAAATTACAACAAATTTATGGTAACGAATCTAATCAACGAATCTATTGAAAATGTGTGTCTTTTCCATTTTATATAAATCTATTACAAATGTGTGTCCTTTGCATTGTGTCTCTTTATCATCTATAGAAGCATAAGTGTTTGAATAATTCACTAACTCAATTCATTCATCAAACATTAAGTCTAAGAGAGAGAGAGACTACCTACATTGCTTCCACTAGTTCCTGCGGTGTGAACTGCTGCTACCGAAGGAGAAGAACCGTTGTATCATGGGAGACTAATCGCCATTAAACCGTAAGCATCAGTGCGGGACGAATATTGTCTTGAGGACAGTAAACCAAGTTCAAGTCTCGATCTCGATCAGATTAATTATTTTTTTATTTATATTTTATACTTATTTTTGAAAATACAAAGTTGGAATTTATACTAATACAGTGCACATGCAGCCTACAGGTTGCAAGCAAGGCGAGGACCAGCTTATTTTATGGGCACCCTTTGGAGCTTTTCACAGGTTTGAGAATGGTGGGGTGGGGGAGAGAGAGAGGAGATGCCCACTGGAAAGTGATGATGCATGTGCTTCAAGCGCATGTCCCTATGCTTTTTTTTTTTTTTGGGCTTTGGTTAGTCAATATTAAACAAGGGATTATGCTCTCATTGGACGAAGCTGCATTGGAAGTATCATGGACTAATATATATAGTTGGCACTTTAACTGTCAGCTCATTAATATTCTAATTTCTAATGGTGAAGCATAGGGTGTCACTCTTGAGCATGCTTAGTAGTGTAGGTTAGTTTTTATTGACCTAACACCTATGAAAGATGCCTTTCATTGAACCCCATGAACCTTGAACCGAGACATGTGGACCACCTCGACGAACTGAACTACTGGAGAAAGGAAGGGGAAAGAACGAGGACTGATCCGAGGGTTGGATTGTTCTAGTAGAAGTTAATTTTGATTCTAAGTACGATTCTTTGTCCCGGGGGTCATCCGCAGTTGTTCTTTTTTTTTTTTAGTAGTCACAAATTTGGAAACTACTTTTTCCGACGGAGGGAAAGATAGAGGAAGATGGTTTCTATCAGTACTCATGTTATTGAATTTTTCTTCTCCTTTTCTATCATTATTGTAAAAATTTAGGACGATAATAGCCCTACTTAAATGTGTTATTGTCTATTTTATCTATTATTTTTGAATTTCTATGATATTATTTTTATTTTTAAAATGCAAGAATGTCATTGAAATATTGAAATATTGAAATATTTTTCTTTCTTTCTTTTCATGCACCAATCAAACAAATGAAGGAAAATTAAATGATCTTTTTTGAATGTTTAAAAAAATCTAAGGGGAGTTTTTTTTTTTTTCCCTTCATAGAAAAGAAAAAAGATTGATTTTCCTTCTGATAATCAAAGGAGGCCTAAGTGTGGTAATGTGGGGGTAAAGTGCATATAAACCCTCTTTTGATGTGAGAAAAATACAATTAAAGACTCATAGTTTGAAAAAAAAATTATGTTTTTTATTTTTGCTCAACTCGGTCTTCCGTCGTTAACAACCGTTAAAAATTATCTAAAAAGACGATTTTATCCGCTCCCCACTCCCTCCTCTCCACAACCCCCCCTCCGGGGCTGGCATCGAAAGGAGAAGGGAGGGCTGATAGGGAAGGGGAGGAGGATATTTTAGGTGTTTTATTTTTATTTTTTATTAAATGTCATTAACAGCCATTTCTAACGGATAATAGATGGTAGAGACTTTTTTGCTCACGCGGACAATCTAAGGAGGAATTAATTGTATTAGTTTTCTAAAGAGTCTTATTTTGCTAACGAGACAAATCTAAAGATGGTTTATATGCACTTGTGTATATGCACTGTGCATCTAAAGATGGTTTATATGCACTTGTGTATATGCACTGTGCATATCCTGACGAGCTAGCTACATAGATCTCCATGATTGATGGTGAAATCAATCACACTCGATTCAATCTACAGAGAAGGGACTGGGAAGTGAGAAGAATATGCTAAATTTTGTACTCTCCATTCATTCATTGGAAATCTTGAAGACATTATCATAGCGCTGGGAATGATTGGCTACGGACCAGTCCTTGTTTCACTGACATGGGCTGATGGGCACCACCATTATATAGCAAACTGCAGACAACGACACGAGCTTGTGAACAAACGAGGCTATGTGGCACTGGTATGGTATCTCATGCTCCCTATCCCAGCAGAGTGGGCATCTCCTCTCCTACAAGTTGATGGGCATCCAAGTTGGTAGGATATTTGAGTTTCTGATACATTGGACCCTTTCTTTTGAGTCAAATCTGAAAAAAGCATAGATAGACCTAACAAAGATCAGTACAGAGGAAGAAGAAGAAGAGAGAAGAACTATGCCACCAAATAGGAGGGACATGGATTGGTTTGGTATTGTTCCAAGATTTCTGAAAGTTAGTTAACCAAAGGAACATGTTTGGTAACCATGTATCTTAAAGATGCCGCGTTGCAGACGGATTTGGACCGCGAGTCACGTGTCATTCTTTTATTGGAGAAATTATTAGATGGTCCGGACTCACCACCTGACTATCATGATTGGTGAGTCTGGCCAATAAATTTTTGACATTTGGCAAAAAAAAAAAACATAAAATATATAAAAAAGATATTAAAAAATATTAAAAAAAACTACTTGGCATAAAATAAGAAGCAGCAGCCAGCAGAAGAAGCATTATAAAGAACTGATTTTTTCGAATAAAACCGAAGTGAAATATATTTTTTGCCAAGTGTCTAAAACTTATTGGCCGGGCTCACTATTCAACATAGCTAGATGGTGAGCCGGGACTATCTAATAATTTCTCATTTTATTGGGTGGGGGGCGGCGTGGATCCCGAAGGCAGCAGGGGAGCCAGTAAGGTGGTGACACCCAACGTGCGGGTACTCTCGCGGTCGCCTCCCGCTGACAACAAAATATTTTCCTATCTTAAAAAGAGCATTTAAAAGAAGGATTATTTAGTTTTAGGATCTTATATAATATATTAAAATATTAAGTTTTAGGTCTTCCATATTGTTCAAAAGATGGGTTGAGTCTCGTCTTAAAGGTTGACTTCGGTTGATCGTCCGAAATGAAGGCATAAACGTAAAATTTGAATTTTATATATACGAGACCTTAAACTAAATGAAAATATGTAAATGTTGTGTGACTTTGGTTATTTAGTTTCGTCATGACTAATAGAGAATGAAACTTGTGATATTGATGTTTTCTTCCATACCGATCTCAACAGCCATACAACACTTCTGGCGGCAATTTCAGTGGGGCCAATTTTATGGACACGCGTTGTGTATCGTCAGATGTTTCTCGTCCCGATCACGTTATTGAGAATGCTTGCAACTCAAGAGCTTCAGAGGATTGTATGGCTGCTGAGATATATGATAGAAGTAAAAAAAACAGTGTTATAATTCTCATTTTCGATTGATCGTGAAAAAATTAAATAATATAACTTAAAACGATCCTCACAGTCCAAAACTAAATAACCTCAGTCACACAACCTTCACATATTTTTCTTTAGTTAGGGTCTAGTATAATATTCAAAATTTACGTTTACGTCTCCATTTTAGACGTTGAGTCTAAATCATCCGCTAGTGCGAGAGAGAATTTTTTTAAAATATTTTTTAGAGCAATTTTTTTTCTTCATATTTTCAAAAGGAGTAAGCATAGTTTGCTTTTGTAAGCTGCACTAAACACATCCTACTTGTCATTGTACAACATAGTTGTTAGAGTTTCTACATAAAATTGCGCGCACACACAAGAAAACACTCTCCAATGGTAAATATTAGGTACGAGAAGAAGAAGAATTTATATATGAGTTTCTACATATAAAAATTCTCATAGAAATTTTTTTATCTTACATCAGCGTCACATAGAAATCTTAATCAGGAGATGTTTTTCCTGAAGAAGATTTCTACAGTAGAAATGGGAGAGAGAGAATAAGAAAGGGACTATGAAGGTTTTGAATGGAATTTCTTTCTCCTCTCCATCATTTATAGTGGCAATAAGAAGCTCTGGCAGGAGTCTGTTTATCTGGGAGGTGTGCATCATTTTGCAGCATATCACAAGCAAGCTTGTTGTGATGGCTCTAATGTCTGCGAAAAATGCATCAAAAGTGGGAAGCAAGCATGAAAGCCAGGTGAGAGCCACGACAAAGCTCTGCATCGATCCACTTCACACCCCCACATGACTTGAATACAGATTCCAAATGGCTGTCGGCTCTGCGCCCGGTTCCTCCGACACGCCTCTGCGACCAAACTCAGATCCTCAGTCCAATCTCTATGTGCCAACTAGCTTTTATATTTTTTATTATTATTTATAAGCTGTTGTTATCAAACAACTTTCTAATATATGTGTTGCTCAAATAAGTACAGCTTCCATAAGCAGTGCCAAAGCCAGCCTTTGTAGCACTTGTTTACAAAAGCTGGTTTAGTTAAACCAACATTTGAGCCATCCACATGTTGGGTTGTATCTCGTTTCCGGTTGAGTCCTCAAATTGGAGGAGGGGGGGAGGATAACAATGGAGTTGGTAATTTAGTCCCACATCGGGTAGGAGGTCACTACTAAAATAAGGCAAATTAGCGACGTCATTATACGTCGCTAATAATGGAAACTACGTCGTTAATCTTAATTAGCGACGACTTTCGCGACGGAAAATGAACGTCGCTTTTAAGCTAGTCGCAGATGGCACATTCGTCGTCCTACGTCGCTATTTGCGACGTCAACGTCGTGTCGCTGGATCGTCGCAAAGTTAGCGACGTCAACAGTCACTAAACAACAGTCCCGTGCCCTAAGTAAAAACATTAGCGACGTCAACAGTCGACGTCGCTAAACGTCGCAAACTTTTAATATATGGTGACATATTTAAATAATATGTCGCTGAACGTCGCGGAATAGTGACGTCATTTATCTACTGTCGCTGAACGTCGCTATTCATCGACGGTTTGCGATGTCAATATAAGGGCGTCGCTATATTACATATTTAGCGACGGTATTTTGTTCCGTCGCTAAACAACGTCGCTAATATAGCATATTTTAGTAGTGGATGGAATTATATGATGTAGATAATTTGGATTGGTTCAGACCTTATAGGATAATTCTCTTTTAAGGCATATGGGCACAATTCAATATTGTACCTCATGGACCAACTCTGGTTCGGATCACACTGCGCTCCCAACACCACATTGCTTTAACTCTTCCTATGTTTTACACTTATTACACGAATCATCCCTTCTTTGAAACTAATGACACGTATCCTACGATTAATAAAATTTATAAAGGAAAGGGATGTCAGTATAATTATTTTCGAAATATGATAGTCCCAATAATACTCATGAAACATAGGAGTATAATAAACCCTTATCTATTTTTGACGTTTTGTTGAACTGATATAGTAAAACTACGGAGACAAATATGTTTTACTTGTATTTCGGATGATAGTGCTCAATGGCATGGCCCGGCTCATGGCCCGGCTCTTGGAATTCTTATGCGTTTCTTAAAATGGGGCTCTTTAAATAAATTTTGGCCCGATTCTGAAATTAAAAATTTATATGTAAATTTTAAATCTTTCATGAAAATGGGGTCCCTACAATTTTTTTGGAACGATCCTAAAATGGGACCCTTACGTAAATTTTTCGACTAATGTTGAAAATGGGGACATTATAAAATTTGGGACCCTAATCCATGTTTAGATCGTCTAGACTTAGAGCCGGCTCTGCTTAATTGTGTATCTTACTCGATAACTAATATCCCGTTTCATCTCATCAACATTGACATTTTTGTATATAGTTATGATATAGTTGTAGTTTTGTGTAGTTTTTTTTTTCTTTTACTGTTGGATTGATGTTACTATGAATGAAATTTGGGACCGGTATAGCAATGTCAATGCCAGACTTTGAAGGGATTTTTTAAGAATTAACGGGAATTCCGCCGTACCAAATTCGTGTGAAATTCCAATCATAACGAGAATTCCGTCCATACCAAATTCTTGTGGAATTCCAATCATAACGGGAATTCCGTCCATACCAAATTCTTGTGGAATTCCAATTAGCTCAGACATCTTCTGTTTTCCACTTCTTCTTTTTTTTTCTTTTCTTTTTTTTGCTTTTTTTGCTTGCTAATTTTCTTCTAGATTTTTAATTTTTAGGGATTTTTTGACTTTCATCCCACTTATTAATATGAATTTGTACTTGCATCCCACTTTTTAATTTTATTTGACTTACATCTCACTTTTGTCACGAAAAATATTTTTCGTGACAAAACGAATACTTTTCGTGACAAAATAAATACTTTTAGTGACAAAAAGTGGGATGTAAGTCTAAAAAAATTAAAAAGTAGGATGTAAGTACAAATGTATATTAATAAGTGGGATGAAAGTCAAAAAATCCCTAATTTTTAAGAGGATGTTCAATGCTTCGGAAAAAAAAAAAAAAAAAAAAAAGAAAGAAAAAAACTCGGTTTGGTCCCTTGTTGGCAATTACCCGATAAAACAACTTGTATTATACGCAAAAAAATTAGTACCTTCCAGAACGTATAATACGTGCGTATTTTTAAAAGATTCGAATTAGTATACAGAATTAAGCATGTAAAGTTTTGAATGTGTTCCGTATGAATTATTGAAAAAATTTGTACAAGAAACCTGGTGGGAACATGTTTATTAACCAAATTTGACAATCTGTTTAAACATGTGAAATTTTTAACCTCAATATTTTTAGAAAAATTCTAAAGACACTTCATATTTTACATAGGCTAGCCTATCTACAATTTTGCCACCGAAGAAATTGCTTCAGCATAGCCTATTTTTTTTTTCTTTCCAGGATTGTCAAAAAATTTGACAGTCCTTTCTATTAGAAGGACAGTTAAAAATTTGACAGTCCTTTATGTTGGAAGACTGTTAAATATTTCGACAGTCCTAATTTGTTAAGACTGTCAAATAATTTGACAGGAAATATTTCGACAGTCCTAATTTTTTAGGACTTGTCAAATATTTCCAATCCTTTCCGTGTTCATGCTCTGGCCACTGCCGATCGGAGCTCCGCTTGTGTCTGGTGTCGTCGTCCTCGCATCGACTTAGCTCCGATGTCTCCTGGTGCCTCCTCCAATTCATGTGAAATCCGCGCATATGCCTAGATCCCGATCCCGATCCCTATCTCAACCTAACCGCCTCGACCCCGGCCGCCTCGCTCGGGGTTTCAGCGCCACCAAAAGATCCAGGACCCTCCACCACCATTTCGGTAAACCACCAGCCCTCCTTGGTCGAGCGAGCCACCGATCTCCGTCTCGTCAATCTTTCGGAAGTAGCTGCCTCCCCCAGACAAAGCTGTCCGTGTCCATAGTGTTCGCCGAGATCCATCTCTCCGATCCGCAACCGTCGACCCACAACCGTCGACGCCACTGGCGTCGACTTCTCGTCCCCGAATCTGGCGATGCCAGCCATACCACCACTGACAACCTCACCATCATCCCCGATCTCACCCACAACCCCATCGAATCTCGACCGCTCGCCTCCCGCGCTCCACTACAACGTTCTGTAGCAGACCCTGTCGGAGTAAGGACCGTCAAATATTTCGGCAATCCTCCTGTTCCCTTCCAATAGGATGTGGGCAGCTCCAAAGTAAATTTATGAATATCCTGAGTAAAAATTTGTACCAAGCTGAACTGTCACGAAGTAATGATCTGTAGTGAAATAAAAATTGTAGTGCCTATAAAAACTCCCTATTTTTATTTGATAAATATTCTATCGATTTTTTTAACATATGTTATCTGTACTATGTCGACTCCTACTTTTACCGTTAGGAATTTTTTTGATTTGCCGAATTGCTAACATGGTTTGGTCAGCTTTCCATAAGGGAGAGAGAGGGTCTAGTTTAGGGATGGCAAAATTTTTCGAACCCGACGGGGACCCATTTTTTTTCCCGACGGAGACGGGTTCGAAAATTTAAAAAGGGGATGGGGACAAGAATGGGGATTAAAAAAAAATTCTGTCAGATTCGGGGACGGATATGGGTATAGTACTTCCCATTTCGGTAAATCCTCGACCCCGACTACTTACACCCATATATGCAATCCGTTGGTCCATGATCTATATCTAGTAGTATTTTATGAAAACTATGTTTTATTAGCATGTCTTGTAAATTTTTTTTAGTGCAAATAATTTTTTTAAGCTTATAATGTACATAAAAAATTGTTAACCGGACGAGAGATAGACAAGAGAAAATTCGGCCCCGAAAGTGTCAACGGGACAGGGGCGGGGCGGAGACGGGGAGGACATTGTGTTAGTGCCGGAGCACAATTTTTCGATAGAAAACTGAGAAAATGAAACAATTGTAAAAACAATGTTTCAAATCAACACTTCAAGGAAGGTGATTCTAAATTACGAGAATCTAAAAAGATTTCGTAATCAACAGCAATCGATCGTAGTACTTCTAAAAAGAAGATACAATCAGAATTACTGGCAGCAACGAAGAAGGTGACTGGCGAAAGATGGAAGAAGGCCTGCTGGGGTGAATGATCACCGTTGCTCAAAGCTTTATTCGCCCTACACGAACAGCTTCCAGGAACCAGCAAGTTCGTTGGAAAACTTGGAACACTCCTGCTCTTCTGACTCTGTCACGCCCCGATCCGGGAAATCGCTCGTCCTTGCTAGATTTTACCCGAATCATCGTCCTCGCTGGGGCGTGATGCCGCACGAGCCTGGAGTTGCGCTCGTACAAGGCAAGATAACAGTTCACGTAGTGATTATCTCAAATTCGTAACATAAGCAGCGAAAGGAAACAAAGTGTAACACAAGAATATCTTTTATTCATAATGAACTGAAGATTACAAAGGCTCCGAATAGCCCAACATATATGCCAATTGGCTACAACGCTCATGATCTCTCTAGCTCACAAAGGATTACATTGTTCCATACATTATGTCTCTGTATAGCCACCAAGTAGTCTTCGGCCGAACATCTCCATGTCGCAAGTCCGAACGCCTATGCGGTAGCCCCTCTTGAACGCCAAGGACTCCATGCCTCGGCACGTCCAAGCTAAGCCCCGCCCCGAGTCAATCATAACCTGAGCCTGCACATAAACTAGTGGAGGATTAGTGCTTTCGTCCTCGCTTCGCACTGATCAAAACCCGCTCGTACCCAAACCAAACACTAAATTATTTAGTGAAACATGCATCTTAATTTGATGATCTTTCTATTTATCCTTAGGATCAGTTTCATGGCAATATTCGATGTATAGCAACATATCGTAAATGTGTCCCACACCGTGTTCCTGTAGCAGATACAGTTAGACATAATCTGAAACATAACATAGTGATTCGTGCTCATCCCGTTCCTCTTCGCCTAGCCTGCCATGGTTAGAACTTACATAAGCAATCATACGATTCGTGCAACCGACCATTCATAAACGTAAACATATGCATAATGGGTGGCAGGCCCTGCGCCTGCACCAAGTTCTCATCTCAGCCCACCGGCCCTATCTATATGAAGGTCACGGTGTTTCGTACCATAATGGACTTGGCATCTCATATGTGTAAGCCTACGATCACTTCGATACGGGTTGCTAGCCCTATATCCGAAGGATCCCAAACTTACGGATATCATAGCTTATCACAGCACTGGACGATCGCAATCCGTCCGAATGTTGTACACCATAAATACCACACATAATTCCCTCCTAGGCCGAACGGTCCCGGTGCCCCGGTCGTAACCGTCCGAGGGAAGCCGCACCCGTACACGGGCCATCCGAGTCCATTGACCATGTAATACACGCCATAGCAAACACACATAACATTCCAACCAAATCCTCCGTTGCATAAACATAGTCTCGTTCTATAAACGGTTTCCCGTGCCATAAACATATTCGTATCTCATAACATAATCTACCATCCATATGGGGAGCTCCGTCGGCGTTATGCTCCAACACATCCATATTGATGCACGACGCCCAACGGCTTAGACATCTCGTACTTGTATTCAACGCGTACCATTCGTAAGTTATTCTCATAGCATAATTTCGTAGTTACTTAGTCTTTTCGTAGCATAAGTGCCCGAGGGCACGCTCAGCACCGTAATCAATGTTCTACGCCTAGTGTTCAATGTTCTCAGAGCCGTGCACATGATGCACATCTCATTATCATCTTTCAATGTTCTACCATCATTGTCCTACCGTGACCCGTGCACTCGATGCACGTCGCTTCAATTGTTCGATTGTTTAATGTTCTATCTTAACGTTCAACACATACTTAAACCTTTCGTTGCCGAGCCACGCTCGCTAACTCGATAACATCTTTCGCATACAATGATATCTTTTATTAAACGTGAAGGAATAGGGAGAGAGAGAGAGTCAAGAACCCGCCCACCTTAAGCCGATACGCCTTATCATTTTGCCGATTGAAGCGTCTCGCTTCCATAACTCGATCGCATAGCTAACTCCCGGACTTAGCCATTCTTTTGAACTACTCCGTTGATTTGGCCTATCGCGCCCATGCCACAATCCGTAATCCAGCATAAAGGCATAGCCTGCACACCAGATCAACTAAAATCAGCACTTGCTCAATGGGACTTATCCTTTGCATCGATTCGATTCATAGATTTCAACCGACTCAAGGCTTACCTTTGGCCAACGTAACACTTGCATCGATTCGCATCGATACTTCATCGGGTCAACGCAACTCTTCGAGTCAACGACTCATCGTAATGCACCGTGCGGAGCAGGGCATTACAGACTCCTCGGACGGACACGAACTCCCGTACAAAAGCAACGCTGGTGTGGCACCTTTCCTCTCTCTCTCGAAGGCTACTGGAAGATCAGAACTGTGTTAAAGAACACTTCTGAATACTCTGTTTACTTGTGCTAAAAAACACTCGTAAACTTTCTGTGGTGGCTTCTCTTGTTATTCTGTAATTCACCTTGAGAGAGAGAGGATGCCTTATATAGGCCCTGCAGCAACTGTTCGGTTGCCACAAAGTTAGGGACGTGGTAAAAATCACCCCGAACATGTAGCAACCGCCCAGAACATGCAAACGCACGTTCTGCTGCCAACTGCGCGCACCCTGCGCTCCTTGCACTTTGTGCGACAGAGCGCGCACTGAACTGCGCACACTGTGCGCACTGCACGCACTGCGCACACGGCGCACGCAGCACAACCAGCACGCCCGCGCAACCCGAGCAACCCGCGTAACTCAGCGCAACCCAGCGCAACCCAGCGCAACCTGGGCGCGTACCTGGGCAGCGCAATTGGGCTTGCGCAACTGGGCATGCGCAACTGAGCAACGTAACTGGGCTTGCGCAACGTGGCAGCGCAAGTGGCTCGCGCAACGAGCGCAACTAAAGCGCAACTAAAGCGCACTATGCGCCTAGCGACGATGCTGACATGCTAAGTGCAAAGTGCGCCAACAAAATGCCACATTACGCCTCATGAGCCCATGAGCCCGAGTCCGAGTCCGAGTCCGAGTCCGAGTCGCTAGGCCCCTACGGGGCTTAGCTCCCATGGAAATAAATTTCCCAAGAGCAAAAAGCATGAATGCTTTAATTGTTGATTTTAGCCTTTTTTCTATTAGAAAAATAATCCCACATGGCAAACCCATGTGCTCTTCCACACCACTTGTGCATCTCCAATAATAGCAAAGCTAATATATAGAGATACAATCTCTTTGTTTTTTTCGATGTAGGACTAAAGCTTTCTAAAGAAAAAAACAAAAACTCCAACAATCCTCCACATATCTCTATATATATGGGTATACGTGTTTCCCACAATAACTGTCCATCATGCATTAGGAGAGATGTCGCTGACGACTTGAATCTTCCCACATGGATTACAAATCAGACTATAATACAAGAATGGACTAAGCCTTGAATTCTGCATCATAGCTGAAATTCTTTCCACTCACATAATGTAGTTACATGTGCTTCTGGCTACACATTAAAGGCCCTGTGCCAGCCTGGTTTCAGTGTGTAATTTTGGGCGTCTACAAGTTTACCCTCAAGAGACGGCCTGATATCTCTTTGTCCATACACTATAGGCGAGTTCATTATAAAGAGACATGGCATGAAGCGCTTTGCGCTTCCCTTGCGGTGCTACGCCGCCATGACATGGCTTAAAGCCGAGGCCTTACCCCGTACCGGGAACCTCATCGTAGTGTCATACTACTGTAGCATGAGGCAACCGCCTCTTTGTAGTGCCAAACTACCCATCATGAAGCCTTAGGCTCCCTTGCGGTGTTACGCCGCAACGACATGGCTTGCAAGGCCGAGGCTTTATCCCTAACCGGGTACCTCATCGTAGTGTCGTGCCACTGTAACATGAGGAACTCCTCCTCCTTGTAGTGCTGACTACACCCCTCTTTATATTTAACATACAGCATTAGGCTAACTGCCTATTTGCGGTGCTACGCCGCTGTGACTTGGCCTGCAAAGCCGAGGCTTTATCCTATTCCTGGGCAGCACCCCACATATAGGAACCTCATCGTGGAGTCACCCCACTGTAGCATGGAGTTTCACTCCTTGTAGTGCTGCTCTACCATTCTTCCTGTAAAGCACACCAGGCATTCACTTTGCCTGAGAACTCATTAAGGCAATTAAGCCAACCTTTCCACAGGAACCATTTTTTGCAGAAAACAACAGTAGACAACAGTGGTTATAGGTCCGTAACCTCTCCATGTCCAATAGAACATGTACCCACCGTTCCTGATATTCTTCCGATTAGTGGTCCTCCATTGAACCAAAAGCTAGATGCCTAGTAGATAAATCTTTGAACTAATAGCATAAAACTTTATGGTAGGAATACAATAATACAATATCAGAATGCCTTCAAGCCCATTTTACAAGCTGTGTCATCGACCAGCTGGTGCTTGAGGCCCTTGGTGAACGGATCCGCCAGGTTCTCCTGACTCCGAACATCAATCACTGCAATAACACCTCTCTTGATAAGATCGTGTACTGCCCTGTGCTTCAACCGCACAGTCCTCTTCTTCCCGTTGAAGAGGTCATTTGATGCCACCGCCGCAGTCGCCTGGTTGTCGTAGTATATCGGTATTACCGGTATTTGTGTCCCAACCACTGGAAGATCATACATGAGCTCTCGAAGCCATTCTGCTTCCTCAGCTACGGTATCAAGTACAAAGAACTCAGATTCCATGGATGACCGCGAGAGCATAGTCTGCTTCTTCGACTTCCACGATATAGCAGCTCCACCCATTGTGAAAATGAATCCACCTGTGGACCTCTCGCTCTCCACCTCTGAGCACCAGCTGGCATCACTGAAGCCTTCCACTATCGGCGGATCTCCGCTGTAGTACAGTGCATATGTCTGAGTCTTCTTGAGATATCTCATAACCCGTTTCACAGCTTTCCAGTGTTCAGCACCTGGGTTACTCGTGAAACGACTCAGCATTCCCACGGCGAAAGCTATGTCAGGCCTTGTGGCAGTAGTAGCATACAACAAACTTTCGATTACGCTTGCATACTCCAGCTGCCTGACGCTTTCTCCTGAATTAGGCTTCAGCTTCAGATCACACCTGTACGGCGTATCGATCCCTGGAAGATCCCGATACCCATAACGAGTGATCATTTTCTCAATATAATGAGACTGTGACAGCGCTAGTCCAGTGTCTGTTCGGATGATCTTGATCCCTAAGATCATATCAGCTTCCTCCAAGTCCTTCATACTGAACTTGCTTGAGATGAATTTCTTTGTCTCCGTGACACAGCTAATATCCGTACCTAGGATAAGCATGTCATCCACGTACAGACAAACGATCACACCTCTTCCATCAGCGAACTTCGTGTAAACACACTTGTCCGTATCGCTGACCATGTAGCCATTTGACCTTATAACTTTGTCAAATTTCTCATGCCACATCTTGGGAGCCTGTTTAAGACTGTACAAAGATTTCACCGACTTGCAGACTTTGTCTTCAAGACCCCTGATAACAAATCCCTCTGGCTGTTGCATGTAAATCTCTTCGGTCAGCTCGCCATTTAGGAAAGCCGTTTTCATATCCATATGATGTATTACCATCTTATGTATTGCTGCGAGAGCAATCAATATTCTGATGGTGGTCATCCGGGCTACTGGAGCATACGTGTCAAAATAGTCAATCCCCTGCTTCTGAGAAAACCCCTTGGCTACCAACCTAGCCTTGAACTTGTCAATAGTTCCGTCTGCTTTCATCTTCTTCTTGAAGATCCATTTGCATCCGATGGGTTTCGCTCCTTCAGGAAGATCAACCAACACCCAAGTGTTATTTGAGGTGATAGAATCAAACTCATTGTCAATCGCCTCCTTCCAGAAAACCGCGTCTCTGGTCTTCATCGCCTCATCTTAGGTAAGCGGATCTGCTTCCACATGATAGGTGACAAAGTCACTTCCGAAGTCCTTCGGCCTCCTCACTCGCTTCATTGACGGCTCAGCGAGATCTGGTTCAACCGCTGTTTCAACAACAACATCTTCTTGGACCACATCTTCATTGAAGACATCAGTTTTCTGCGCACCCTCATTGTTCTCCGGTACATCCGCAAGAACAATATTCTTGTGCCTTGCAAATTTATCTTCAAAATATTCTACGTCACGAGATTCAATGATATGATTTGACTCAATATCAAGAAATCTCCGAGCATCACTCTTCTCGACATACCCCAAGAAGATCGTCTTAGTAGTCCATGTCCCAAGCTTCTGAATCTTCAGATCTGGAAGCTTGACATATGCCAGACACCCCCACACTCGAATGACATTCAAGTTAGGTCTGACCTTGAACCAGAGTTCATGAGGAGTAACGTCTGAAGTTGCATGAGGCACTCTATTTAAAATAAAAGTGGCCGTCAATGCAGCTTCTCCCCAGTAGCACTTAGGAAGACCAGCAGTCAATAACATTGAGTTAATCATTTCTGTTAACGTTCTGTTCTTCCTCTCTGCTACTCCATTTGATTGAGGAGAGTACGGAGCCGTAGTCTCATTGACAATTCCATGTTCTTTGTAGAACGATGCGAATTCATGAGACCTGTACTCCCCACCTCGATCACTTCTTATTCTTTTGAGTTACTGTCCAGTCTGCCGCTCAGCTTCGGCTCTGAACTCCTTGAACTTCTCGAATGCTTCGTCTTTAGCCTTCAGCAAGTAGACGAACGCATACTTTGAGAAGTCATCGATGAAGGTTATGAAATACTTCATCCCGGCCTTTGTAGAGAACTGTTTGAAGTCACAGATATCGGAGTGTACCAACTCCAGAAGATCTGTACTTCGATTAACCCGAGGAAAGGGTTTTCTTGTGATCTTTGTTTGAGCACAAACTTCACATTTCTCTACCTTACTCCCACATTTGGTGATAAGTCCTAGACTAGACATTCTGTTTATTCGTTTACAATGAACATGTCCTAGCCTATTATGCCACAACTCAAGAGTATAAGCAGAAGGAGTGATTTCATTAATCACATTAATTACATTGGACTGATTTACAAGGTGAATTTTGAACATTTCTTCGGTATAAAAAGCTTTTCCGAAATATGTTTGTCACTCCCCGTTCCCGAAATGCATATTTTTGTACATATACAACTCGTATATATTTATTTAGTATTTATCATTTATCATCCTGTATTTAAATTCCTTTAATTTTATGTTAATTAATTATCTACATTTTACTTCCTGCAATTTTATTCCTGCATTTTATTTCTGTATTTTATTCTCTGCTTTAGTCTTATGTGGTTCGGCCTAGGTTGGTTTTCTCGGGTTCATGGTGGTTCAATGAACCGAACCCCACCTACCACCACCCTTCCTATTTAAAGCCCCCATCTCCTTCTCTTTCCTCATAACTCTCCTTCACCATTACTTCTTCTTTTTCCTCACCACTCTCTTCCACCAACCAACAGCAGGCAAGTACATCTTGCTTCTTGCTTCCACTTGGAGAACCATTTTTATGGTTCATTTGTCTTCCTCTCATGATCCTGAGAGAGTTTAGTACTTAGCATTTTTGATTTCTTTGGCTTGTTTTTGATTTCTTTGGCTTGTTTCTTCTAGATCTAAGTTGTTGTATTCTCGGTTGTTCATGGGTTTTGATCTCCCAACCTGGCATGTATTCTCGGTTGCCCATGGGTTCTGAACCATGGGAACTTCATTTCTGACTTGGAACGAAGGTTTAGTCACGCACACGTCTTTACGTGCCTGCGTGAATTTTCAATCACGCACACGTTCTTACGTGCCTGCGTGAATTTTCAGTCACGCACACGTTCTTACGTGAGTGCGTGAATTTTCAGTCACGCACACGTTCTTACGTGTTTGCGTGAATTTTCAGTCACGCACACGTTCTTACGCGTCTGCGTGAATTTTCAGTCACGCACACGTTCTTACGTGCCTGCGTGAATTTTCAGTCACACACACGTTCTTACGTGTTTGCATGAATTTTTAGTCACGCACACGTTCTTACGTGTCTGCGTGAATTTTCAGTCACGCACACGTTCTTACGTGTCTGCGTGAATTTTCAGTCACGCACACGTCTTTACGTGTCTGCGTGAATTTTGAGTCACGCTCACGTTCTTACATGAGTGCGTGAATTTTTAGTCACGCACACGTTCTTACGTGCGTGCGTGAATTTTTAGTCACGCACACGTTCTTGCGTGTCAGCGTGACATTTGAGTTACGCACACGTCTTTGCGTGCGTGCATGGATTTCTTATTATTTTCCACGCTCACTTTTTACGCTTACGCTGTGAGTGCGTGAATTACTTTTCACGCTCACGTTATGAGTGCGTGAATTTTCCTTCACGCTCACGCTGTGCGTGCCAACGTGAACCACTTTTCACGCTCACGCTGTTTATACGCTCACTCTTGTTAGACTTAGCATAGACTTGTTTGCGTGACTTGTTGGCCTTAGCATAGACTTGTTGGCGTGACTTATTGGCCTTAGCATAGACTTGTTGGCGTGACTTCCTGACCTGAGTGTTTCTATTTGTTCTATAATTTATTCATTTAATGGTGGCATGATAGTTCTCCTATTTTATCCTTATGCTTTTTGCATGAACTCGATAATCTTAGCATGTTAATATGTTAATACATATGGTTATGTAGAACGTGCCTTGTGTCTTGATTGGTTTATGGATACCCAGTAAGACTGGAACCTAACTCTGAGGAGTTATAGACTCGACCCCATTTAATACTAATCGACTTTCATGCATTGTCACCATCGATGACGATGGTTATCTTGACTAAAAATTGATCATGCGTTCCTAGTTGGAACTAAGAGACTGGCTAGTCGTCTTATTGAATTGAATGAATGAGACACGTTCATGTAATGAACTATTGAAATCGACTGGCTGATCCCGAATATTGACGTACAGGCACATGCAGGCTTCAATCTATTTATTTATTTATTTAATTATTTTTCTACAAAAGCAGCATGTGTACTTTATGGTCAAGGCAGGATTACTCCGTGGTTAGAATTGATTGTTGCATTACGCTATGTAAGACCTACAACCTAGCCGCACGGGTATCGTTGTAGAGTTGCGCATATCGTACCCCGTACGAAAGTACTCATTTGAATAACCATGATCCACGACATGGGATTTCACTCAACGTAGGGACTATTAAGTTAAATAAAAATAATGATTGCATGGAGAGAATGGATCCCCGAGTTCTTATATGGCAGCCCTCTTGGGACTAGTAGTGCCCGACAGGCCGGCTGGTTCCCACAGATACTGTAAACCTGCCACACGGGCAGGGAGCGGTATCTGCTTATATTATTATTGTATATTGTATATTGATGACGGGCGTCCCGCTGGGACTCGTCTAATTCATGATTGGCACAATTGATTGACCGGATAGACTAGCCTTGCTCGTACATAGTAAGAACTGAGGAATCCCTATTTGCATAATTCCAGGATAACTTGGGACTCACAATAGCAAGCCGTAGGAGTTGATTGGCCGTTCAAGATGATTTATTTGTGTACTGTACCTACTCTGTTGCCTAACTGAGATGATCAGAATGTCAGGACATGACGGGCCAACTTCTGTCATTGTTTGGTTGGGAGGTTGGTTCGAAGTGTCGTAATGTTATGTGAATCCTATTGGAAAGCAGAGATCTATTATTATATTCTCTTACTTACTGGTTTAATCCTTCATATCGTGCTTCCTTGTGGTACTTGCTATTAGAGGTCTAACCTCTCTGGTTTTGCATGGCCAGATTTAGAGTCGGTTTCCGAGGACTCAGTTTACTTCCACCTCCAAGATGGTCAATACTAGGGGAATGATCGCAGGATGACTCGAGTGGGTTCCTTACTTCACCGCTCGTTTTGTTATTTACTTCATACTTAGCCGTTTGACACCGATATGTTAGTCGGATTGTCTTGCACTTACTTTTACATAATTGTAATTAAGTCAGACTGCAGCTGATAACAATTGTGTATATGTTACTATACCATCTGGCTATGTTTTGTAAAGCCAGATCTCAAGAACATTTGGACTAAGCGTTTGGGACGCCTTATTGCTTTATCTTACATGTTCTCTATTTTTGCTTCTTGTTTGAATGATTGAGACAATAGATGTGAAGTGACCATAGTAAGACTTTCATGTAGTATGCACCCCCTCGTCTGGTTAGACAACATTGATCGTATTATACGGTATTCATCTACCCGTAATACGTAGCTGGCTGAGTCATTCTCCCGCTCTCCAGTATTCTGGTTCTGGGGCGTGACAAGGTTTTAGTGGTGGCCCATGCAGGTCTGATTTCAGACTTGTGGGGTGTTTTGATTTATAGGATGTCTCAATCACACGTGTTCCTCCCTTGATCTTATGATTCGTTATTCTCAACCCTTGCTTGACATTCCGGTATCCTTTGACTTCATTGATCCTTCATGTCCGGTTGTTTGATTGTTCTTTTGTCCCTTTTCTTAGGGGGCACTTCGTCCGCATCGGTCAGAGCTGGACAACAGCAAGGGCAACATGGGCAACCTGACCATGTTGGTCAGTAACAAGGGCTAGTCTCACCTCAGGAGGCTATCCAAGAAGAAGTGATAGTAGAACCAGCAGCTGAACCGCAGTATCCGAATGTTTCACCACCACCAACAGTTCCACCTACCCAAGTGGACACACCAGCCCTTCTGAAAATCATGAGAAGAATGATGGCTACTCAGCAACGTCAGATGTTGGCCCAACAGCGTATGCACACTCAGCTACAAGAGCAGAATGTGTTGCTCAACCAAGGATTGCAGACGGCTTTGGAAAGAGGAGTGAGGACTGATTCAGGAGCATCAGCCAGGTTTTACAAGTACAACCCCCGCCGTTTCGAGGGCACGGAGGATGCCATCTCAGCAGATGCATGGCTTAAGGATATTGAGGCTATTCTGACAGCAGCTAAGGTACCGGCAGAAGAACGTATGGATCTAGTGAAGTTGTTACTTCAGGATCGCGCACGTGATTGGTAGGAATCAGAGGAAGTGGGCATCAGACGTCCTGTGGCTTGGAATGATTTTACTGCAAGATTCAAGATGAAGTACTATAGAGTTGTGGCACGGTTTGAGCTACAACAAAAGTTTATCAACCTCCGGCAGGCCGGCAAGACTGTAGATGCTTATGCAGTGGAGTTCTGCAGATTGAGTAGATTTGCCCCAGAGATGGTAGCAACAGAGAGCCAGAGGGCCATGAGGTTCCAGCAAGGGTTTCATCTTGAACTCTTGTAATTGATAGAGGGGCACAATTACCAAACTTTTGACGAAGTATTGACGGCAACTCGAAGGCATGAGATCACCATTCAGAGGCTTACGACAAGGACTGGGGGTCAGAAGAGATCCCACAGTCAGATTGAAGGAGAAGGGGGAGCAGCGCCCCGAACAACAGCACCATCCACTGGCATTCGTATCCACGATATGGCGATACGAGGACCAGCACCACCACCCAGGCAGCAGCAACAGCAACAGAGGAAGAACCAGCAACCCCCGGCGGGCTGCACTTATTGTGGGAAGATGGGGCACACTAGAGATGTGTGTCGGACATTTAATGGACTGTGTCTGATATATGGAAATCCAGACCATCGGGTTACCACATGTTCCATGAATTCGAGGTCAGGAGGACCAGGGCAACAATTTCCTGCTCTGCCAGCACCAGGGGCAGGCCAGTATCGAGGACCAGCGGTGGCAGTAAGGCCGTTGGCACAGCGTCCGTTTATGCCGCAGGCTCAGATGTTTCGGCAGCAGGGGCCGCCGATGCAGCAACACCAGCATAGACTACCCCAGCATCATCAAGGAAGGGGCCAGCAACAGCATCAGGCTAGGCCGCAGCATGAAAACCAACAAGGAGGTCGAGGGCAAGCATTCACTCTGTCCTTGGAGGAGGCATTGGCATCGGGAGATGTTGTGGCAGGTAACATTCTCGTCGTCTCATATCCCGCAGTAGCATTGTTTGATTCGGGAGCATCCCATTCATTTATATCTGCACGATTTGCGGCACGACTAGGAATGGAGTTCGAGGCATTGCCAGGGAGGTTGAATATACTCACTGGTAATGGGCTCGTAGGAGTTAATAGAGTTATTTTAGCATGTAGCGTTGTAGTTTGCGGGCATTCCTTACCCGCCCGGTTGATAGAATTTCCTGTTGGAAATTTCGACGTTATCTTAGGCATGGACTGGCTGAAAAACAGTCATGCGACAATAGATTGTCGTAGAGGGAGTGTATCTTTTGATATTCCAGGCATGAAGCAGTTCACCTTAGTCAGATCAGGGGCAACTCAACAAGAGCAGGGAGTAATAACGGCAATGGAAGAAGTTCAGATTCCAAAGGTAGTTGAAGAGTTTCTAGACGTATTTCCTGAAGAACTTTCAGGTCTACCACCGGTTAGAGATATTGAGTTCAGTATAGAATTGGCACAAGGAACTAAACCGATATTAGATCGAGTTTACAGAATGGCAGATTCAGAGCAGGCCAAGGTATATCAGCATATAGAGGAACTGAAGGAGAAGAAGTTCATCCAAGCTAGCGTGTCACCATGGGCAGCACCAGTGGTACTTGTGGGAAAGAAGGATGGGTCATCCAGATTGTGCATTGACTACAGGAAGCTTAACGCGGCAACAGTGAAGAACAAGTACCCATTATCCAGGATCGACGACTTATTTGATCAGTTGAGCAAAGCTAGAGTTTTCTCCAAGATAGATCTTCGTTCAGGATACCATCAGGTGAGGGTTCGAAAGGAAGATATTTCCAAGACAGCATTCAGGTCGAAGTATGGGCATTATGAATTCTTAGTAATGTCGTTTGGTTTGACCAATGCTCCAGCAATATTCATGGATTTGATGAATCGCATCTTTATGCCATACTTAGATCAGTTTGTCGTGGTATTTCTCGACGACATTCTCGTATACTCTGCTAGTGAAGAGGAGCATGAAGACCACCTCAGGAAAGTGTTACAGGTTCTGAGAGAGAACCGGTTGTATGCCAAGCTCAGCAAGTGTGAGTTTTGGTCGGATCACATTTTATTTTTGGGTCACATCATATCAGGAGCTGGAGTAGCAGTAGATCCCAAGAAGATAGAAGCAGTAGAGAGTTGGCCAGTACCCAAGACCGTAGCTGATGTGCGGAGTTTCTTGGGATTGGCAGGATATTACAGAAGGTTTGTGTCAGACTTTGCAAGGCTTTCAGCACCCATGACCCGCTTGACCCGGAAGGATGTACCATTCGTTTGGTCGGCAGAATGTCAGGCATCATTCAAGACTTTGAAGCAGAAATTGATATCAACACCTATTCTTACATTGCCAGTTGGACCCGAAGGTTTTACAGTATATTGTGATGCGTCAGATAAAGGACTTGGATGTGTCCTTATGCAACATGGAAAGGTGATAGCATATGCGTCTAGGCAGCTTCGGGACCACGAGAAGAATTACCCAACTCATGATTTGGAGTTAGCGGCAGTAGTGTTTGCTCTGAAGCTATGGAGGCATTACTTACATGGTGACCGAGTGGACATGTACACAGACCATAAAAGTCTGAAGTACATCTTTACTCAGAAGGAACTAAACATGAGGCAGAGAAGATGGCTGGAGTTGATTAAGGATTATGACGTAGAGCTTCAGTATCACCCAGGCAAGGCTAATGTAGTAGCAGACGCTCTTAGCAGGAGAGGCGGCGCATTTATGTTGACAACACAGAGGCATATCTTAGAAGACCTTCAGGAGATGGGCATCGAAATTATACTTCCTAGTGATGTAGGAGTTCTAACAAGTCTGCAAGTTCAATCCGACTTGGTAGGCAGGATCAAGGCAGCTCAGGCACAAGACCCAAGGATTCAGAAGCTTAGGGCAGAATGTGAGTCAGGACTCAGGAAGGAGATGAGAATTCATGAAGTTGGTACACTTAAGTTTGGATCACGTCTATGTGTGCCTAGTGGAGATATCAGACGGGAGGTTATGGCAGAAGCTCACAGTTCTCAGTATTCTATTCATCCTGGAGGGACCAAGATGTACCAAGATATCAAGCAGCATTTCTGGTAGAACGGGATGAAGAGGAAGATAGCTAGATTTGTTTCCCGTTGCTTGGTATGTCAGCAAGTGAAGGCAGAACAGCAGAGGCCTGCTGGATTATTACAACCGCTTCCTATTCCGGAATGGAAATGGGAGCATATTACAATGGACTTTGTGACCAGTTTACCGAGATCACCAAGTGGTAAGGACGCTATTTGGGTAATAGTGGACCGACTTACGAAGGTAGTACATTTTCTTTCTTTCAGAGTAGGGCAATCTACAGAAAAGTTGGCAGAGTTGTATATGCAACAGATAGTCAGACAGCATAGAGTCCCTGTCAGTATTGTGTCGGATCGAGATACCCGCTTTACATCACATTTCTGGAAGAGCTTACATCATAGTCTGGGTACCAAGTTAAGATTTAGCACGGCTTACCATCCGCAGACGGATGGGCAATCAGAAAGAACGATTCAGACTTTAGAAGACATGTTGCGAGCTTGCACTCTAGATTTTGGAGGGTCTTGGGAGAGTCACCTGCACTTAGTCGAGTTCTCATACAATAATAGTTATCAAGCCAGTATCCAGATGGCGCCATTCGAAGCACTATATGGTAAGAAGTGCAGGCCACCGCTTGCATGGGATGATATCGGAGAGAGGAAGATGTTAGGCCCAGAAATGATTGTTCAGACGGTTGAAGTGGTTAAGGGAATTAGAGAGCGACTTCGAGTTGTGCAGGACCGGCATCGTCATTGGACGGACCAGCATCGTAGGTCGTTAGAGTTCTCTGTTGGGGACCACGTATTCTTGCGGATCTCACCTACTCGTGGGGTCATTGGCGTTCGCAGAAAATTGAGTCCGCGGTACGTGGGCCCATTTGTTATCCTTGATCGGATAGGCGATGTTGCTTATCGTTTATCCCTCCCACCTTCGTTATGAGAGGTGCATGACGTGTTTCATGTATCTCAATTACGTAGGTATGTATCGGACCCAAGCCATATCCTCGATCATTCTGAGCTGGTTGTAGGTACCAACCTGTCTTACGAGGAACAGCCTGTGTCCATTTTGGACCGAAGAGAGAAGATACTCAAGAACCGAACAATTAGTCTTGTCCGTGTTGCTTGGGGTCATCACTCCTTGGGAGAGTCAACGTGGGAACGTGAGGATGATATCCGATCACGGTATCCACACCTATTTGACTCACAAGGTATATCTTATTCTGTATACCTTGATTGTCCTAATTCTTCATGCTTATCACCTTATGGGTAGAGCTACTTGATATCGTTGAATGATGAATTTCCATATATAGTACTTGCTTTCGATATGGTAAAAATGATTGCTTGCTCACTAGAATTGCTTGTATTAGTTTAGCTCCGGTATTTCTACCTGCTTGGATTTGAAATTCCGAAGAACGGAATTTTTCTAAGGTGGATAGAGATGTCACTCCCCGTTCCCGGAATGCGTATTTTTGTACATGTACAACTCGTATATATTTATTTAGTATTTATCATGTATCATCCTGTATTTAAATTCCTTTAATTTCATGTTAATTAATTATCTACATTTTATTTCCTGCAATTTTATTCCTGCATTTTATTTCTGCATTTTATTCTCTGCTTTAGTCTTATGTGTGGTTCGGCCTAGGTTGGTTTTCTCGGGTTCATGGTGGTTCAATGAACCGAACCCCACCTACCACCACCCTTCCTATTTAAAGCCCCCATCTCCTTCTCTCTCCTCATAACTCTCCTTCACCATTACTTCTTCTTCTTCCTCACCACTCTCTTCCATCAACCAACAGCAGGCAAGTACATCTTGCTTCTTGCTTCCACTTGGAGAACCATTTTTATGGTTCATTTGTCTACCTCTTATGATCCTGAGAGAGTTTAGTACTTAGTATTTTTGATTTCTTTGGCTTATTTTTGATTTCTTTGGCTTATTTCTTCTAGATCTAAGTTGTTGTATTCTCGGTTGTTCATGGGTTTTGATCTCCCAACCTGGCATGTATTCTCGGTTGCCCATGGGTTCTGAACCATGGGAACTTCATTTCTGGCTTGGAACGAAGGTTTAGTCACGCACACGTCTTTACGTGCCTACGTGAATTTTCAGTCACGCACACGTTCTTACGTGCCTGCATAAATTTTCAGTCACGCACACGTTCTTACGTGAGTGCGTGAATTTTCAGTCACGCACACGTTCTTACGTGTTTGCGTGAATTTTCAGTCTCGCACACGTTCTTACGTGTCTGCGTGAATTTTCAGTCACGCACATGTTCTTACGTGCCTGCGTGAATTTTCAGTCATGCACACGTTCTTACGTGTTTGCGTGAATTTTTAGTCACGCACACGTTCTTACGTATCTGCATGAATTTTCAGTCACGCACACGTTCTTACGTGTCTGCGTGAATTTTCAGTCACGCACACGTCTTTACGTGTCTGCGTGAATTTTGAGTCACGCTCACGTTCTTACATGAGTGCGTGAATTTTTAGTCACGCACACGTTCTTACGTGCGTGCATGAATTTTTAGTCACGCACACGTTCTTGCGTGTCAGCGTGACATTTGAGTTACGCACACGTCTTTGTGTGCGTGCGTGGATTTCTTATCATTTTCCACGCTCACGTTGTGAGTGCGTGAATTACTTTTCACGCTCACGTTATGAGTGCGTGAATTTCCCTTCACGCTCACGCTGTGCGTGCCAACGTGAACCACTTTTTACGCTCACGCTGTTTATACGCTTACTCTTGTTAGACTTAGCATAGACTTGTTGGCGTAACTTGTTGGCCTTAGCATAGACTTATTGGCGTGACTTGTTGGCCTTAGCATAGACTTGTTGGCGTGACTTCTTGACCTGAGTATTTCTATTTGTTCTATAATTTATTCATTTAATGGTGGCATGATAGTTCTCCTATTTTATCCTTATGCTTTTTGCATGAACTCGATAATCTTAGCATGTTAATATGTTAATACATATGGTTATGTAGAACATGCCTTGTGTCTTGATTGGTTTATGGATACCCAGTAAGACTGGAACCTAACTCTGAGGAGTTATAGACTCGACCCCATTTAATACTAATCGACTTTCATGCCTTGTCACCATCGATAACGATGGTTATCTTGACTAAAAATTGATCATGCGTTCCTAGTTGGAACTAAGAGACTGGCTAGTCGTCTTATTGAATTGAATGAATGAGACACATTCATGTAATGAACTATTGAAATCGACTGGCTGATCCCGAATATTGACGTACAGGCACATGCAGGCTTCAATCTATTTATTT
The DNA here is from genome assembly GCA_029216955.1 of Iris pallida. NCBI lineage: Eukaryota > Viridiplantae > Streptophyta > Magnoliopsida > Asparagales > Iridaceae > Iris > Iris pallida. Next base: position 6,520,827 of record JANAVB010029816.1, on the reverse strand, counting down.
ATTTATTTATTTAATTATTTTTCTACAAAAACAGCATGTGTACTTTATGGTCAAGGCATGATTACTCCGTGGTTAGAATTGATTGTTGCATTACGCTATGTAAGACCTACAACCTAGCCGCATGGGTATCGTTGTAGAGTTGCGCATATCGTACCCCGTACGAAAGTACTCATTTGAATGACCATGATCCACGGCATGGGATTTCACTCAACGTAGGGACTATTAAGTTAAATAAAAATAATGATTGCATGGAGAGAATGGATCCCCGAGTTCTTACATGGCAGCCCTCTTGGGACTAGTAGTGCCCGACAGGCCGGCTGGTTCCCACAGATACTGTAAACCTGCCACACGGGCAGGGAGCGGTATATGCTTATATTATTATTGTATATTATATATTGATGACGGGCGTCCCGCTGGGACTCGTCTAATTCATGATTGGCGCAATTGATTGACTGGATAGACTAGCCTTGCTCGCACATAGTAAGAACTGAGGAATCCCTATTTGTATAATTCCAGGATAACTTGGGACTCACAATAGCAAGCCGTAGGAGTTGATTGGCCGTTCAAGATGATTTGTTTGTGTACTGTACCTACTCTGTTGCCTAACTGAGATGATCAGAATGTCAGGACATGACGGGCCAACTTCTGTCATTGTTTGGTTGGGAGGTTGGTTCGAAGTGTCGTAATGTTATGTGAATCCTAGTGTAAAGCAGAGATCTATTATTATATTCTCTTACTTACTGGTTTAATCCTTCATATCGTGCTTCCTTGTGGTACTTGCTATTAGAGGTCTAACCTCTCTGGTTTTGCATGGCCAGATTTAGAGCCGGTTCCCGAGGACTCAGTTTACTTCCACCTCCAAGATGGTCAATACTAGGGGAATGATCGCAGGAGGACTCGAGTGGGTTCCTTACTTCACCGCTCGTTTTGTTATTTACTTCATACTTAGCCGTTTGGCACCGACATGTTAGTCGGATTGTCTTGTACTTACTTTTACATAATTGTAATTAAGTCAGACTGCAGCTGATAACAATTGTGTATATGTTACTATACCATCTGGCTATGTTTTGTAAAGCCAGATCTCAAGAACATTTGGACTAAGCGTTTGGGACGCCTTATTGCTTTATCTTACATGTTCTCTATTTTTGCTTCTTGTTTGAATGATTGAGACAATAGATGTGAAGTGACCATAGTAAGACTTTCATATAGTATGCACCCCCTCGTCTGGTTAGACAGCATTGATCGTATTATACGGTATTCATCTACCCGTAATACGTAGCTGGCTGAGTCATTCCCCCGCTCTCCAGTATTCTGGTTCTGGGGCGTGACAATGTTCCCTTGATAGACATCACCATCTGGCCAGCATTGATGTCCATCCTGAGGCCTGCTTTGCAGAGTAGGCCTCCTGAGATCAGGTTCTTGGCGATAGCAGGTACGTGCTTCACGTCTTGAAGCGTCAGAGACTTCCCCGAAGTCAGCTTCAACACCACCGTCCCGATCCCGAGCACTTCAGATTGTGCCTGGTTCGCCATCATAACCACTTCAGAAGTAGGTGTATAGGTGGTGAACCACTCCTTACTGGAGCAGACATGGCAGGAGGCTCCAGTGTCTACCCACCAGTCAGAGTCAGTCCTTACCGCATCAACCTGCACAATCATAGCAACAATGTCAGTGATCATAGATACCTTACTAGGCTCTCCTTGCTCTGACTCTTGGTCTTTGCTTTGCACTCATTCTTAAAGTGGCCCTTTTTGCCACACTTGAAGTAAGGCATTTGAGACTTTGGCTTCTTTTTCTTGATAGAAGTTCCCTTGACTTTTAGATTGTCAGGGTCCTTCTTCTTGCTGTGGGAAGCCGCCTACTTTCCCCTTGGTTCCTTGGTATGAACCAGATTGGCGTTAGCCAATTGCTTGGACAGTGCGTCCACCTTCAGTTGAGCCCGCATCTGGTCCTCAACATAGATTTCCTGCAAGAGATCTTCAAGGCTGATCTCAAGCTTCTTCCTATGCATGTTTGCATAGAACTTACTCCATCCAGTGGGGAGCTTTGAGATAATCCCTCCAACAACAAACTTGTCGGGGAGGGGCATCGCCTCGTCTTCCAACTTCTGTCGCAGCTTCAGAAATTCTTTTACCTGCGGCAGCATGGACTTCTCGTCCTCAAAGAGCCATTTGTGATATTTTTCAACCACAAATATCTTGCTCCTATTTTTGTCTTCTTCGTACAGTTTCTCCAGAGACTCCCATATGTCTCTGGCAATTGTCTTCTTACTGTAGGATTCTGCTAGGGAATCCTCCATAGTATTCAGGATAAGCAGCCTGCAAATGCTATTTTCTCTTCTCCACTTGGCCTGAAGTTTAGTAGCCGCAGAGATTGCGGCAGCAGACCCAGTATCTGGAACGGTAGGTTCCTCTTCAAGAAGCACATAATCCACGTCTCTGAGTTGAAGAGTGAGAAAAACCTTCCTCTTTCAGACTTGATAATGCTCTCCATCAAACTTTTCTAACTTACAGAAGTCAGTGTTGAGGAGTGAAGCATTAAAGTTTTCCATCGTAGCAATAAAGCTTTGAGATTGTTAGTGCCGGAGCACAATTTTTCGATGAAAAATTGAGAAAATAAAACAATTGTAAAAATAATGTTTCAAATCAACACTTCAAGGAAGGTGATTCTGAATTACGAGAATCTAAAAAGATTTCGTAATCAACGGCAATCGATCGTAGTACTTCTAAAAAGAAGATACAATCAGAATTACTGGCAGCAACGAAGAAGGTGACTGGCGAAAGATGGAAGAAGGCCTGCTGGGGTGAATGATCACCGTTGCTCAAAGCTTTATTCGCCCTACACGAACAGCTTCCAGGAACCAGCAAGTTCGTCGGAGAACTTGGAACACTCCTGCTCTTCTGACTCCTCGGACGGATACGAACTCCCGTGCAAAAGCAACGCTGGTGCGGCACCTTTCCTCTCTCTCTCTCGAAGGCTACTGGAAGATCAGAACTGTGTTAAAGAACACTTCTGAATACTCTGTTTACTTGTGCTAAAAAACACTCATAAACTTTATGTGGTGGCTTCTCTTGTTATTCTGTAATTCACCTTGAGAGAGAGATGATGCCTTATATAGGCCCTGCAGCAACTGTTCGGTTGCCACAAAGTTAGGGACGTGGTAAAAACCACCCCGAACATGTAGCAACCGTCCAGAACATGCAAACGCACGTTCTGCTGTCAACTACGTGCACCCTGCGCTCCTTGCACTCTGCGCGACAGAGCGCGCACTGAACTGCGCACACTGCACGCACTGCGCACGCAGCACAACCAGCGCGCCCGCGTAACTCAGCGCAAAACGTGCTAAGTACAAAGTGCGCCAACAAAACGCCACATTACGCCTCATGAGTCCGAGTCCGAGTCCGAGTCGCTAAGCCCCTACGGGGCTTAGCTCCCATGGAAATAAATTTCCCAAGAGCAAAAAGCATGAATATTTTAATTGTCGATTTTAGCCTTTTTCCCATTAGAAAAATAACCCCACATGGCAAACCCATGTGCTCCTCCACACCACATGTGCATCTCCAATAATAGCAAAACTAATATATAGAGATACAATCTCTTTGTTTTTTCCGATGTGGGACTAAAGCTTTCTAAAGGAAAAAATAAAAACTCCAACACATTGTTTAATGGGGTCGGAGATGGAGGTAAAAAGTTGAACCGGAGAATGGGAATGGAAATGAAGATCCAAACACTACTCGAAAATGGAAATAGAGGATATGATCCCGGCCCTACCCGTCCCGTTGTCATCCCTAGTCTAGTTGTACTACTCAAGCCAATAGCTTTTTTGTTGTTGTTGGATGCAGAATAAATAGTCTATCTTGTACTCAATAGATGAAAGTTTGTAGATGATTAGAAGTTTTCTAAAACTAGAAACTATCTCTCCTCTAGCTAATTTTAAAAAGACATTGGAAAAGCATTTGTGTATCAACACTACTAAAGTTAATACATGAGATTAACTCCGAGTGATTCATCTCCCACTAAAGACTTCTTGGGTCCAATGTTTTAAAATTCTGACCGAAGATTGATCCGGTTAGAACGTTGAGTTGAGTCAATTCGATCATACTAGTAGGTTATTACGAGTTGAATCAATTATATAGACTTATAATTTTATATTGAACTTATTACATAGTACACAATTATATATATATTGTCTAAAAGTTATGCATGTCTACTATAGTAGAATTAGTCAACAAATAATTTTTTTTTATTACATGACAAAAGTCAAATTTTAAGATCAAATCGGTTCAAAATTCAACTGTTTCAGACGGTTTGGTGGTCTGATAGGTTGGATTGACCGAATTTTTGAAACAAAAAAAGTAGGCTGGTAACCAGTCCGAAAAAGCTACTGGCTTATGGGTTTATCAGTTCAACAGGCCGATCTGGTCTAATTTTTAAAATACTAGTTGGATGTAATAAAATTCTGTAAAAAATTCATATGGAGTGTGTTGGGATACACATGAGATTAACTCTGAGTGATTCACCTCCCACTAAAGCGACATGAACCATTAAGGCAGTGTTTGGTTACGTTTTCTAAACCTTTTTTTTGAGTTTAAACGTTACTCCCCCCAAAAACTGCGTTTGGTTGTCATTACTTGAAAAGTCTTCTCCCAAATTTTTTTTGAGACGAGTGTTTAAACACAGTTTTCGGGAATGAGCTGAAAGCTGTTTTCCAAACTATTTTTTCCAACCATTGCAGGTCCCACATCCCATCCCCACCCCCAAACCTCCAAATTTCTCTCTCTCTCTCTCCTCATTTCCATTCTCATTCCTTATTTTCTTCAGGAGAAAGCTCGAGAACGGAGGCTCTCACCCGACGAACTTCGACCACGACGGGAGGGCCCCGGCGAACTTCGACAACGGACGCGGAGGCCCGACGCGGAGGCCCTCGCCGGTAGTCCTCATCCGACGCGGAGGCCCTCTCCATGCCCTCGCCCGACGCGGAGGCCCGACGCGGAGGTTCTCGTCCGACGCGCGGCGGCCCTCAGGTGGTTCAGGCGGCGAGCTCCTCCACCTTGCTGACCGGCAGGTCCAGGAACAATGCCGCTGAAGAAGACGACATAGGGAACATTAAGGAAGGACCAGGATAGATCAACGATACAAGCACATGATCAGGACAAGAATCCAGGGATTCAGATGATACGAACAGAGATCAAGGGCGAATACTGATTGAGACATCTATTCGGTAAACCCTCACATATCTCGATTTACAAGACCTGCATGGGCCACCACTTAAACCATGTCACGCCCCAGAACCAGAATACTGGAGAGCGGGGGCAGACATAGCCAGCTACGTATATGAAATGGATTCCATCTCGCTATACGGTCACGGCTGTCTAGATACATGAGGGTTTACTACAAGCCAACAGTCTCCTATGGTCATGAACAAGCCTAGTGTCTCAATCACAAGCAAGTAAGTAAATGTTACAAGATGTATGATCATTAAATATACAATAATAAGGCGTCCCAAATATTACATATTCAGCTGATCATGAAGCTAGTCGTTACAAAATGTTAGGACTAGCAAGAGTTTAGTCATACATGATCAACCCTAGGATCTGTCAATCATGTTACATCCCGTAGGCAGACAATAAGTAAGTGCAATCGAGCTAAACAGGTGCTCGTCGGCTAAACGCCTCAAAAGAATATTTTTACAATAGAGTGGAGAGAGCCAAAAATAACCTACTCGTTGCCCTGGTTACGCCTGGTGTTCACCATCGGGCTGGAAAAGCGGTAGATCCTCTGGAGCTGCTCCAAAATCTGGCCATACAAAACCAGCTGGGTCAGATCCCAGAAAGAGTAAGTGCTACAAGGAAGCTTCACTTAGGAACTAAAACCGGCAATCAGCACAAGAGTATAAATAAAGTAAGAACTGGAATTAAAGAAAATATATCAGGATGATATACGACGAGATAACCATGGAACTATTCAGATAGCCAGGTTACAACCCGTAAACCAAACAAGGACCGGGGTTGTAACCCTTCGTCTGAACAGAACTTGGAATTCTCACCATTTATCGGTAAAATAAATACAGGCATTCTGGTCATACAGTAATCTGGAACAGGATCAGGGCAAGACTAGACTGGTTAGACTCCATCCAATCATTTCACGGCCAAGCAAGAATTACGGCTTGATACTTTAACTAACTAGGGTTGTCACATGCCTAGTTACTAACAAGATGCAGTGAGATTACTCCACAGCCACAAGCCCTGCAGACCATCCAGGTTACCCGGGTTAAAAGATTTAGAGTTGAATTCAGGTGGGTATATCGTCCAGGAAACGAATGTACCCTTAGGTAGCTTGAAGGGTGCAACACATGACAGTGTGTTGGAAATGTGCCCTACTCGACGACAGGCTACAGATTCCAAGGCGTGCCCAGGTAACGGGATTGCCTGTAGCTGGGAGATCTCTTTATGACTAGTGTATTAATCTAGTTATTAGCCTTAGTCCATTTCAATAGGTACTCCTGACCGTGGTACTCAGGAGTCCCCTCCTAAACATGATGCAAGACAGGACTGGATTATTTGTACAAGCACAATCGCCCACGGTGTCCAGGATTAATTATACAGGTCACGTCATGTCAGGTAGCCGTCGTAACAGCTGTTCAAGATAAATCATGTCAGGTCTACTTGTCATGAGTGTGCCACGACGGGCCACTATCATGTCTTGTCAGGTTACTAGTCACAGCATGTCATGTACAATTGTTATTTCAATCCAATCGTGATTTATCAAGTTCAGGACAAAAGGCGTAAGGATATAAAATGGGTGTAAAAATATACAATAAAATATTAATATACAGGACTATAGAAGAGTCATGCGGCTAAGGCATATGTGGCCAGGAATGATCTCATACGGCTGGGAGAGAACAGCCCATGCGGCTGAATTGATATGGGTTCATGCGGCCCAAAATCTGAGTTCATGCGGCTCGGACAGATCGGTCTCAAGGCAGTGCGGGCGCGCGGCGCATGCGGCTGCAGGAGCTTATGCGGTCAGGAAGGGAGGGGTCTCATGCGGCTGAAGGGAATCAGGGCCTATGCGGCTCGGGGATCAGTCAGTCATGCGGCTGAGAGGACTCGAGTCCTCATGCCGCAGCGGGAGACTGCGGTCTATGCGGCTCACGAGTATTGGAGTTCATGCGGCTCGGGATGGGCGAAGTCCCATGCGGCTGGGTCAATTAAAGTCCCATGCGGCTGGGTTAAGCAAAGTCCCATGCGGCTAGCGGAAAGAGAGGGAGCATGAGACTAAGTCTGATCCTTCATGCGGCTGGAAGGAGCAGGGTACATGCGGCTGGGAATGAGCGAGTCATGCGGCTAGATGAGTTCGGCCCTCATGCAGCTCAAGTACTTTCAGTCATGCGGATGAATAGAACACTTATCTCATGAAATATTCATGCGGTCAAGTCAGCACAGTTCATCTTCTCCAAAATTTCAGAGAAGAAGAACACCATGAGAGCCAAGTCCTCAAGCTCCATAACTCCATCATCCGGAGCCCAAATCCGAACTTCCATAGATCAAAATGGGGTAGAACGAGATTCTCTACAACATGAAACTATCAAAACTCGGAAATAACAAGATTAAGTAGATCAAAACCCAAGAATTCTGAAAATAATATAAATATAGATCTACAAGAATCTAGCCATGGAAAGTGAAAATGTCAAGTTCTAAAGTAAGTTAGAATGCTGTAGGGAAGAGAATGAAGCAACAAAATTAGAGTTCCTCCATGAAGCAAGTTGTACTTGCCTAGACCTCTCTCCCTTGGTAGGTGCAGGAGTTAATGGTGGGGAAGAAGAAGACATTAATGAAGAGAGAGAAGGAAAAAGGGTTAATAAATACTAATGGTGGTGGTAGGTAGGGGTTCACCTTGGTTCATAATGAACCAAGCAAACCAAGCCAACCCGAACCAAGAATAAACCAAGCCATGAAGGAAACTAAGCAAGGAAGCAGGCAATACAAGATAAAATACGTACACGTATCCCACAAATACGTAATACGAACCACAGGCATTACAGGATTCGGAGGCCGCGTCTCCATCCTCGGAATTTAATTAAGGGGCTAGAGAACAAGGACAAGCTATACTAATCACAAGCAAGCTATAACTAGGCAAGCAATCACTCATTCAAGCAAGGAATCGAAGGCATTAGGCATAAGGAAGACATTATACCTCACGAGTCAAACAAATCGGGATATCGCGATCGTATATCGTCCTCACGCTCCCATGTTGACTCACCCAAAGAGTGATGACCCCAAGCAACTCGGACTAACTTGATAGTCTTGTTCTTGAGTGTCTTCTCTCTCCGGTCCAATATAGACACGGGCCTCTCCTCATACGAAAGGTTGGTACCAACAACCAATTCCGAATAATCTAGGATATGGCTCGGGTCCGGGATATACCGTCGTAATTGGGATACATGGAATACGTCATGTACCTCGCTTAACGACGGCGGAAGAGCGAGACGATAGGACACATCTCCTACTCGCTCCAAAATATCTAATGGTCCTATATACCTAGGACTAAGCTTTTCTCGTACGCCGAAACGAATGACGCCACGGTTAGGCAAAATCCTCAGAAATACATGGTCGCCGACCGAGAACTCGAGAGGGCGCCGATGAGAATCGGCCCAATGGCGCTGGCGATCTTGGGCAACTCGAAGATGATCCCTGACTCTCCTAACCACTTCAACTGTCTGGGCAATCATTTCTGGTCCAAGCATCTGCCTCTCTCCAACATCATCCCAGGCTAACGGGGATCTGCACTTCCTACCATACAGTGCCTCGAACGGTGCCATCTGGATGCTGGCCTGGAAACTGTTGTTGTATGAGAACTCTACCAGGTGCATGTGATCTTTCCACGAACCACCGAAGTCAAGTGTGCAAGATCTCAACATATCTTCAAGAGTCTGGATTGTGCGCTCCGACTGGCCATCTGTCTGCGGATGATATGCTGAGCTAAACTGGAGACGAGTTCCCAAACTCTCCTGCAGGCTATGCCAAAAGTGCGATGTGAATCTTGAATCTCGGTCCGAGGTGATACTAACTGGCACTCCGTGCAACCTGACAATCTGCCTGAGGTACATCTCTGCTAGCTAAGCTGTCGACTGACCAACTCTGAATGGGAGGAAGTGAGCTACCTTCATGAGCCGATCAACAATAACCCAGATAGCATCTCTACCAGCTGGGGATCTAGGTAATCCAGTCACAAAATCCATGGTCACATGTTCCCACTTCCATTCTGGAATCGGCAAGGGCTGAAGAAGTCCAGCCGGTCTCTGATGTTCGGCCTTAACTTGTTGGCAGACCAAACAACGAAAGACAAACAGGGCTATCTCCCTCTTCATGCCATTCCACCAGAAATGCTGACGGATATCGCAGTACATCTTCGTACTGCCATGATGAATGGAATATTGTGAAATGTGAGCTTCTGACATGATCTCCTGTCTGATATCTCCACTGGGTACACAAAGACGCTTACCATGTCGAAGTGTACCATCCTCATGAATGTATAACTCTGGTCTTTGCCCTGCCTGATCACACTCTGCTCTGAGTCGCTGAAGCTTGGAATCTGCTGACTGTGCCATCCGGATCCTCTCGACTATGGTGGACTGAACTTGCATGCTGGCCATCAATGCTACACTGGAAGGGAGAACAACTTCTATACCCATCTTCTGAAGATCGGCTAACAGTTCTGGTTGCGCTGTTAGGAAATAAACTCCGGCTCTCCTGCTCAATGCATCTGTAACGACGTTGGCCTTCCCTGGATGATACTGCAGGTTGACATCATAATCCACAAGAAGCTCCAGCCACCTCCTCTGACGCATGTTAAGATCCTTCTGAGTGAAAACATACTTCAGGCTCTTGTGGTCGGTAAAAACCTCCACCCTATCTCCATACAAGTAGTACCTCCACAACTTAAGTGCAAACACTACCGCTGCCAGCTCTAAGTCATGCGTTGGGTAATTCCTCTCATGATCACGAAGTTGTCGTGACGCATAAGCTATTACCTTCCCATGCTGTATCAGAACACATCCTAAGCCTCTGCCGGAAGCATCACAATATACTGAGAATCCTCCGGTTCCATCTGGAAGCGTGAGAATGGGTGCCGTTATCAGGCCTCGCTTCAACTTCTCAAATGATTCCTGACACTCTGCTGTCCAAGCAAACTGTGCATCCTTGCGGGTCAACTGGGTCAATGGCACTGAAATCCGAGCAAAATCTGAAACAAATTGCCGGTAGTAGCCGGCCAATCCAAGAAAACTGTGAACTTCTGCGACTGAACTAGGCACTGGCCATGACTCGAAATCCACAATCTTCTGGGGATCCACTTCTACTCCTTCTCTGGTGATGATGTGATCCAAGTACGAAATGCGATCGAGCCAGAACTCGTATTTACTGAACTTGGCATATAACTGGTGCTCCCTGAGAATCTGAAGAACAACTCTGAGATGCTGTTCATGCTCCGCCTCACTCTTGCTGTAGACCAGGTTGTCGTCCAAGAACACGATCACAAACTGATCCAAGTAAGGCATGAAAATGCGATTCATGAGATCCATGAATACAGCCGGCGCATTGGTCGCTCCAAAAGGCATAACAAGGAACTCCCAATGCCCATATCTCGATCTAAATGCTGTCTTCGGGATGTCCTGCTCTCTGACCCTGATCTGATGATATCCTGAGCGCAAGTCGATCTTCGAAAATACTGATGCCCCTTTGAGTTGATCAAACAAGTCATCTATCCTCGGGAGAGGGTATCTGTTCTTGATTGTTACTGAGTTCAAGGTACGATAATCAACGCATAATCTGGACGTACCATCCTTCTTTTTCACAAGAAGCATCGGGGCTCTCCAAGGCGATCCACTAGCACGAATGAATCCCTTGGCTCGAAGTTCTTCAATCATCTTGTACAAGATCTCCAACTCTGAAGGCGCCATCCTGTAGACTCTCTCTGATACTGGGGCCGTCCCAGGAATCAAGTCTATGGTGAACTCGATCTCCCGTTCTGGCGGCATACCTGGAAGCTCTTCTGGGAAAACATCTGGAAACTCTTCGACTATCCGGGACAACTGTACTACTGTTACTGCCATCCGCAACACTGGTGGAGAAGGCTCAACTGCGCCTCGGGAAAAGAAAAACTCTGGCTTGCCTGGAATGCTAAAAACAACTCTACCAACATGGCAGTCTATTCTAGCATACTGGTTCCTCAACCAATCCATCCCTAAGACCACATCATAATCGGCCATCGAAAAATCTATCAATCTAGCGGAAAACTCTCTACCGCTAACTACGATCCGACACGAGGAAAACACCCTATCGACTCCTACAAGTCCGTTACCAGTAAGTATATTGAGCCTTACTGATAATGACTCGGGCTCCAATCCTACCCGTGTCGCGAATCGTACAGACATAAAAGAATACGATGCACCAGAATCAAATAAAGCTGAAGCTGGAAAGGAGTTGACGAGAATAGTACCTGCCACTACCTCTTCTGGTGCCAATCCTTCCTCTGCGGTCATCACCATAGCATGACCATGCCCTCGGGGTGCTGGTCCCCTCTACTAAAATTCTCGTAGCCTATTCTGACTCTGGGCTTGGGCTTGTGCATACTGTTGGCGGTTCTGCTGCTGTAATGCCTGGAACTGAGGCGGCAAGGGCCTCGGCAATGGATACTGCTGCTGCTGCTGCTGGACCGGTGCTGGTCCTCTCACCGAAGAGCTAGAAAGGTTGGACGATGATGAACCACCCCTATTTGGGCAGGATCCAACCCTATGGTCTGGTGCTCCACAAGCCAGACACAATCCCTGTGTCCTGCGACACTCTGCCACTACATGGCCTGGCTTCCCACAATGAGAACATCCCACTGCGGAAGTCTGCTTCTGCTTCTGCTGCTGCTGCTGAGGGTACGTCGGGGTTGAATGCTGAACCGACGTTACTGAGGCCGCTCGCCTCGGAGCTCCAATAGTCAAAGCCCTGGTTGCCGGGGCTGGTACTGAAGACTGATTCATCTGGCCGTGGGATCTCTTCCGACCTCCGGCCCTATCCACAATCCTCTGGGAGGTATACTCATGCCTCCTAGCTGCTCTCAAGACTGCATCAAAAGTCTGATGCTCAAACTGCTCAACTGCCAACAAGATCTCCAGGTGAAGCCCCTGTTGGAATCTGTAGTGCCCCGAAATTCGTGATACGTATTTTATACGTGATCGTATTTCTGACCAGTATTTTTCATTTTTCTTGACCAGTTAAGTTGTGGTATATTTCATACCTTAGCATTGTAGTTTAATTGTCATTTATCATTCCTGGATTAATTCTGATTAATGGAGCTTGGTTTTATTTGGATAGGAATTGGTTTGGTTTGGTTTATTATGCATTGGACCATCTTAGCTAACCTCCACCCTCAACACAACTTATCCTCCCCCATTAAAATCCCCACCTAACACTCTCTCTCCTCATTATTTTTCCTCCATTAATTCTTCTTCTTCTTCCTCCACACAACTCTCCAACCCATTAGGCAAGTGTATCTTGCCATTAAATAAGCACCTCTTTTATTTGTTCATTAGCTAGATTAGGACATGGAGAACAACATTAGAACTTGGAATTTTGTGATTTGGAGTCTCCATTGTTCTAGATCTAGGTTTTAATTATTTTCGGATTTACATGGTTTTGATCTATTTTAGTTGGATTTTATGGGTTTTTGATGCTTCCATATGGAAGAGAATTCAATTTTACTCAAATTAGAACTTTGAAAATCTAAATTTGGTTTTGATTTGGCAAAGTTATGAAGAATTGAAGTTTTTGGGTTGGGTGTTCTTCCTCTCGGACAGAGGTAGGAGAAGAACATAGCCTTTCCCTCTTGTTGGCCACGCGGCTCCCGCGTACGGCCTCCGCGTAGAGCTCCTGCGTAGTGTTGCTTGCGTAGAACCCTTGCTTAGGGTCTTCTGCGTATTGCACCCTGCGTATTGCACCCTGCGTATTGCACCCTGCGTATTGCACCCTGCGTATTGCACCCTGCGTATTGCACCCTGCGTAGTGGCTTGCGTAGCCCCTGCGTATGCTGGCCTGCGTACTGTGCATTGCGTAGTGGCTTGCGTAGCCCCTGCGTATGCTGGCCTGCGTACTGTGCATTGCGTAGTGGCTTGCGTACTGTGCATTGCGTATTGCTTGCGTACTGCTCACCTTGCGCAATATAACCCTTGCGCAAGACAACTCTTGCGCAGCCTTGTATGCGCAGTCTATACCCTGCGTAGCCCAACCTTTGACCCCCTTGTGCTACCAACTTGTCTATGATGAATTTGATATTTCATGATCTTGGCTCTTCTTTAGTCCTATTTTATATTAGTATTTTATTAGGTATTTTACGCCCATTTTATATCCTTACGCCTTTTGTCATGAACTTGATTTTACTTGTATATTTGGAATGACTATTGTACATGGCACGGTATGACAAGGAACTAGCATGACTTGATAAGTGACCCATGGTGGTACACTTCTGACCTGACTAACCTGACTTGATAGTGGCCCGTGGTGGCGCACTCTTGACTTGACTTGTAACTGGTAACCTGATAACTTGATAGTGGCCCGTGGTGGCGCACTCTTGACTTGACTTGTAACTGGTAACCTGATAACTTGATAGTGGCCGTGGCGGCGCACTCTTAACTTGACATGACTTGATAACTTAGCTTGACTTGTCTTGACACCGTGGGTGTTCCTGCTTGCTTGTGCAATCCACTCGTATTGTCTTGCATCATGTCTAGGACGTGACTCCCTGGTTCCCACGGTCAGGGATTCATACTGAATCTGGCTAGGTTAATGACTAGATTGATCAATTAGTTCATGGAGAATTTCCCAGTTACCTGTTGCCCCTTTGGTCCCGGCCTTATATATATATATACATGGGATTTGTTGCTATCCGTCGAGATGAGCGCACTTCCAGCCCGCCGTCGAGCGTGGTACCTTAGGACACATGTATCTTACTACAGTGTGTCTGCTATATCATGCTATCTTTTCCTTTTCTTGCTGGGAGCATTCAGGTAGTAACAAACAGGTAACCGGACTTGGAATTCTTATTGTATCTTGTTAGTAATCAGGTCTGTGATAACCCTAGTTAGTTAAAGTAGTAAGCCGTAGTACTTGCTTGGCCGTGATTGATTGAATGGAGTCTAGTCCCTCTTGTCCTGTCCTGATCCTGTGCAAGGTCATGACATGACATGATTACTCGTGCCTTACCTTAATCATGTTTAATTGCAAGTCTTGAATTCGCGTATTTTATCTTGCCGATAAATGGTGGGAGAAACCGAGTTCCGTTCAGACGAAGGGTTACAACCCCGGTCCTTATTTGGTTTACGGGTTGTAACCTGGCTATTTGAATAGTCCCATGGTCATCTCATCGTATATCATCCTGTCATGCCTTTCCATATGTTCTGTCTTTTATCGATTCTGTACAAGATTTGTCTTTTATATCTAACTATCATGCCTTTTTCTTAAATTACTGTCTCTTATTATGTAATTATATTATTGTGCTGATTGCTGGCTTTTGTTCTTATTTCGTGGCCTCCTTTGTGGCACTTGCTCTTTCTGGAGTCTGACCCAGCTGGTTTTGTATGGCCAGATACCGGAGCAGCAGCAAAGGATCTACCTGCTTTCCAGCCCGATGGTGAACACTAGACGGAACCCGGGCAACGAGTGGGTTTTCTCTTTTTGTTTCTCCCACTGTATTGTTAACTGATATTCTTTTGAGGCGTTTAGCCGACGAGCACTTGTTAGCTCGATGCACTTTACTTTCTGTCTGCCTACGGGCTGTAATCATGATTGGCAACTCGAGGTTGATCATGTATGACTTAACTCTTGCTAGTCCTTACATTTTGTACGACTAGCTTCATGATCATCTGGATATGTAATGTTTGGGACGCCTTACAATTGTATATTTGGTGGTCTGATATCTTGTTATTATCATTACTTGTTAAGATTGAGACAATAGCTTGATTTGATCCTAAGAGACTGATGGTTTGTAGCGTACCCTCACATAGCTAGACAGCCGTGACCGTATAGCAGGATGGTTGCCGTTCCGTTATACGTAGCTGGCTGTGCACGTCCCCGTTCTTCAGTATTCTGGTTCTGGGGCGTGACACGGTTTAAGTGGTGGCCCATGCAGGTCTTGTCAATCAAGAAATGTGAGGGTTTACCGGATAGATGTCTCAATCTGTACTCGCCTTTGATCTCCACTCGTAATTCTTATCTCCTTGGATTCCTGACTTGATAACATGCTTGCATCATTGTTCCATCCTGGTCCTTCCTTAATATCCCTGATGTCATTTGCTTCAGTGGCATCATTCCTGTTGATCAGCCAGAAGGAGCTCAGCCAGCAGCCCAGCAACAGCAAGAAGATCAAGATCAGTCCTCAGCAGCCGCCTCCCGAGCCATACCTCCTGGAGAACCAGTATCCCCAGTCCAGCCAGTTCAGCCAGCAGGATCAGAGGATGGGGCCTTGATAGGGCTCATCCGTGAGTTGATTGCGTCTCAGGATCGTCGAGGTGATGCCTTGCAGCAAGCAGTACAAGAAGCTCTGAACAGAAGTGGTCCTCGAGGGAACAGTGCGGTCAACAATTTCAAGCGCCTGAACCCTCCCTTCTTCGACGGCAGCGAGGATGCTATTGCTGCAGATGCCTGGCTGCAGGACATTGAAGTGATCTTAGAGGCAGCCAGGACCCCTGAAGCAGAGAAGGTGGCGGTGGTGCGCCTGCAGTTACTGGATCTAGCCCGCAGCTGGTGGGCTATGCAAGCAGCGAGTTTGGGTACGCCTGTCATGTGGGCGGTATTCAGTGATATGTTCCAGACCAAGTACTTTGACGCAGTGGCTAGATATGACCTGCAGACCAGGTTTAGTAATCTCAGGCAGATGAGCAGGACGGTCGACGGATATGCGGCCGAGTTTTCAAGGTTGAGTCGGTTTGCTCCCACCTTGGTGGCAACCGAGCTAGACAGAGCACAGCGATTCCAGCAGGGGCTCCATTTGGAAATCATGTTGGCAGTCGAGCAGTTCGAGCACACAACTTTTGATGCCGTCTTGCGAGCAGCGAGGAGGCATGAGTACACTTCCCGAAGGATAACGGACCGGACCGGAGATCGGAAGCGGTCTCACGACCAGATGAACCAATCGTCAGCACCGGCCCCAGCAGCTAGGGCCTTGACCATTGGAGCTACGAGGACAGATTCGGTTACCTCCTTACGGCATTCTGCCCTGACCTATCCCCAGCAGCAAAAGCAGAAGCAGTCTTCCGCAATGGGCTGCACTCATTGCGGGAAGCCAGGGCACGTTGTTTCTGAATGTCGTAGAGCACAGGGGTTGTGCTTGGCTTGTGGAGCACCGGACCACATGATAGGATCTTGCCCGTTCAGAAACAGATCATCGTCGACAGTAACTAGTCCCTCGGTTATGGGACCAGCACCAGCACCAGCACCAGAACCAGCTCCAGTTCACCAACCACAGCAGCTTCCGTTCCCGGGTCCATTGCCGACTCAGGCCCAGGCCTTCCAGCAGCAGAGGCCTCAGCAGTTCGCCCTGGCCCAGGCCCAGATCCAGAATCGGCCGAGAGGTATATGTGTCCTCTCATCTTGCTTTTCTACCGTCGTTATGAGGGCACATGTCATGTTCCATGTGTCCTAACTACAACGGTATATCCCGGACCCGAGCCATGTCCTAGATCATTCGAAAACGGTTATTGGTACCAACCTTTTTCGTATGAGGAGAGGCCCGTGTCCCTGTTTGACCAAAGAGAGAGACCTCAAGCGCAAGACTATCAGTTAAGTCCATGTTGCTTGAGTTCGTCGCTCCTTGGAGAGTCAAACGTGGGAGTGTGAGGATGATATCCGATCACGTTATCCCAATCGGTTTGGCTCGTGAGGTGTAATATCTTCCTTATGCCTTGCACTTCGATTCCTTGCTTGCATGTATGATTCTATGATTGATTGGTAGCATAGATTGCTTGCGATAGTATAGCCGTCCCGACATCTCTAGCCTCTTGATTAAATTCCGAGGACGGAATTATTTTAAGGTGGGTAGGATGTAGTGCCCCGAAATTCGTGATACGTATTTTATACGTGATCGTATTTCTGACCAGTATTTTTCATTTTTCTTGACCAGTTAAGTTGTGGTATATTTCATACCTTAGCATTGTAGTTTAATTGTCATTTATCATTCCTGGATTAATTCTGATTAATGGAGCTTGGTTTTATTTGGATAGGAATTGGTTTGGTTTGGTTTATTATGCATTGGACCATCTTAGCTAACCTCCACCCTCAACACAACTTATCCTCCCCCATTAAAATCCCCACCTAACACTCTCTCTCCTCATTATTTTTCCTCCATTAATTCTTCTTCTTCTTCCTCCACACAACTCTCCAACCCATTAGGCAAGTGCATCTTGCCATTAAATAAGCACCTCTTTTATTTGTTCATTAGCTAGATTAGGACATGGAGAACAACATTAGAACTTGGAATTTTGTGATTTGGAGTCCCCATTGTTATAGATCTAGGTTTTAATTATTTTCGGATTTACATGGTTTTGATCTATTTTAGTTGGATTTTATGGGTTTTTGATGCTTCCATATGGAAGAGAATTCAATTTTACTCAAATTAGAACTTTGAAAATCTAAATTTGGTTTTGATTTGGCAAAGTTATGAAGAATTGAAGTTTTTGGGTTGGGTGTTCTTCCTCTCGGACAGAGGTAGGAGAAGAACATAGCCTTTCCCTCTTGTTGGCCACGCGGCTCCCGCGTACGGCCTCCGCGTAGAGCTCCTGCGTAGTGTTGCTTGCGTAGAACCCTTGCTTAGGGTCTTCTGCGTATTGCACCCTGCGTATTGCACCCTGCGTATTGCACCCTGCGTATTGCACCCTGCGTATTGCACCCTGCGTATTGCACCCTGCGTATTGCACCCTGCGTAGTGGCTTGCGTAGCCCCTGCGTATGCTGGCCTGCGTACTGTGCATTGCGTAGTGGCTTGCGTAGCCCCTGCGTATGCTGGCCTGCGTACTGTGCATTGCGTAGTGGCTTGCGTACTGTGCATTGCGTATTGCTTGCGTACTGCTCACCTTGCGCAATATAACCCTTGCGCAAGACAACTCTTGCGCAGCCTTGTATGCGCAGTCTATACCCTGCGTAGCCCAACCTTTGACCCCCTTGTGCTACCAACTTGTCTATGATGAATTTGATATTTCATGATCTTGGCTCTTCTTTAGTCCTATTTTATATTAGTATTTTATTAGGTATTTTACGCCCATTTTATATCCTTACGCCTTTTGTCATGAACTTGATTTTACTTGTATATTTGGAATGACTATTGTACATGGCACGGTATGACAAGGAACTAGCATGACTTGATAAGTGACCCATGGTGGTACACTTCTGACCTGACTAACCTGACTTGATAGTGGCCCGTGGTGGCGCACTCTTGACTTGACTTGTAACTGGTAACCTGATAACTTGATAGTGGCCCGTGGTGGCGCACTCTTGACTTGACTTGTAACTGGTAACCTGATAACTTGATAGTGGCCGTGGCGGCGCACTCTTAACTTGACATGACTTGATAACTTAGCTTGACTTGTCTTG
This sequence comes from Iris pallida, assembly GCA_029216955.1. NCBI lineage: Eukaryota > Viridiplantae > Streptophyta > Magnoliopsida > Asparagales > Iridaceae > Iris > Iris pallida. The sequence goes on along the minus strand of JANAVB010029816.1, from coordinate 6,502,199 downwards.
ACACCGTGGGTGTTCCTGCTTGCTTGTGCAATCCACTCGTATTGTCTTGCATCATGTCTAGGACGTGACTCCCTGGTTCCCACGGTCAGGGATTCATACTGAATCTGGCTAGGTTAATGACTAGATTGATCAATTAGTTCATGGAGAATTTTCCAGTTACCTGTTGCCCCTTTGGTCCCGGCCTTATATATATATACATGGGATTTGTTGCTATCCGTCGAGATGAGCGCACTTCCAGCCCGCCGTCGAGCGTGGTACCTTAGGACACATGTATCTTACTACAGTGTGTCTGCTATATCATGCTATCTTTTCCTTTTCTTGCTGGGAGCATTCAGGTAGTAACAAACAGGTAACCGGACTTGGAATTCTTATTGCATCTTGTTAGTAATCAGGTCTGTGATAACCCTAGTTAGTTAAAGTAGTAAGCCGTAGTACTTGCTTGGCCGTGATTGATTGAATGGAGTCTAGTCCCTCTTGTCCTGTCCTGATCCTGTGCAAGGTCATGACATGACATGATTACTCGTGCCTTACCTTAATCATGTTTAATTGCAAGTCTTGAATTCGCGTATTTTATCTTGCCGATAAATGGTGGGAGAAACCGAGTTCCGTTCAGACGAAGGGTTACAACCCCGGTCCTTATTTGGTTTACGGGTTGTAACCTGGCTATTTGAATAGTCCTATGGTCATCTCATCGTATATCATCCTGTCATGCCTTTCCATATGTTCTGTCTTTTATCGATTCTGTACAAGATTTGTCTTTTATATCTAACTATCATGCCTTTTTCTTAAATTACTGTCTCTTATTATGTAATTATATTATTGTGCTGATTGCTGGCTTTTGTTCTTATTTCGTGGCCTCCTTTGTGGCACTTGCTCTTTCTGGGGTCTGACCCAGCTGGTTTTGTATGGCCAGATACCGGAGCAGCAGCAAAGGATCTACCTGCTTTCCAGCCCGATGGTGAACACTAGACGGAACCCGGGCAACGAGTGGGTTTTCTCTTTTTGTTTCTCCCACTGTATTGTTAACTGATATTCTTTTGAGGCGTTTAGCCGACGAGCACTTGTTAGCTCGATGCACTTTACTTTCTGTCTGCCTACGGGCTGTAATCATGATTGGCAACTCGAGGTTGATCATGTATGACTTAACTCTTGCTAGTCCTTACATTTTGTACGACTAGCTTCATGATCATCTGGATATGTAATGTTTGGGACGCCTTACAATTGTATATTTGGTGGTCTGATATCTTGTTATTATCATTACTTGTTAAGATTGAGACAATAGCTTGATTTGATCCTAAGAGACTGATGGTTTGTAGCGTACCCTCACATAGCTAGACAGCCGTGACCGTATAGCAGGATGGTTGCCGTTCCGTTATACGTAGCTGGCTGTGCACGTCCCCGTTCTTCAGTATTCTGGTTCTGGGGCGTGACAGAATCTCTGGGCTCTATCATACTCAGTTGCCACCAAGGTGGGAGCAAACCGACTAAGTCTTGAAAACTCGGCCGCATATCCATCGACCGTCCTGCCTCCTTGCTTCAAGTTGGTGAACCGGGTCTGTAGATCATACCGAGCTACAACATCAAAATACTTGGTCTGGAATCTCTCTCTGAACACTATCCAAGCAATAGGTGCCACTAATCCATCGGTCTGCGCTGTCCACCAGCTGCGGGCAAGATCTAGCAACTGCAGGCGCACCACTGCTACCTTCTTATTCTCTGGGGTCCTGGCTGCTTCTAGAATCACCTCCGTGTCCTGAAGCCAAGCATCTGCGGCGATCGCATCTTCACTACCGTCGAAGAATGGAGGGTTCAAGCGCTTAAAGCTGTTGGCCGCGCTGTTACCCTGATGACCTCCTCTGGTCAAAGCATCCGTCACGGCCTGGTGCAAGGCATCTCCTCAACGATCTTAAGAAGCTATCAAGGTCCTGATAAGACCTACCAAAGTGCCATCATCAAGCTCGACAGGCTGAACTGGCTGGACTGGTGGCTCTCCATCAGAAGGCACGACTCTGGAGGCTACTCCGGAATGCTGGGCTTGATCTCCGGGTTGTTGCTGATCCGCGGGAGGTGCTCCACCTTGCTGACCGGCAGGTCCAGGAACAATGCCGCTGAAGACGACGACATAGGGAACATTAAGGAAGGACCAGGATAGATCAACGATACAAGCACATGATCAGGACAAGAATCCAGGGATTCAGATGATACGAGCAGAGATCAAGGGCGAATACTGATTGAGACATCTATTCGGTAAACCCTCACATATTTCGATTTACAAGACCTGCATGGGCCACCACTTAAACCATGTCACACCCCAGAACCAGAATACTGGAGAGCGGGGGCAGACATAGCCAGCTACGTATATAAAATGGATTCCATCTCGCTATACGGTCACGGCTGTCTAGATACATGAGGGTTTACTACAAGCCAACAGTCTCCTATGGTCATGAACAAACCTAGTGTCTCAATCACAAGCAAGTAAGTAAATGTTACAAGATGTATGATCATTAAATATACAATAATAAGGCGTCCCAAATATTACATATTCAGCTGATCATGAAGCTAGTCGTTACAAAATGTTAGGACTAGCAAGAGTTTAGTCATACATGATCAACCCTAGGATCTGTCAATCATGTTACAGCCCGTAGGCAGACAATAAGTAAGTGCAATCGAGCTAAACATGTGCTCGTCGGCTAAACGCCTCAAAAGAATATTTTTACAATAGAGTGGGGAGAGCCAAAAATAACCCACTCGTTGCCCTGGTTACGCCTGGTGTTCACCATCGGGCTGGAAAAGCGGTAGATCCTCTGGAGCTGCTCCAAAATCTGGCCATACAAAAATAGCTGGGTCAGATCCCAGAAAGAGCAAGTGCCACAAGGAAGCTTCACTTAGGAACTAAAACCAGCAATCAGCACAAGAGTATAAATAAAGTAAGAACTGGAATTAAAGAAAATACATCAGGATGATATACGACGAGATAACCATGTAACTATTCAGATAGCCAGGTTACAACCCGTAAACCAAACAAGGACCGGGGTTGTAACCCTTCGTCTGAACAGAACTTGAAATTCTCACCATTTATCGGTAAAATAAATACAGGCATTCTGGTCATGCAGTAATCTGGAACAGGATCAGGGCAAGACTAGACTGGTTAGACTCCATCCAATCATTTCACGGCCAAGCAAGAATTACGGCTTGATACTTTAACTAACTAGGGTTATCACATGCCTAGTTACTAACAAGATGCAGTGAGATTACTCCACAGCCACAAGCCCTGCAGACCATCCAGGTTACCCGGGTTAAAAGATTTAGAGTTGAATTCAGGTGGGTACATCGTCCAGGAAACGAATGTACCCTTAGGTAGCTTGAAGGGTGCAACACATGACAGTGTGCTGAAAATGTGCCCTACTCGACGGCAGGCTACAGATCCCAAAGCGTGCCCAGGTAACGGGATTGCCTGTAGCTGGGAGATCTCTTTATGACTAGTGTATTAATCTAGTTATTAGCCTTAGTCCATTTCAATAGGTACTCCTGACCATGGTACTCAGGAGTCCCCTCCTAGACATGATGCAAGACAGGACTGGATTATTTGTACAAGCACAATCGCCCACGGTGTTCAGGATTAATTATACAGGTCACGTCATGTCAGGTAGCCGTCGCAACAGCTGTTCAAGATAAATCATGTCAGGTCTACTTGTCAGGAGTGCGCCACGACGGACCACTATCATGTCTTGTCAGGTTACTAGTCACAACATGTCATGTACAATTGTTATTTCAATCCAATCGTAATTTATCAAGTTCAGGACAAAAGGCGTAAGGATATAAAATGGGTGTAAAAATATACAATAAAATATCACCAGGGCTATAGAAGAGTCATACGGCTAAGGCATATGTGGCCAGGAATGATCTCATGCGGCTGGGAGAGAACAGCCCATGCGGCTGAATTGATATGGGTTCATGCGGCCCAAAATCCGAGTTCATGCGGCTCGGACAGATCGGTCTCAAGGCAGTGCGGGCGCGCGACGCATGCGGCTGCAGGAGCTTATGCGGTCAGGAAGGGAGGGGTCTCATGCGGCTGAAGGGAATCAGGGCCTATGCGGCTCGGGGATCAGTCAGTCATGCGGCTGAGAGGACTCGAGTCCTCATGCGGCAGCGGAAGACTGCGGTCTATGCGGCTCGCGAGTATTGGAGTTCATGCGGCTCGGGATGGGCGAAGTCCCATGCGGCTGGGTCAATTAAAGTCCCATGCGGCTGGGTCAAGCAAAGTCCCATGCGGCTAGCGGGAAGAGAGGGCGCATGAGACTAAGTCTGATCCTTCATGCGGCTGGAAGAAGCAGGGTACATGCGGCTGGGAATGAGCGAGTCATGCGGCTAGATGAGTTTGGCCCTCATGCGGCTCAAGTACTTTCAGTCATGCGGCTGAATAAAATACTTGCCGCATGAAATATTCATGCGGTCAAGTCAGCACAGTTCATCTTCTCCAAAATTTCAGAGAAGAAGAACACCATGAGAGCCAAGTCCTCAAGCTCCATAACTCCATCATCCGGAGCCCAAATCCGAACTTCCATAGATCAAAATGGGGTAGAACGAGATTCTCTACAACATGAAACTATCAAAACTCGAAAATAACAAGATTAAGTAGATCAAAACCCAAGAATTCCAAAAATAATATAAATATAGATCTACAAGAATCTAGCCATGGAAAGTGAAAATGTCAAGTTCTAAAGTAAGTTAGAATGCTGTAGGGAAGAGAATGAAGCAACAAAATTAGAGTTCCTCTATGAAGCAAGTTGCACTTGCCTAGACCTCTCTCCCTTGGTAGGTGCAGGAGTTAATGGTGGGGAAGAAGAAGACATTAATGAAGAGAGAGAAGGAGAAAGGGTTAATAAATACTAATGGTGGTGGTAGGTAGGGGTTCACCTTGGTTCATAATGAACCAAGCAAACCAAGCCAACCCGAACCAAGAATAAACCAAGCCATGAAGGAAACTAAGCAAGGAAGCATGCAATACAAGATAAAATACGTACATGTATCCCACAAATACGTAATACGAACCACAGGCATTACAGGATTCGGAGGCCGCGTCTCCGTCCGGAACTCCCTGGCGCTGGTCCGATGCCTGCACGCCTACGTCGAAAAGGCCGGATTCGTGTCCGTGCCATTATGGCACGGGTTATCCACTAGGATCATATAGCGTGCGGTTCGTGCGGCGGTCTTCCTTTCGGTCTAACTAGCAGCATTCAAATAGTAAATTTGGGCTAATTATATGGGCACATCCAAACCTTATCATGGCTAGCCCATTTTTTGCCGCCGCGTCCCTCCTGACTCCCACACCTTCTCTTCCTTGCTCAACACCGCCGCCGCCGCCACAAGGTCGCTCCACGCACACGCCCTCCTCCTCGAATTTCGGTCCGACCCCTTCGTGCAGACTGTCCTGCTCACCGCCTACTCCCGACGCGGCTCTGCCGACCACGTCCTGCGGGTGTTCGACGGAATGCCACACAGGGACGTCGTCTCCTGGAGCACTGCCGTCTCGGGCCTCGCCGCTCTCGGACGTCCCGCGACGGCCCTGCGCGTCTTCACCTCCATGAGGCCCCATGCTGTCCCGAACGTCGCCACCGTGGTCTTTGCCGTGTCCGCCTCCGTCGGGCTCGGGTCCCTGGCGCTGGCCCGGTGCATGCACGCCTACGTCGAGAAGCCCGGATTCGGAGGCCGCGTCTCCGTCCGGAACTCCCTGGCGCTGGTCCGATGCCTGCACGCCTACGTCGAAAAGGCCGGATTCGTGTCCGTGCCATTATGGCACGAGTTATCCACTAGGATCATATAGCGTGCGGTTCGTGCGGCGGTCTTCCTTTCGGTCTAACTAGCAGCATTCAAATAGTAAATTTAGGCTAATTATATGGGCACATCCAAACCTTATCATGGCTAGCCCATTTTTTTGGTTTATTTACAAGTTTGCCATTGAAGAAAGTGATCATGACTATCCCACTCTTTGGTATAAAAGTCAATTTTTCTAATTTTGTTCTTCTTCTTCCTCAACTCATCCAAGAAGAAGAAGAAGAACAAGAAAAAGAAGAAGAGGAAGAAGAAGAACAAAAACAACAAAAATGAGAATTTTGATGGGGTTTAAACCCTAATTTTCTTTCTCAACTCGTTCTCACTATCTCCAAGTATAATGGGGGTTTAAACCCTACTTTTCTTCCCATTTCGATTTTCAATCGACGGAGAAGAAGAAAATGAGAAGAAAACATCCAAAAATTATTGAACCCTAATTTTTTTTCTCATTTCCAATTTTGATGGCACCCAAAGGCTCCTCATAATGCACAAATCCTAATATTTGTGGAAATCATAATATTGCTGTTCAACTAGTGTAAACAAGGACTGTCCAATTTTCTGGCAGTCCTATAAACTGAATGGACTGTCAGAAAACTGGACAGTTCTAAGTCACAGCATGTGAAACAAAGGACTGCCCATTTTTCTGACAGTCCTTACTGTATGTTGGACTGCCAAAACAATGGGCAGTCCAACTCACAACATGTGTAACTTTGGACTGCCCAACTATCTGGCAGTCCAGTCTGTATGTTGGACTGCCAGAAGAATGGACAGTCCAAAGTTATACATGCTGTGAGTTGAACTGCCCATTCTTCTGGCAGTCCATTCAGTTTGTAGGACTGCCAGAAAATTGGGCAGTCCTTGTCGACGCGGAATTTTCTCGTTCGTTCATACTTGTGTTTAATTTAAATGGGTAATTTTCTACTCCGTTTAATTCATTCAAATGTGCTACAAAGAATTGAAATAAATAATGTAATTGATGCTTGAATTTTTCAAATTAATTTTTAGGGTTTTGAAAATAAATTGAGAAAGAATTTGTGTGCTTGAGTTAATTTCTTCAAAAGAGAAGGATGGTGGAGAAGAAGTGGAAGATGTTGGAAATTTAGGAGTTGTGGATGAGAAGAGGAAGATGTTGGGGATTGAGGAGAGGTGGAGGAGAAGAGGAAGAAGAAGAAGAGAGGGGTGAGGATTTTGGAAGAGAGAAGGAATTTTGCAAATGAAGGAGAAAAAATGAGTTTGGGAGGGAAAAATTTGGAATAGCCATGATAAAAAATTTGGACTAACTTTGTAAAAAACAAAAAAATTTGAGTTAGCTACAATTCGGACCACCCATAATCATATTTGATTGTGCCCATATAAAATGCCTAAATTTGTAGTAAAAGTTGAATGAGAGAATCTCTATGTAGAAGGAGGAGAGGGTCATTTGGGAAGTGAAGGACGTTTTTTATTGGGGGGTGTGAAATTTTTCTGAGGGGAGAGCGAGAGGAGAGGAGACCAACATAAGGTTATGTGGTGATTCAGACTCGTTGGTCTAAGCAAAAAATAAAAAATAAATAAATTAATAGAAAAATATATAAAATACAATAATATTGACAAAGAAAGAGAGAGAAGTAATTGAAGTTGAAGGACGAGAGAGTTCTGGCTTAACTTTGACCATCACTGTGCCACTCACTTTCTTTACATAAACACCAATTTCCAGCACTACCACTGCCACAGCACAGCACTACTTCCTTCCTTTCCCAATACTTGCTCAATTTCCTTTTTCTTTTCCTTTCCTTTCTTTCCTATGGACATGGCTTCAACACAAAGTGTGAAGCTCCCCATCTCCATAAAGCTGTGATCTTTGCCATCAAGGTTCGATTTTGACAACTTTTTTTCTTCTTTTCATCTGGGTCCTTTCCATTTTGACAATTTTTTTTTTTGAGAGGCCGGATCTGTCGATCTATCATTACTGGTATTGGTTTGGGTAATTTGTTGCTGTTTTCTTGGGGAAAGATTAGATTTTTATGTGGTTGGAGTGGTGCCCAACACTTGATCCATGATTTTTTTGCTAAATTAGTCCCTTCTTAAGTAGCTTTAGGTTATTAATACTCCTTCTCTTTGCCATCAATAAACTGCATTTCTGTAAAATTAGTGAATCCAGTAGGTATGCATGTTGAATCTAATGGCGTGGAATGGTGGATGGTGGATCTGCCTTCCTAGTTTGATGACTGTGATTGATTTTATCTTTTTTTTTTTTTGCATTATTATGGAGGAGGAATGCCCAAATTAGCAACTTCTAGCTTGTTGGTATTGATACTCTGGTTGGCATTATATCTGAGCTTTCCAAATATTTGTGTTATGTTTAATTTTAATAGTATTTTTAAGCCATTCATCACTTAATTATTGATATAATTTATTAGCAAATATTGATATTTGCTTGGCACTTAGCATTAGAAAGTACTGTAGAATATTTTTAGAAACCTACAACTATCCAATTTCTTGCTTAATTAGTGATGTTCTGAATTTTTCTTTCACTTCAGACTGCTCTGCTTGAGTAGATCTAGTGGTGTTGGGCTCTATCGATGAATTGGCTTCGTCTGCCAATTCATGACGGTGACTGTGAGCTAGTTGGGCAGACTTGATAAAGATATACAGAAGGATTACTTTTGGCAATGGCTTCAAAGGCTATCCCGAAGCCCAATTCGCAGCAACAGCTCAAAACAAACGGTAATCAAATAGTAGAGTCTACTTCTCGGAGGCCTTCGCCTTCGCACCTTTCAAAGATCGACAAGTCAGAGCCTGCTACACCGAAAAGATTGCCGCAATCTGTGGATCGAAACAAAGCAAAAAGTACGGACATGGATGCGTTGGAGGACCAGAATTTGGATCACAATCGCAAGGGCTCTTCTGACACTTTACCTGACAATAACGCTTTGAAGACCGATTCAAACCCCTCCGGAATTCTGAACGAGTCTACGAAACGAGGAGACACCGTGGAATTACCTCAAGTTGATGGAACTGTAAGCTTAGAGGGCAATGCGGACCAGGACAAGAAGAACTCTGAGCGCAGCAGCGTGAAGGATAGCTCAGCCTCTGCTAAGGTTAGTGATGGTACGAGCAGTCTGACAAAGACGAGCGGAAGTGCTAAGATTAGTGATCGAGTTGATTTTGTCGAGAGCGGCAAGAGTAGCATGTGCAGGCCCAGTTCGAGCAGCGATATCAGTGATGAGAGCTCATGCAGTAGCTTAAGTAGCAGCGTTAGCAAACCTCATAAAGGTAATGATTCAAGATGGGAAGCAATTCAGGTTGTTCGTTCTAGAGATGGGGCTCTGGGATTGAACCACTTCAGACTTCTGAAGAGGTTAGGTTGTGGCGATATCGGTAGTGTATATTTGTCGGAGTTGAGCGGTACGAAAGCTTATTTCGCGATGAAAGTTATGGACAAGGGATCTTTAGCAGGTCGTAAAAAGCTTCTTAGAGCTCAGACTGAAAGGGAGATATTGCAATGCCTGGATCATCCGTTTCTTCCAACCCTATATACACACTTTGAGACTGACAAGTTCTCATGTTTGGTGATGGAGTTCTGCCCGGGAGGAGATCTACACACCCTTCGGCAAAGGCAACCCGGGAAACATTTCTCAGAGCAAGCTGTGAAGTATGCCCTGATATGCTCTAACCTCTGTTCTAATATGCTCTATTATGATATTTGATGAGTTTCTTTTTCCCCCATACATGGTGCTGCTTGCTTGACTGATTATTCTTGTTATATTCCTCAAAAAGTAGTATATAGGTGATGACTTATCGAAGAAATTAGAAATGTTATCATGGAGTGACATATATCGTACTGTTATCACTGTTATGTAGGATTACCTTCGCCATTTTTCTTTCTAATACACAGGTACATCATAGCAATGGTTATACATATATAATAACATATTTATACATATGATAATATCTATTTTAATGCATGTTTTGGATAGTAACCGGGTTACATAAAGTTATATAAAGGATCTGGTGCAAAGAAATGTTATTTCTCATATCTCAATTATGTTTGTCATAATCATGACCAGGGCAACTCGCTCAACCATTTTTTGGGTCCCTTCGAAGCGTAGATATGGACGAGACATATTCCATATCCCATATCCGACTCGTGTGAGATACGTGTTATATTTGGATATGGATACCAATACGGATACGGTCCTTGAAGAATTATCCATGCAAGCTACATATAGAAGATCAACTAGCTAATTTTTGGAGCATGGATTTTTGGACCATTCTAGTTTTCTGAATTGATAGTTCTATTTGGATAAGATACTTCCGAAACAATACAAAGAGTATAGATTTCAATATCAACTTCTATTCCATATTTGTAAGTACCAATTCCCCTACCAACATGCAAATACATCAGAAATATCTGTTTTGAAAAAATGAATTGCACGTGGCAATTGCACTAAACCTTGTAGTACTTGGCCTACTAGTATATAGTGCACAGAAGCATGGTACTACTGCTGGGCTTGGGATTGCTTATCATGGCTGCTTCTGCTTATTTTTTTAGAAAAACGGTCCCGAAAGCTGTTTGACAACATCTTATCACAATTTTTTTTGGAAAGCCTATGCAATTTTGGGGTAGTTTTTGAAAGCTGGTTGGAGGCTGCTGTCAATAGCTGCTACTTCTGTCACTTTTTGAAAAACAACATCAACCCCAAACCAGGCCTATCTAAGCCCATTCTATTATGAAATCCCATCAGGAGTCATGATATAACTACATCCACAGTATTGTCAACATAAGTGCACCACTAAGGTTCTCTTCAATGGATCAATGCTTGGAATTCTTAGAACTTTCTGGAGGCCAGAGCTAATCCTGCTGCAGTAGAGGAACAAATTTAGAAAGAATTGATGTTAGAGAAGGCATATGAAAGCTGTATTGACTGAGTGCAGGTGGTACTAGTAAGAACATGGAAAATAGATTAGTTTTAGATATAGTCAGTCCCTGGATTAGGATTCTAGTAATAGAAGCATCGTGTTCGACGTCCTAGCTTAACAGCTGCTGAAGTATGTTACTGAAGCTCCAAGTTCTAATATAATGAGAAGGCACAGGAATTCTAATAATTTTATTGTCAGCACTGTGTAAAGATTGGCTCCCCTAAGAAACAATTTCTAAGTCGTTTCCAGATTGAGATTTACTGCGCCAAGATCTACTTGAAGTACTACATATTCTTAGAATATTGTTATAACCAACATTTCATATAAGCATTTCAATGCAACAATTGATGCAGGACAAGACCGATATGACCCTAAAATGGACGACTCAATATGAATTTATATGAAAATAGGGATTTTGTGGAAGCTTTTAGTAGTAGCAAATAGGATTATGATATATCAAAATTACCCTAAGGATGCAGGGCATCCTGATGTAGAGGAACAGCTAAACGATGCAGGTGGCCCAGCCGTGTGACAGATTTGCAGACCAGGCCCACTTTGACTATTTCCATTTGCTGTTTTTGGTTCTTTATATAACAATAGAGACATCATGACAACATGCCTTCTTTGGCATTACTTTGTGGTTAATTATGGTCTTGCTTTGATTCAAATGATGGATTGTCACAAGTTGTGCAAATGTTAATGTATTGGGTATGTACCATGTTAATTTATTCCATCGGGGAGGAAGGGAGATAGAATATACCAAGTACAAGATTAGTTAATAGTTGTAATTGATGGTGGACCATCTCAAGTCCGAGTCAATTTCTAAAGTTCGATTCCTAGTTGAGTTTACTTTAGGATTTTTATGGCCTTCAATTTGCATTCTAGTTATCGAGTTGCATAAGGTTTGTGTTTATGTTGTGGGACTAATCTTGAGTCCTAGTTAGGTTAGGGTTTCAGGCTAGAATTTATTGTCGCATCTTAGGTAGGAGTTTTTTTTTTTAATCTCATATTATCTCCCCCCTAAATAGTACTGTTTGTTTGTGGGTCGTCTTCTTTGTAGGAGCTCTGTGCTGTTCCATCATCTGGCTCACTACAGTTCACATCATAGTTTAGTGTTCGTAGGAGCTCTTTGCGTTCCATCATCTCCCTCATTGCAGTTCACATCATAGTAATTTCATTTTGATCTCACCTTACTTTCATTAGTTATTTTTAGTGTGAACCGTTAGATTAGTTGTAATAATTAATATAATATTAGTTGTTCACAAATCTATAAGGTTTCATGAATCCTTTCAAATAACATTGATCGAGTTATCTTTACACATATTTATAAGCTTTCATAATTCTTTAGGTCCTTAGGTCTCATCCTGCATCAGTAAGGATATAGAAACTCCTTACAGGATTTGAGCTTCTTTGCGACACCATGCCATGGTCCTCTGGCCTCACCACATCCATGAGTGAGGAGTTGCTGGTCCTCTGGCCTCACCACATCTATGAGTGAGGAGTTGCTAGAGAGTATGACTGTTGTTGCCTTACTGGGAACAGAAACAATATGGAAGATGGCCATGTGCTCGTGGAACAACCTTATCGGTGCAGTGTGGTACTTAAAGAATTATGAAAGTTCTAAGGTGTTCTTTAGTTGGATATGAAATTGTATAGATTAGAAGTTAAAATTTTAGATACAGAGCCAATTGAGAAAGTTCTAGTTTGTTGATTTGTTAGGACACAGAGATATGTAATGAGTAATTGTTTCTTGGTTGATAAAGATTTTTTTGTTATAGTAACCTTTGATTAAAGGTTTTAAGTTTTGGGCGAAACCGATACTTTTTGCTCGTTTCATATAGGTGTCTTGCTACCAACTTCCTGATTTTAAGTTTTCAACTATAGAAGGAACTAGGAAGATTTTGCAACATATAAACAAATAGACAATGAAATGATACAATTGGTCAAACACAATGAAAATGGATATCCATGTAATTTTGAAACGAATAAGTTGTCATTATTAGGTCTTGGATTTCAAAGCTTCTTCGGTTGGTCATTTTAGTTATTGATATATGGATCGGATTTCACTGAACATGTAGTTGGGAACTCATGATTTGTTACTTAGGGAACTCATGATTTGTTACTTATGTAACTAATATATAAATTTGCTTAATTGGATAGGTGTAAATTAGTGGGATAACTTACTAATATGTTGTTAGTATTAATAAATAATTATAAATTATAATATTAATTATGTTATGATGAATAATTCAAAGATGTAATGGGTTCATCAATGTTATAATGATCATCATCCAAGCGATCTCCCATCAGAATGGGGAATTCGTCATGCCTCAACTTTTAGCCCTCCATACCATTTCCCCCCTTTCGGGTGAGAGAAATAATATTGTTTTGTTCTAAAAAAGGTCGATAGAAGTATTATTTATTTGTGATATACGATTCAACAATGTTCATCATGTTTTATTTGAAATTAACTAACATGAAATGGTATAAACAATGTAAAAAAAATTGACGTAAATAACACATGAATTTATGCCTAAACATAGCCATCTTTTTAAATATTTTAGAGTTGAGAAATATCTGAAATCCTAATGGTCGATAGGGATACACCTACCGGAACCACCAAAACCAGTGAACTGGTGAAACCAATGGGAATGCTAACACAAGTTGATGAATCGTGCTGGAGTGGATCATTAAATGAAAGTATATTGGGGGAAATGGGAATGCTAACACAAGTATAGCACTTGTCTACTTATGTTTATTGCTTACAGTAAGGAACCATTTGTTGGTGTTATGTTAACTTTTACTAGGATATTTTTTGGATCATTTACTTGGATGAGAGTGATGTTGGGAACAAACACGGAACTAGCGGAATAGTACTCTTCCCAAACTGGAAGAAATCGTTGAAGACCGAAGTGAAAAGCACAACATGCACACAATGTCAATATCCACAAACAACGAACACAACACAAACACAAATGCTATTTATGTGGAAAACCCTGACGAGGAAAACCACGAAATGATCGGAGTCCAACCCGGAAAAGATTCACTAGTGAATAAAGGAGATACACCGACTCCTCTTCAACTTCTCCCACCGATCCAATACGGATCACCACAAGTACTCAATTCAAGGAATTGATTACAATGATAAGAAATACGTTTAGCAAAGCGAAGAACACGAAGGCGAGCCGATATGGATTCCTTTAAACGAACTCTTTCAGACCAAAGAACTCTTTTCGAATCCTTCTCCTTCTCCTTGAAAGTTAAAACTTTGAGAATCCCCTCTCCTTTGGTGAATGGCTGCTCTAATTAAGGTTAGGAGATCTCTATTTATGTCACCCTAATAATTAAGCAATCGTGGTCATTAAAACAAACCAACAGGCATGATTAGATACTGAAAATAGGCTCAACCTATGCCCAACTGTATGCTGACGGCATACCAATAACATACCAATGGTATGCTTATAGCTCCCAAAAACGTCCAAAGATCTGCTGGACAAAAACAACGCTCCAAAGCATGTCGACAAGATACTGGAGGTATGCCACCGGTATTAAGTTATCTTTGATACTATCTGATATACTTCATAATGAGCTCAAAACAATTACTTCGTCACGTTCGACTTTCCAAGTGTTTCGAACACACGGATGACACTTGTTGCACTCCAAGATCTTCTACACATAGGATGGGAACCCTACTCAACACCAACAATTCTCCGCCTTCCCAACTAAGTGGAGGAGCTCGCCATTCCGACGACCCTTGTACAGAACAAAAATTTTTCCGTCGGCAAAACCTTCATAAGCATATCCGTTCCATTATTATCTCTATGTACTTTCTCAAGTTTTGCATCCTTCGCTTCTAGCAAATTTCATATCCAATGATACATAATTGCAATGTGCTTAGACCGGTTATGAAATGTAAGGGTTATTCCCAAGATGAATTGCACTCTGGCTATTACAAATCAACGTGTAGTGATTATGTTTTAGCTCCAACTCCTGCAGAAACTTCATCATCCATATAGCTCCTTGCGAGCCTCTCCTACGGAGATAAAACGACACATTTCTGCAGCCGTGACTGCGACGATAGTGTCCCTCCTGCAAACTTCATCATGTAGTCCGAAGTAGATCTCCAATACGGATCACCATAACTACTCAATTTAAGGAATTGATAACAATGATGAGAAATAGGTTTACCGAAGCGAATTACACGAAGACGAGTTGATGTTGATATCTTTGAACGAACTCCTTCAGACAAAACCCTAGAACTCTCCCCGAATCCTTCTCCTTTCCTTCTTTTTGAGAGTTTGAGCTTTAAGAATCCTCTCCTTTGGTAAATTGTTGCTCTAATTAGGGTTAGGAGATTATTATTTGTCATTTCTAATTTTTGAATAATCATGACCATCCAAACCGAACCAACAGGCCTGATTAGATAATGAAAATAGGTTCAGCCATGTCCAACGACATGCCACTGGTATGCCAGCGGTATGGTTATAAACCAACTCATATAGAAGCCTCTGATCACAGAAGTATGTTTGCTTCAAGTAAAGCAACAACAAAATAATCTTAAATCAATTTCAGCTCAGATCAACTTAAACACATTTCGCAAACAGGAACCAAGTCCTTGACTATAATTTACAGACATAAATACAATATGCAAATCCACATGTTTTATAGGAGAAAGTGAAAAAAGGATTTTGCAAAATTATTCTATAACTAATTTTACCGTGGCTAATGACAATCAAGAATCGGAGACATCGTGTAAGATCAACCAGCAGAAGCCTGTTTGTCAGCAGCTTCCTTCCCGGAGGAATAACTACTTGTTTGCTCAAATACCTTTTAGTAAATTCATCCTTTGATGTGTTGGATTTGATCATTTCAAACTGATAATTTTGCAAATGCAGGTTCTACGTGGCAGAGGTCCTACTTGCAATGGAATACCTCCACATGCTCGGCATTGTCTACCGTGATCTTAAGCCGGAGAATGTCCTAGTCCGTGATGATGGCCACATCATGCTCTCCGACTTTGACCTTTCGCTCCGGTGCTCCGTCAGCCCCACCCTCATCAAGTCCTCCAACCCTGACTCCATTTCCTTCCGCCACACCACCAGCACGGCCCCTGTCTACTGTATCCAGCCTGCCTGCATCGAACCTACGTCGTGCATTCAGCCCTCGTGTGTGGTTCCCACCAGCTGCTTCTCTCCTCGCAGCCTCTTCTCTTCCAAATCTAAGAAAGACCACAACAAGGCCAAGCCGAAGCCCGAAATAGGCAACCAGGTCAGCCCTTTGCCCGAGCTCATGGCAGAGCCAACTGACGCACGGTCCATGTCGTTTGTTGGCACCCACGAATACTTGGCTCCAGAGATCATCAAAGGGGAGGGTCATGGGAGTGCAGTGGATTGGTGGACCTTTGGGATATTCTTGTACGAGCTTTTATTCGGAAAGACACCTTTCAAAGGATCGGGCAATCGGGCTACATTGTTCAATGTTGTCGGGCAGCCACTGCGGTTTCCTGAGTCCCCAATGGTGAGCTTCTCCGCAAGGGATTTAATACGGGGATTGCTAGTGAAGGAACCACAGCACCGGCTGGCTTACAAGCGTGGAGCCACAGAGATAAAGCAACACCCATTCTTCGAAGGCATAAACTGGGCGCTGATACGGTGTGCTAGCCCCCCGGAAATACCAAAGCCAGTGGAGATCGAACGTCTTCCTGTGCCGCCAGTGGGAGTGGCAGCACCGACTGGGGAGAAAGATGCTCCTGCTGCAGGTGCAGTTGATAAGAAAGGTTCGGATAACTATTTGGAGTTTGATTTCTTCTAGTATTTTTCTTTTCCTCCCCTGAAGCCAAGGGAAGGTGTAGAGTTTTCTTGGTCACTCTCTTGAAATGACAGGTGATTTTCTATGTTGTTGATTGTTGTATCTGTTCTCAAATCAGACATGCTGAATTGCATATTTGTATTCCCTGACGAATGCTGAAAAATTTAATCTATGTTCATTATATCATTGGAATATAGCAGTCTGTGTGCGTAGATGATGTTATTGATCATCAGAAGTAATGACTGCAGGAAGCCACATAAACAAGCAACCGAAAGTAATATACTTATGTTCAGTACATTGGTAATCTTCAGTACATTATAAACACGAAACATTGTGTCACTGCTTTCACAAGAAGTTTTTGAACTTGCCTAGATTTCTTTGCGGTTGTTTAAATCAAGTTATCGGTATTTCAAGAAGATGGTTAAACAGTTTCTTGAGACTTCTTGACCTGCATGTTATATTCCTGTAAAAACATGATGCTGCAATAAGAATGTAACTTGCTGACGAACAATGCAGAATTTTCTCTGACTGCTAAATACCATTCCTTGTTGCTGTCAAATTTGTAAGTAGTGTACATATAGTTCTGATAGGAACATTTGGTAAGAACAACAATATCGATACAGCTATTTCGAAAATTTGCTGGAAAAACATATACAAGATATCAGATCTCTATCTTTGCCTTCCTGTAGGTTATCATCCTTCGTATTTCCGTCGGAGAAACCTGAATGTGCAGAATGTACTGCCCTCTGATTAGTAACTGCTGTTACTTCTTTCCCTTCGCATATGATCTTCACTTCACAGTAACTAGGTGCGCTCTTTTGTATCAATTCTGCTTTGCTGGTTCCTTTCAGCTTCCTGCATCGAAATGAAAGTTAATATTTACAACAGTTCTAGTCACTGTTCTAAAAATTGGCCTAGGCGGCCGGTGTCTGTTCGATGTCTAGTACCCCCGATGTCCGACTATGCATGTTTTTGGATTTTATGGATAATTGCCACAAGTGTCGGCATTTTTTTTTTTTTGGAACCGTCTAAAACTAGGCGAGCACCTAGGCGCTAGGCTGATACCATGTAAGTTTGATAAATTTTTTTTCTCCAACTGGATTACAAAAAATATAAAAGAAAACAAGAATTCCTAAAATAATTCCTAATTTTTTTGGATAATTAATTTTTTGGGTTAAAACATGACATGACAGCTGCCATGTCAGATGCCACATAATGGGAGATGGCATCATCCAAAAAATTTGGGAGCCAAATAGCATAATTAGATTACAAAAAGTATAAAAGAAAACAAGGATTCCTAAAATAACTCCTAGAAATCCAACTAAAACAAATCAAAGCTTGACCAATTCTACACAACTATATATATATATATATATATATATATATATATATATATATATATATATATATATATATATAAACGTTCCAAAATCAGCCGGTTGGTTTTGTATTATGGAACCATCCTATGTTTTATAGGTTGGATTGGAATTTAGTGGTTGAGATTAAAAGGTGTAGACCCCACCACCTTTTTAAGTCATTTAATCTCAATCATTCAATCACCTTTTTAAGTCATTTAATAGTTATGGTAAGAAAAAACCAAGGTTGAACAAGTTTCACCTAATATTGGATTTGCTGGCCCCTACGAATATCCTTTTTATGTTGAGCACTGGAATAAGTTCGAGAACAGCCTTCACCACTTGATCGCTCTCAATGAGGAGAGTATCGACCTGCACCTGTGAATTCGTTCGCATAAAGACACAATTAAGTCGTGACTTTTGAGTAAGATGGAGGAAGAAGAAAATATAAGGTCTTTTGCTTTCATATTTGTAGTCGTTATATATGTACAAAATTTTCAATAGGTATCTCGTGTCAAACCTTATAAGCCTGGCAAAGGTTCAAGAGCTTCTGTAACATCTCTCTTCTTTTCGATCTCTCCTGACTCATGAAAGCCTCCACCTGCTGTGGGCTCACTCTACTCTTCGGAAGCATTCCTACTGTATCACAAGTAGATATCGAGAACTATATATTAATTGTCTTGTTCATGTTGATGCATAGTGAAATTTTTTTTTCTTTCAAAGATCACTTGTTTCATTTCTTGTTCCATGTTTTTGTCCGTATGGCACAGGGATAAGTTCGATAAGATTTCCGACTTAGACAACTTCTTTTACGACAACCCTCCAGACTCAGCATGACCCTATAGGTCATAAGAAGTCGGAGTTGCGGATGACCCCAAGACCGGCTTACAATAAAGGTCAATGGATAACTAAAATTAGCTTTGGATAAGACAATCCAACCCTGGGCCAGCCCTGGCAGAAATGAACGAGTCTCAGTTTCTTTTGTTGATGCAACACTATTCAAAGCTGACATATGCTCTGTTTTCTTTAACTGACTTTATAAAGTAACTTTCCAAAAAAAAAAAAAAAAGCTGAAAAAAAAAAAAAGCTGACATATGCTTGGTTCACACAAAAAAATCAAAGGTTACGTACGTCTCTAGGTTTGTGGAGTTGATGTCAAACACAGTAGCCATTGAATAAGCCTTAATTATCAGACACTACAATGGTCATTGCTCCATATGTAGTTAAAATATCATTTGTGCAAGGTTTTTATAAATATCATTCAATCACTGTCGCATGCCATAGTTAACATCGCTTGCTTTCATAGTCAAGGGGAATATTATGTTCGAACTTTTCAAAGATGCTACTGTCTTTTCTGGGTAAAGGAAAGAGAGGGATCGTATATCTTGAATTTAAGGTCACCATGAACCACTTGGAAGTTGAAACTTAGCAGTTCCGGATCGAGAGCCCCGCGGGAGTCCTGTAGCCCTCGACCGTTGGATCGAGCGGGTCCCACGGGAGCCTCCTAATCCGATTGTACAGGGAGGGTGGGGCTTTGGCGGGGCTCTCTCACGGATATTTTGATCCGCACCCGTATATATATATAGCCAATGACCCTCTAGTCTAGTGATAGTAATGAGACATGCGGCCCGAGTGGTCAGGAGATCAATTCTCGGTGGGAGCGTTCGCCATAATTACCTTTTTTTTAATAATAATAATTATTATTATTATTATTTTATATATATATATATATATATATATATATATATATATATATATATATATATAGCCAATGGCTTGGATTCACCAAACTCGATCACATCGTCAAAGCCTTTTCAATGAAGCTGTGGTGGAAATTACGCACTGGCAATAACCTGTGGACCAAGTTTATGAAGGCCAGGTACTTCAGACACATCCATCCCGCGACTGCCACAGCTAACAGCAGGTCTTCCGCGGCTTGGCGTCGTATTCTTCGGGGCCGGGAACTGGCCGAACCCACGATCAGACTTCATCTGGGTACAGGCGAGTCCAACCCATTCCTAGAAAGGTGGACAGGTGATTGCTTTATCCCGAACATCACCGACTCCCCGAGAAACTGCAGGATCAAAGACCTGTGGAATCCCACCAACAACGTTTGGAATTGGGACAGAATTCGTGACTGGTCTGGCATCGAATCTGTTGACAGCATTCGCCAGCACGGTCTTTCCATCGGTATCGAAGCTGATCAGCTGAGGTGGTCGCTAGCAGCTTCTGGTGTTTTTTCAGTGCGATCGGCTAGACTCTCGATCCAAGATAACGGCCGTGACCTTTTCATTGCGCGTTATTGGAACTCTTGCATCCCTAAGAAATGGTCATTCCTCCTGTGGAAAGTCATGAGAAATAAACTTCCCACTGACGACAACCTTAACTCCATCGGTTTTAGCCTGGCATCCGCTTGTAACTGTTGCAGCGAGCGTCAAACGGAGACTATCGACCACATCTTCAGGGAAGGCAGCCTCCCTGACAAAATCTGGAGCACCCTCAATCACAACTACAACACCTCTCCAGACGACGGGCGCTTTATCGATCTGCTGGCTCACTGGGGTGCCGCTTTCCACGGCCACCAGATCGTTGCAGCGGCCGCCACCTGGGCTATCTGGAAAAATCGCAACAAAGCGAGATACGAGGGACACCAATACTCGGCTGATCAGCTAATCCGGGAGATTCACCGGCAATGCGGCAAACGGAGATCCCTTTGCTCACACAGTTCTCCGGCTTTCGGGCAACCGTTTTTCTTTTAGTTTTGACGGTCGCGTCCGGTCTTTTCCCCTGTCCTTCCCTTTTGGTATACTTTTGTCTTGTATACGTGTCTGGCTTCAGTTTTTGAGCCTTGGTTTTTAATAAAAGGGGGTTTCTTTTAAAATATATATATATATATATATATATATATATATATATATATATATATATATATATATAGCCAATGGCCCTCTAGCCTAGTGGTAGTGGTGATGCATGCGGCCCGAGTGGTCAGGAGATCGATTATATTCAAGAAATTAGGACAAGAAAGAAAGATAAGTTTACCTGTCAAGTAGAGTATGTTTGCTCGTTACAATCTATAAACCACAAGAAAAGTTTTTATCTCAAATTTTTGACGTATGCTATTTGAATTTTTTTCCCCTTCCATTTAGCTGTGATCGGATTTTGAGTTAGCTAAACACATAAAATTGGGATTACAATTCCATGGTCCTCCATATCAAAATTCCACAAATTTGATATATATATATATATATATATATATAATTTGATATATATATATATATATATATATATATATATATATATATATATATATATATATATATATATATATATATATATATATATACCAAATGGTCATGCAACCATACAAGGCCTCAAGAACTTTAAAGAAAGCAATTGTATATATCCACATATATAAGTTTATATTTGTTCATTTCCTGATCATAACAATTACATACTATTGTATTAGTGTACTTGTTAATGATGCTCTTAACAAAAGTACCATTGATTGCATCATAAATTAGTTCAAGTAAATAAATATGAATCAAGTAAAAAGTATATATACAGAAGAACGTACAAGGAGTGGAAATGTGACGGATCTCGGGGAACACATGTATCAGATACACAAAGCTGGAAGGCTTCGCGACGTGGGTCAGAGCCCATGAGAGGGCTTCCATGCTTGAGCCACTCTTCCCCACCGCCACGTAAACGTCGTCGTCGACGCGGACGTCGTTCGCCGGCCTGCCACCGAGGCCAGCCTGAACCCGCAGAGCGCTACCTGAAGGTGCGGCGTCCACCGCCACCGCCTCCTCCTCTTCCTCCTCAATCTCCCAGACAACTCCACCCTCCATTGTGGGTGGTGCGGTCTTGGGGGAGAATGGGAAGGCTTATAGTATAGACGGAGAAGATGATGTTTTTGTCTTAGTTGACTAACCTTATAGGACTACCAAGGGGTGCTATTAGGTGCGAGTATTATTCTGTTTAGGACTGGAAACTCAAATCAAACTAAATAAAAGAGTCGGTTCGGTTTGAAAAGTATTCGATTTGATTTTAATTTTTTCTTTTATTACAGTTCAAACACATCTACACATCTTTATGGTTGGAAAGCTGAAACTTTGTCCATGTCCGTGTGCTGCTTTCATGTGAGCTACAAACGCTGGACTTTCAGTTTACGTTCTGAAAATAATAAAATTTCTTATTCGATTTCGGTTCAAACTGAAAACAGAATAAGACTTATAAAATTATGTAAATATCTTCAATTCTATGCATAATTTGTGATTAAAAATGTGTATACTTTAAAAACGACTATGTATGTATTTTAAATTTAAACTTTGGTAATTTAACTAGTTCAACTTTGGACACAATTTTAAAATACAACAAATATGTATAAAATTATAATTCTTAATATAATTTAATCACGATCTCAATTTTGGACCGGGCCATTAGACAATAGAAATATCCACCGAACAAACTGAATAAGCCAAATCGATTATTCGGTTTCGGTTTTGGCTAATTTCGATTTTAGATTTTTAGATTTTTGTTTTATTCGATTTTAACTATTTCGGTTCGGTTGAAACCGAATAAACGAATGCTCACCCTAAATGAAAAATACATTAAAATATCATACCTTCATATGTATTCTTAAATTTTTATTACAATATTTTTATATTTTAAATGAAAAATATTTATTACAATATTCCAATATCTCACGACAATCAATATAAAAATACATTAAAATATCATACCTTCATATGTATTCTTAAATTTTGCACCGGCCCTAGGTCCATGCTCTATTATATGTATGTGAACCATATATGAATTAGTAATAGGAACGGAGCAATAGTCGATGTTACCTACACAGGATTAGATTTTTATACAAAGAGGACATAGATTTTTTGTGTATTTGCTCAAAAGAGGGGTTGGATAGTCACGAATAAGTTGAAAGAAAGAAGAAGAAGAAATAGGGAGGCTGAAGAAGAGAGAAATTGAATTTTTCGGTTCTTGGATATAATTTTTGGAAATATCTTGGATTCTCTTTGTGTAGTTTTGCTGGTAGTGGAAGATACAAAGTTATAGGGATCTTGTAAAGTAATGTAACTTTGTTTAGTAATGACCTCGCTCTTTCAGTAGTTTTTTTTATCGATTATGATTTTCTATTTATATCATTGTGTCTTTGTATTGAATTTTGTGATTTTTATTTTTTGCTTAAATCGACCATCGTGTTTGACTTGGTATGATTCGTCGCGGATACTCATCTTGTAAAATAGTTTCTGCTTTTATTTCCAACAAACACGTCGATTATGTCTACTTTCGAGGACTAGGCCTAGCTGCCAAAAGTTGGGTCTGGTTCGGGTAAAACCAGATCGGGTCTAGAACTCCGGTCCAAATAACAGTGATAGGACCATCATGACTTATTAGTCCATGTTATTAATGAGTAACATAATCGTTTGGGTCATCGTTGATTACTTCTAGAATACACTGTTTAATTATAGGGAGGTTGACTTTAGAAGATTGCACTTGGAATCTTTGAGCTCTGACGATTACGCTCGTTGGTACGGGCAACACATTAGTATTTATTAATATTGCAATTGTCATGGTTTATTATCACTATTATCCTCACATAAAACTATAATTTTAAAAATAGAAAAAAAATGATAATGGTCAATTAAGGAACGCAGACTGCAGTGCATAATCCTGATAATTATGTTGTACTTTAGTAGTATAGGCCGATTTTACATTCAATTCTTTTTTTTTTTGGTTTTTTTTAGGGGCACCACAACTTCTACTAGGGGGCAGCCCTTACTTAGGCCGAAATTTCTATAAAAAAATTGATTATATAATTTTTAAAAATGATTTTCGGAAATGATAATATTTTTGGGCGACGACCTTATCGGTATATGGGCCCCAGTGAAATGCAAACGCACCGGTTTGTCCGGACGTTGAGGCAGAGTAGCTGAAAATGAAGATTGGACCAGTTCTGAGACTCATTTTATTTTTATTCTTAATTATTAGTTATTATTAATTTTGTAGGTAATTTTCAAGACTAACGTTTTCTTTCTCTTATTTTAATTTATGTAAATCGGGTTGTAAGGGCATAAGCCCAATTGCTTATTTAACCATGCTGTGAAAGATGTAATAATTAGGATTTATTTTATTTTCTTTTCTGGTTGTGGTAGTGTAACGTAAATGTTAGAATAACTATATATATATATTCTCATAAATATTAGGAAATTCATGATTTTCTCACTTATTAGATAAATAATAACTTTATGTAAATACAAAGTTTTAACAATTTAAATGATAAATTGTAAGTTTTCCAAAAAGAAAGGATTAAATTGATGTTTTCTTGTAAATAGTAAACCATCCAATAATTGTGTTCTAATTAGAATAAAAAGGATAAAATTTATTAGGAAAGAAAATAGAGATTGTAACTAGCACACTTAGTTGGTTTGATACAGATTGATAAGTATAGATGCTCCATTTGTAGGATTTCGAAGGCGTAACTAGCATCTACTCGGAACATCCATCGACTCTCAGTTTAAATCAAGGCAAGTACGGTTGTGGTTAATTGCAGTTTAATTAATATTAGAAATTTTGCATGTTAAATACACAACTGTTACACGTACTCTCTCCTAGAGTAATATACTGAATCATTGCATCGGGATAATGGGGAGTAGCGTAGTTATCTATGATCAAAGCCAAATAGTTAATGAATGTGCGAGCTTACCCCTCTTCACACGGGGTTAGGCCGGACCGTATCAATAGGATACAATTGAATCATCCTAAACCGGTCATAGATACTGCTTACTCAAATCACAATTGTTTTATAGTTGGAAATCATTGTTTCAAAATTATTTAATATTGCAAGTTTCTATTCATTATGCAAATTGTTAACTTTCATAATTGTACTTGCTCCTTTCCTGACTGGATCCCCCACACCCAATAGGTTCTATTGATGACTCAGAGCTACTGATCAGTAGTTACTATGACCCGGAGCTGTACCCTGCTGTGCTCCCAGACGAGGTCCATGGAGATGATGATGACACTTCTGCTTAGTTGGAGTTTTAGTTTATCTTTTAAATAAAATAAATGTTATGTTAAAGTTGTGGACAAGCTTTGTAATGGACAAGTTTATATTATCGTTTAATTAAATGTTGTGGCAATTATAGTTTCAAATGTTGTTGATTGTACCTGCATATGGGATACAGCTTACTGCCGCCGTCTCAACAACGGTGCAGGCTGGGCATGATCTGAGTCGACCCAAGAAATTGGGATCGGGTCGTGACACCCTTACTTAGGGGGCAGCCCAAAAAGTGGAGATTTTACTAGGGGGCATCCCACATTTTACTAGGGGGCAGCCCAACCCCCCAAACTCTCATTTCCTCCCCAAACCCCAATTTCCACTCTCCTCCAAAAGAAAAAAAAGAAGAGCTCTCTCCCTCTCCCAAAACCCTAGTCTCTTCTCCTCCACCACTCTAATCCTAATTCCTCCACCAAATTTCTTTCAAGAACACTCCTACATTCGACGAGATGACACGCAAGTCGAAGAAATCGGATTCTACGTACGTTCTTCCCTAATTTCTTCTATAATTTTCTACATTATATTCGAAACCCTAGAATAGTTTTAATTGTCTAAAAACTTTTGATAATTTAGGTTTAGAATGTCTTTAGGGTTTATGAATGGCATTTTCGAACACGACAAACCCACAATTTTTCTTCAAACCCTAACCCTAGAAAACGACTGTCACGACCCGATCCCAAATAATTGGGTCGAACCGGATCATGCCCAGCCTGCACCGTTGTTGAGACGGCGGCAGTAAGCTGTTCCATTAGCAGGTATTCACAACAACATCTATATACATTTGTCACAACTCAATATTCGGGAATTTAAAACTTTATTAAACATTAGAAAAGTACACTGGAATTAGAAAGACTGAAATAAAATGATGAAATTCAAATAACAAAATTTCAAAACAACAAAACTGGGAACAGGAAAATCTAGCTAAGCGTTCGGCTCATCGGCCTCAGGTCCTGCGTCCTCCAAAGGGGACTCTGACAACACCACAAGGTACAGAACCGGGTCATAATAGCTGTTGTATAACAGCTCAGCATCCTCAATATCCCCTAAAAATGTTATCTCCAGTCAGGAGGGAGCAAAGTACAATTCATGCTAATCCAACAATTAAAATAATAATAGAATCATGCACTTTTAAACAATTTGAAAATAAACAGTTCTCCAGCAGTTAAACATTGTGATGTGAATAGGCAATAAATATGACCGGCTTGGGTTGTACAGTTGTATCCTATTGATACGATATGGCTTATCCCCGTGTGTATGAGGGGTAAGCTAATACAGTCATTATACTACTTTGGATGTGGTCATACTCATTACTCTACTCCCCCAGTACCCAACAGTCAATCAGTCAGTGCTCTCAGAGAGAGTTCCGTGTTGCATCGTGGTTTAAACTTGCAATAAAACGATTATTACATAATTGTAAACTAACACAAAATGTACTTGCCTTGGCTCGACTGGATTCGAAAGGTTGAAGACTTCGAGATGGAAATTAGACTCGTCCTCGAAATCCTACATTCGAGAAGTTTGTCTCAGATTCCAGAGTTACCATGCTAACTATGCTAGTTGCAATCTCTAAGTTTTGTCCTAATCAATTTTAATCTTTATTTAGTTAACACGAACGAAACGCGATTATCGGTGCGTTGTAATTATGAAACATCAATTTATATTTAATTTTCGAAAAAACTTGTATTTATCAGTTTATTCGGAAAAAAACTTGGTATTTATAATTATCTATAAAAATACATTTTTTTAACTGAGAATAACATGAATTTCTAAAATATTATAATTATTATCAGTATTCCTAAATTTACGCTTACGAACATCCACCAGAAAATCATAACCACATTACTAATTATTACAAATTTACAGAAAATAAATGGGCTTATGCCCTTACAGACCAATAAACTTAAATAAGAACTAAACTTGGATAATTCCTGAAATCTTTCCTACAATTTAATTATAAATAAAACTAAAAATAAATTTAATAGTGAGTCTCAGATATTGGTCCAATCGTCATATAGTCTAATGCCTCAACGTCCGGGCGAAACCGGTTTCGTTTGCACTTAGCCAGCAGGGCCCATTGACCAATACGGTCGTCGTCCAAAAATCCAAAATAATATTCTTTTCCGAAAAACCATTTTAAAATTATATAATTAAATTTTATAGAAAAATCCGGCAGCACTTCCTCTATTTTCGGTCAACCCAAAAACTGGAAAGTGTGCCATAATCACCATTTATAAATCCCAAACCAGTGAAACCAAATATATATAACTTTATATACAGAGAATACGTTCCCGAGATGAATTCGGAAAACCCGAAATAAATCGGAAATCCCGAATACTAATCCAGAAACACCACAACACCATAAACCATCAATTTATCTCAACGGAACAATAAAACCAACATCGAAAAATCCACAGAAACAACCAAATAAAATCCAGAATGTTTCCGAAGAAATTTTGGAAATCCCGAAATAATCCCAAACCATCAGAACTCTTTCCGAAGAGTTCTCGGGAAAACCCGAAATCAACAGCAACTAAAAACCACAGAACAAAAATGTCAAGAACGGTTCCGAAATTTCCGGAAACCATAACGTAACAGAAAACCGAATTCCCGAAGAGAATTCGAGGACCAATTTCATCATAGACACGTTGGGAGGGATGAACTACTGTGATTATCCAGAAATTACCCAAATCGACGGAATCCGAAGGGTTGCCTCGGACTCGGGACACGCCTCGCCGGGGCACGGCTGCGTAAACGTAACCGAAGCTCGGGATCGGACAATGGGTCGCGCACAGAAGCTCGCCGGAGACAGGGAACTTTGGACAACAGCTGGACGGACCGGTCACGCGCGCGCAAGGGGGTCGGGCGGCCTGGGAACGGCGGGCGACGGTGGCGCCGGCGTTGAGATCGGCCTCGGGAGGGGGTGCGCCGGCTGGAGGGGTCGGCCAGGGGCGGATCGGGGTCGGGGACGCGGCCTGGGGCGCGGGTCCGGGGAGAGGGGCGGTCGAGGAACTCGGGAGCACGGGTCGCGGGAGCTCGGGCTTGGGCGGCGCTCGGGAGTGGGGTCGGCGGGTTTGCTCTGGAGGTGAGAGGGAGAGAGAGGAATGGGAGAATGAATGAATGAGGGGGTGGTGGTTGTTGTGTGCTGGTGTATGGTGGGGGAAGTAATGAAGAGTTGAGGGAATTATGGATGAGGAGTGGTGCTGGTGGGATTTTAATATGGGAAAAGGGGTTATAGGAACGTAGAGGGGAGTGAGTTTAGACGTGTGGTGGAGAGAAAAGTGAGGGGGATGGGAAAGTGCTGGTCCAGCGGGTGGACCAGCTCGTGGGGGAGTGTTGTTTTTTTTGTTTAATAAAAGCAATATATATATATATTTATATATAAGAGAAATGAATTTAAGAATGGGTTCAGGATTGGGTTTCGGGTAACTGGTCTCGGTCTCGCAACCAAAAATTCAATTTATTATTTTGAAAATAATTTTCGAACCCACATAAAATTAATAATAATAGAAATAATATTATATATTAATAATAATAGAATACAAGTCCTAAAATTGGGTTTCATAATCTTTCCTCCTTAGAAAATTTCGTCCTCGAAATTAAAGGCAGGGTTAGGGGTTACCTCAAGTCTGAAACAGATACGGATACTGCTCCCGCATCTGGTCTTCTCGCTCCCAGGTCGACTCACCTGGTGAGTTGTGCCGCCACATGACTCTGACTACCGGCGTCACAGAGTTCCTGGTCCTCTTCTCGCCCCTGTCCAAAATTGCCACTGGCTTCTCTGGCACTGTGAGGCTGGGTCCAATTTCCAGCTCCGAATGGTCCAAGATGTGGCTCGGTTCCGGGATGTAGCGTCTCAGCTGCAAAACGTGGAAGACGTTGTGGACGCCTTCGAGACTTGGGGGTAGAGCCACCCGATAAGCCACTTCTCCAATCCTGTTGAGTACTTTAAAAGGACCTATATACCTGGGGCTTAGCTTTCCTGCTCTACCGAAACGGATGGTTCCTCTGGTAGGAGAGATCTTCACAAACGCACTATCACCTTCTTCAAACTCCAAAGGCCGTCGGCTGCTATCGGCCCAATGCTTCTGTCTGTCCTGGACAATTCTGAGCTTGTCTCTGATCATTCTCACCTTCTCTGCTGCATCGGTCACCATCTCAGGTCCAAGCAATACTCGTTCTCCGACGTCATCCCAAGCAAGTGGAGTATGGCAACGACGCCCATAGAGTGCCTCGAACGGTGTCATAGCGATGCTAGCTTGGTAGCTGTTGTTTTAAGAGAACTCTACCAAGTGCAAATGGTCTTCCCAAGACCCTCCAAATTCCAAGACGCAGGATCTCAGCATGTCTTCTAGCGTCTGGATTGTTCTCTCTGATTGTCCGTCAGTCTGGGGGTGGTAGGCGGTGCTGAACTTCAGTTGTGTTCCCAAACTGTCATACAAACTCTTCCAAAAGTGAGAGGTAAATCTAGTATCTCTGTCAGACACAATACTTACCGGAACTCCATGAATCCGGTAGATGTGTCGCATGTACAGTGCTGCCAACTTTTCGGTTGATAGACCAACCTTGAAGGGGATAAAGTGAGCTGACTTCGTCAGTCAGTCCACGATAATCCAAATGGCATCCTTCCCTCCTTGGGATCGAGGCAGTCCCGACACGAAGTCCATCGTTATGTGCTCCTATTTCCACTCTGGAATGTCAAGCGGCTGCAATAGTCCTGCTGGTCTCTGTCTGCTAGCTTTTACTTATTGACAAATTAAACATCTAGCCACATACCTGGATACATCCTTCTTCATTTCGTACCGCCATACTACAGTACGCATATCCCGATACATTTTGTTGGCTCCAGGATGTATAGAATACTGCGACTGGTGTGCTTCTTGCATCAGCTCGTTCCTCAGTTCGCCAGTTGGTACGCAAAGCCTCGTACCATTCTTCAGTGCTCCGTCGCTGGCGATTGAGAATCCTTCAAGTGTTCCTGCCAGCACTTGATCTCTGAGTTTGCAAAGCGTTTCGTCTTGGAATTGTGCCTCCTTGACTCTGTCCATCAGACTTGAACGTACTTGCAACTGCATCAATGATGAATCAGCTCCTGGTACAATGGCTTCTCTTCCCAGTTTCTTCATTTCTTCTTCAGGCAGTACAATTTTCAGTCCAAGCTTTTCCATGTCCTCCAACAAATGACGCTCCTTGGTCAAGAACATTGCCATCGGGTATCTACTAAGTGCATCTGCAACAACATTAGCCTTACCCGGATGATACTGCAGGTTGATGTCGAAATCCTTCATCAGCTCCAGCCATCGTCTCTGTCTCATGTTCAGCTCCTTCTGAGTGAAAACATATTTAAGACTTTTGTGGTCTGTAAATATTTCCACTCTCTCTCCATAAAGGTAGTGCTTCCATAGCTTCAATGCAAATATCACCGCTGCAAGCTCCAAATCATGAGTGGGATAGTTCTTCTCATGAGTCCGTAATTGCCTAGATGCATAAGCAATTACTTTCCCATGTTGTTGAAGAACGCAGCCCAATCCCTTACCGGAAGTATCACTATAAATTGAGAAACCGTCGGTACCTGCGGGTAGCGCAAGTATTGGCGCCGTTGTAAGCCTCTTCTTCAGTTCCTCAAAAGCTGACTGGCAAGCTTCAGACCAAATGAATTCTTCGTTCTTTCTAGTGAGCTTCGTCATTGGTTCAGCAATCTTGGAGAAATCCTTCACAAACTTCCGGTAGTAGCCAGCCAAGCCCAAAAAACTTCTGATTTTCACAACCGAACTTGGTGCAGTCCACTTCTCAATAGCAGCTATCTTCTTTGGATCCACCGAAATTCCTTTTTCTGTGACAACATGGCCCAGAAATTCCACTTTGTCTAAAAAGAATTCGCATTTAGATAGCTTACCATAGAGCTTCTCATTCCTCAAGGTGCTCAAACTTTCCTCAGGTGCTCTTCATGCTCTTCTTCAGTCTTCGAGTAGATCAGTATGTCGTCGATGAAGACAACAACAAACTGATCCTGGTATTCATGGAAGACCTTGTTTATGAGGTTCATGAATACCGCAGGAGCATTCGTCAGTCCAAACGGCATGACCAAGAATTCAAATTGCCCATACTTGGTGTTGAATACCGTTTTTGGGATATCCTCCTTCCTGACCTTGATTTGGTGGTAGCCTGATCTGAGATCTATCTTCGAAAATACCTTGGCTCCACTTAGTTGATCAAATAGGTCGTCGATCCGGGGCAGAGGGTACTTATTTTTGATGGTGATGTTGTTTAGCGCCCGGTAATCAATGCACATCCGTACGATTCCATCCTTCTTGGGCACGAACAAAACTGGTGCTTGTAGTGCCCCGTCCCTACATCGTGCCCCGTACTTGTCTACGGGGTGCGCGAGAAAGGAACACTGTCGCTATCGATTCGGTCGGGACCGATAGGTCGGGATCGGCCGAGTCGATCGAACTGGAACGGTTGAATTAAGATCCATTCCTCGTTATGGAATGTCTTCTTCGGAACCAAGTCCCATATTCAGCGGGTTACGCCTCGAGGATTGGCTCTGCGGCTGAGTCGGGAGAGACCTCCCGTTGCTCTGCTTTTCACGCCGCTTGCGTTGGTTTTGGCTTTATTTTCTGAATGCATTTTCGTGAATGTTTTTGATGGTTTTTATAGCTTGCATTTCGAACTCGCATTTTCTATCGAACTCCTTGAATAATGCAGTGTTCTAATCGGTTGCTTGTGCGATTTCAGGTAATCGCGTAGGCGACGTCTAGCGCGACCAACAAGTTCTCTCGCTGAAGTAAACTCAAGGTGAGTGGCTGACCCTTCTCTTCTCGATCCTCTTCTTAGGCAAAATCGATAGTGTTGTTGCGAATGAAAGGATAAATGCAAGGGCACGAACACGGGAAAAAGGATTGAGTTTTCAAAGAGAATGTAGGCTATGTCTTAATAACTAAAAAGAAAAATATGTCTTCACACGGTTATGGACAACTTGTCGACAAGGCGATAGTTTCCTCGAGCGGCAACCCGAGGCCACGGGGCCGTTTCGGCCTAGGAGAAAACAGGGTATAGTCGTGCATAAGGTTTCAGCACAGGTTAAGCAGGGACTTGCAACGGAGCTAGCTACTTGCGTTGAAAGGATCCCGATTAACAAAGCTATACGTCCAGGATGGCTTGTGATGCCAGTGACCAATCACACATAATGTTGCACTTGGTATGGAAATGATAACAATCGACAGGGAAGAACATGATAAGTTTTATAAGGCACGGCACGGTCCACCGGGGGTAAGTTCCGATGTAAATTACATTATGCTTGTCATTGCATGCTTGAAATTCATTAGGATGGTTAGAAACATTCATGAACTAAGTCATATAAACTCATTCAACCAAATGAGAGCTTGGAAATTAACTTGCCACGCACCAGTACAAAGTGAAATGTACTGATCCTCGCTCTCCACGCAGGTACCCCGAACCATGAAGGGCGTGCCATCTAAAATCTCAAGGCGGCGTGGACACTTTTGAAGCCTCGTCCGTGTAAAGGCTTGTTCTGGATTCCTTTTGAAGAAGACCCGCACTCAGTCCAAAAGAAGATGGCGGCTCGACTTGCCTCGATCGCAGGTGGAAATGTGTAATGGTTTTTGCTTGTATAAAAGGGTGTAATATATGGAACGACTATCTCATCAGCGTTCATTTTGTAAGTCGAGTCATGTTGTAGCCCGCGCGACAATGATTGTAAAGGAGTCTATGTAAAGTTTTATTATCATCAATGAAAAAGTCTATTTCTATTTCAAATGTGTCATTCAATTTCTCTGCGTACTCTAACTTGATGTTGTGTTTCGGATAACCTTATGACTATGCCTTGTGCGTTCGCAACTTAGGTTCGCACGGCATCACGCCCGGGGGACGACTATCGATTCTACGGAATCGGGGCGTGACATAATCGTATCAGAGCACGGCTTTACATCCTTTGACCTCGCATCGATGAGATAAGTTGTTCCATACAATGAGTCCATAATATTTTGTGACTGATGCGTTTGCCTTCGTATCGCAGAAGGGACGGAACCCACGGCCGAGCAAGAACAGAGCGCTTCTAGCGGCTCTAGTAGTTCGCATCGTCCGCGGGCCGGACCTTCTAACGATACTATCGAAAGGATGCTGCGCATGATGGAGGCGCAGCGAAACCAGTCCGAGAACCGACATCAACAAGTAGAGAAATGACAGGCCCAGTTCGAAGCTCGCTTCGAAGCTCGCTTTGATGCACATGCTAAACTTCAGCAAAAGCAGCTAGATACCCTGCAGCAGATCGTCCAGACAATGGCGGCCAACGGGAATTCTACGACTACGCCTACCATCACCGTACCGGCGATCCAACAACCCATTGAAATCGACACGGAGGATCCCGAGCGTCAACCAGTGGCACTGAAAAAGTACAACTTTGAAGTGTCAGAATTCAAGAAAGCGTGCCGCACTTGCTTCAGCGGTACCGAGGGTCCCTCCATAGCGATCGACTGGTTGGAAGAGCTGGAAGATCACTTCGAGCTGCTCGGCATTGAAGAATCCAAGCAAGTCGCCTGCGCACAACTTCAACTACGGTTGAACGCGCACGACTGGTGGGCCGTACGCAAACGAGCGATCCGACCGAACAACACTACCGCGCCGATCTCTTGGGCCACGTTCCGTAAAGCTTTCGAAGTCTAGTACCTTTCGTCAGCTGTTCGTCAAGCGAAGGAGAATAAATTCATGCAGTTGAAGCAAGGAAGCAAGACGGTAGAACAGTACGCCGCAGAATTCAACAAGTTATCTAAGTTTGCTGGCCAGTTTCTGCCTACTGAAAAGTGTCGTGTGCGACGGTTCGAAGTGGGTCTGCGACACTCTATTGGTGCGCATGTCGGGGTCCCGGAGTACAAGACCATAGGCGAGGCTCTGAATCACGCCCTCCGTCTTGAGAAACTACATCCTTCCGGTGCTGACGACGTTGTGCGCCATTCCAATCACAAACATCCTAGCTATACGGGAGGCAACAATCACGCGTCAAAGCGTCCGAACCATGGCGGTTACCAGGGACATAACTCATCATTGCGATGTGCCAAGTGCGGTTCCATTGGGCATGAGGCGAGCTAGTGCCTTGTCGCCGAGGGGGGATGCTTCTTTTGCGGACAAAAGGGTCACTATAAACAAGATTGCCCCCGCAGAGGGAATCGTAACGCACCACCACAACAACACCGCCAGGAGAATCGAGGACAGGTGCCCCGACCTCCTCAGCACACTCAATCCAACAACCAAGACCGACGCCCTAATGCACAGGGCGTGTCTTTGCTCTGACTCGAGACGAGGCGTATACTTCCGACACTGTTGTGACAGGTATATTAAATTTCAATAATGTACCTGCTCGTGTGTTATTTGATTCAGGCGCCTCGCATACTTTCATATCGGCGGACTTCGCCGTCGAGCACAAATTTTCTGTAATATCATTAGATCTCGACCTTAGCGTAAGCACACCTTCGGGCGCACCAATTCTCACAAACTTAGCCTGCGCCGGCGGGATTATCTGTATCGGCGGTCAAAAGATCGGTCTTGATGCAATAGTTCTAGACATGAAGGACTTCGACATCATACTGGGCATGGATTGGCTCGGTCCGTGCAACGCAACCATAGACTGCACTGAAAAGAAGGTCACATTCCGCATACCTGAAGTGCCTGAATTCAGCTAATCGTGTGGTGAGGCATCGTCGACCTGCATGGTGATCTCTGCAATATCTGCTCGACGGATGCTATATTCCGGGTGCAAAGGCTATCTAGCTTCCGTTCGAGACATACGACAGGATGGTGCAAGCGCGGGTCAGACCGACGTTGTGGCAGAATTCTCAGACGTATTCCCGGACGAGCTACCCGGTATGCCATCCGATCGAGAAATAGAGTTCACCATCGACACATTCTTCGACACCCGGCCGATCTCGAAAGCCCCGTACAGAATGGCCCCTACAGAATTGAAAGAATTGAAGGCACAACTTCAGGAATTGCTCAACAGAGGGTTTATCCGTCCGAGTGTCTCGCCGTGGGGTGCGCCCGTGCTATTCGTGAAGAAGAAGGATGGATCGATGCGACTCTGCATCGACTATCGAGAATTGAATAAAGCCACCGTCCGAAACAAATACCCCCTGCCCTGCATCGACGACTTGTTCGACCAGCTCCAAGGTGCAACGGTGTTTTCGAAAATTGATCTACGATCGGGTTACCACCAACTCAAAGTCAAGCCAGACGACGTGCCTAAGTCTGCCTTCCGCACTCGTTACGGCTACTACGAGTTCTTGGTAATGCCGTTCGGTCTGACAAATGCCCCGGCTGTCTTCATGGATCTAATGAATCGGATGTTCCGTCCGTTCGTTGACAAGTTCGTAGTAGTCTTCATCGACGACATCCTCGTCTACTCGAAGGATCGAGCGCAACATGCAGAGCATCTGCGGACGGTACTCCAAACCCTTTGAGAGAATTAGTTGTACGTGAAGATGAACAAGTGCGAGTTCTGGCTTAACAGCGTCTCATTCCTTGGGCACATCATCTCCGCCGCGGGCATCGCAGTCGATCCGAAGAAAGTCGAGACAGTTGCTGATTGGAAACGGCCCGTATCAGTTAGCAAAATTCGAAGCTTCCTAGGCTTGGCGGGATACTACCGACGCTTCGTGAAGGACTTCGCGAAGATCGCATCGCCGTTGACTCGCCTCACCCAGAAAGGAGTCGCATTCAAGTGGTCAGACGACTGTGAAGCTTCCTTCCAGGAGCTCAAACAACGGCTCGTTTTGGCCCCGATACTTGCTCTCCCTGAAGGGACGGAGGGATTTCAAATCTTCAACGATGCTTCTGGCCAGGGCTTCGGGTGTGTGCTCATACAGCGGGATAAGGTGATATCTTTTGCTTTCCGGCAGTTGAAGCCGCACGAGAAGAACTACCCCACGCACGACCTAGAACTAGCGGCAATTGTGTTCGCATTGAAGCTGTGGCGTCACTATCTCTATGGCGTGGCGTGCAGGATTTATACGGATCACAAAAGCCTCAAGTATCTCTTCACCCAGAAAGAACTGAATTTACGGCAGAGGCGATGGCTCGAACTAATCAAAGACTATGACTTATCAATCGACTACACGCCGGGCAAGGAAAATGTGGTAGCGGATGCGCTGAGCCGGAAGTACTTGGCTTCATTATGTATCAACGATCGACTGCTGCGTGACTTGGAAGGAATGGGCATCGAGCTCCGAGTTCGTTTCAGAGACGTAAAACTGGCACAACTGCGGGTGGAACCGAGCCTACTGGAGAGGATCAAGTCTGCACAGAAGGACGACCCCTACCTGGAGAAGATGCGGAAGCTAATATCGACAGGGAAAGCGTCTGACTTTGCAGAGGACGAGTCGGAAGTGTTGCGCGTGAAGGGACGGCTATGCGTACCGGACGACGTAGAACTTAGAAAGGAGATAATGACGGAGGCACACTATGCAAAATATTCCTTGTATCCTGGCAGCACCAAGATGTATAAGGATCACCGCGTTGTCTTTTGGTGGCACGGCATGAAGAGGGACGTAGCGCTCTTTGTGTCAAAATGTATGGCCTGTCAGCAAGTCAAAGCCGAGCACCAGCGACCGGGCGAAGAGATGCAGAACCTCGCAATTCCAGAGTGGAAGTAGGATCACATCACTATGGACTTCGTTGTTGGCTTGCCGAGGACGCCGCGGGGAAACGACGCAGTCTGGGTCATCGTCGATCGACTAACCAAGTCAGCGCACTTTATCGCCATCAAAGTTACTTGGAGCATCGACCGCCTTGCTCAGATATACATTGATGAAATAGTTCGGCTGTACGGGGTCCCAGTTTCTATCGTCTCTGATCGGGATGGACGGTTCGTAGCGCGCTTCTGGAGTAGTCTTCATTCAGCATTGGGGACTAAGTTGAAGTTCAGCTCAGCTTATCATCCTCAGACTGACGGCCAAACAGAGCGGGTAAACCAAATTCTCGAAGACATGTTACGACTCTGTGCGATCGACTTGAAGTCAAGTTGGGACGTTCATCTACCGCTGGCCGAGTTTGCATACAACAACAGCTATCAGTCCAGCATCCAAATGGCGCCGTATGAAGCCTTGTACGGCCGGAAGTGTAGATCGCCCATTTGCTGGGATGAAGTCGGAGAACGGCAGATACTTGGTCCGGAGCTGGTGGAGCAGACTGTGCAAAAGGTCAAGTTGAGACGAGAAAGATTGAAGATAGCACAAAGTCGACAGAAAAGCTATGCCGACACGTACCGATGCCCCCTCGAGTTTTCGGAAGACGACCATGTATTCCTGAAGGTGATGCCTATGCATGGAGTATCCCGGTTCGGTGCGAAAGGAAAGTTGAGCCCAAGATTTGTTGGCCCGTTCGAAATATT
Organism: Iris pallida; assembly: GCA_029216955.1. Taxonomy (NCBI): domain Eukaryota; kingdom Viridiplantae; phylum Streptophyta; class Magnoliopsida; order Asparagales; family Iridaceae; genus Iris; species Iris pallida. Next base: position 6,464,824 of record JANAVB010029816.1, on the reverse strand, counting down.
GAAGCGAGTCGCCCCGGTAGCTTACCAAATCGCCTTGCCGCCTACATTGTCAGAGGTACATGACGTCTTCCACGTCTCGCAATTGCGGAAGTACGTGCACGATCCGGGGCATGTGGTAGATTTGGGTAAGCTGGACCTGAAGGCGGACTTATCATATGTCGAAGAGCCGGTGCAAATCTTGGAGCGCAAGGATAAACTTCTCCGCAACCGTGCTATTCCTCTAGTCCGCGTCCTCTGGAGAAACCATTCCGTCGAGGAGTCGACGTGGGAGCTTGAGTCAGAAATGAAGGAGAAGTTTCCTTCATTATTCTCGTAGAGGTAGGTTCTATTTTAAGTTTCGAGGACGAAACTTTTTCTCAGTTGGTTATGGTGTAGTGCCCCGTCCCTACATCGTGCTCCGTACTTGTCCACGGGGTGCGCGAGAAAGAAACACTGTCGCTATCGATTCGGTCGGGACCGATAGGTCGGGATCGGCCGAGTCGATCGAACGAGAACGGTTGAATTAAGATCCATTCCTCGTTATGGAATGTCTTCTTCGGAACCAAGTCCCATATTCAGCGGGTTGCGCCTCGAGGATTGGCTCTACGGCTGAGTCGGGAGAGACCTCCCGTTGCTCTGCTTCTCACGCCGCTTGCGTTGGTTTTGGCTTTATTTTCTGAATGCGTTTTCGTGAATGTTTTCGATGGTTTTCATGGCTTGCATTTCGAACTTGCATTTTCTATCGAACTCCTTGAATAATACAGTGTTCTAATCGGTTGCTTGTGCGATTTCAGGTAATCGCGTAGGCGACGTCTAGCACGACCAACAAGTTCTCTCGCCGAAGTAAACTCAAGGTGAGTGGCTGACCCTTCTCTTCTCGACCCTCTTCTTTGGCAAAATCGATAGTGTTGTTGCGAATGAAAGGATAAATGCAAGGGCACGAACACGGGAAAAAGGATTGAGTTTTCAAAGAGAATGTAGGCTATGTCTTAATAACTAAAAAGGAAAATATGTCTTCACACGGTTATGAACAACTTGTCGACAAGGCGATAGTTTCCTCGAGCGGCAACCCGAGGCCACGGGACCGTTTCGGCCTAGGAGGAAACAGGGTATAGTCGTGCATAAGGTTTCAGCACAGGTTAAGCAGGGACTTGCAACGGAGCTAGCTACTTGCGTTGAAAGGATCCCGATTAACAAAGCTATACGTCCAGGATGGCTTGTGATGCCAGTGACCAATCACACGTAATGTTGCACTTGGTATGGAAATGATAACAATCGACAGGGAAGAACATGGTAAGTTTCATAAGGCGCGGTGCGGTCCGCCGGGGGTAAGTTCCGATGTAAATTACATTATGCTTGTCATTGCATGCTTGAAATTCATTAGGATGGTTAGAAACATTCATGAACTAAGTCATCTAAACTCATTCAACCAAATGAGAGCTTGGAAATTAACTTGCCATGCACCAGTACAAAGTATAATGTACTGATCCTCGCTCTCCACGCAGGTACCCCGAACCACGAAGGGCATGCCACCTAAAATCTCAAGGTGGCATGGACACTTTTGAAGCCTCGTCCGTGTAAAGGCTTGTTCTGGATTCCTTTTGAAGAAGACCCGTACTCAGTCCAAAAGAAGATGGCGGCTCGACTCGCCTCGATCGCAGGTGGAAATGTGTAATGGTTTTTGCTTGTATAAAAGGGTGTAATGTATGGAACGACTATCTCATCAGCGTTCATTTTGTAAGTCGAGTTATGTTGTAGCCCGCGCGGCAATGATTGTAAAGGAGTCTATGTAAAGTTTTATTATCATCAATGAAAAAGTCTATTTTTATTTCAAATGTGTCATTCAATTTCTCTGTGTACTCTAACTTGATGTTGTGTTTCGGATAACCTTATGACTATGCCTTGTGCGTTCGCAACTTAGGTTCGCACGGCATCACGCCCTGGGGACGACTATCGATTCTACGGAATCGGGGCGTGACAGTGCTCTCCAGGGTGAAGCCCCGTCTCTGATAAATCCTTGTGCCTTCAGTTCGTCAATCTGGTCCTTCATCTCTTTTGCCTCCTTGGGGTTGACTCTGTAGCATCCCTGAGAAATAGGGGAAGAGCCGGGTACTAGGTCGATGGTGAATTCCATACCTCGATTCGGTGGTAATCTTGGAAGACTATCTGGAAAGACATCCATGAATTCTGCTATAATAGGGTGAGGAGGCCCGGGTTCTTCGGTGATAGAGGAGTAGGTAACACTCTTCATGTCTTCTGGAGCTCGAGAGATTTCAAACTCCGGTTCTCCTGGTGGGCTGAAGATTACACAACCTCTATGACAATCTATCAGCGCCTGCTGCTCACTTAACCAGTCCATCCCTAGGACTACATCATAGTTGGGCAAGGGTATCATAAGTAAGGGTGTTAAGAATTGATGGCCTGAGATAGTGATGGGATAGTTACAAGCCTCGGTGATGGATATGGGACCACCACCAGTCATAACTCTGCTAATCATCTTGCTAAGTCCCGTATCTAGGTGGTGTGCAAAAATAAACTTTGATGATATAAAACTATGTGATGCACCCGAATCAAATAATGCTAGAGCAGGATATGAAAACACATAAATAGAACCTGTGATGACATCAGCGGTGGGTTCCTGCTCTGGTTCCTGCTCATCTGCTGCTAGGGCAAAAGCTCACCCGGTCTTCTGCTGGTGTTGTCCGAATCGTTGTTGCTGAGTGGGTAGGGGAGCTCTTTGCTGAGTTGCTCCGATCCGGTGGACTGACGAGGGACAGTCCTTCACTTGGTGGGTGGCAGACCCATAGACTAGGCAGTGTCCTAGCCTCTTCCTGCATATGTTCGACTGATGTCCTGGCCTCTTACAAAAATCACAGACATGGATCTGCCTCTGAGGCGCTCTGTCATTGGTCCTTGCCTGATGGTGCTGCTGCTGATGGTGCGAAGGCCTGTTGTTGTTGTTGGGCCTCTTCTGGTTACCCTGGAAGTTGCTAGTTCCAGGATACTCCCTCTTTGAACGAGAAGGCTGGCTCTTCTCCACGTCCTGAGCTCGTATCAGAATCTTATCATATTTCTTGGCGCCACCTGTGATCACAGGGGTACGAATCTCTTTCCTTAGTCCATACCTGAATCTTTCAGCATAGTCCTTGGGGTCAGCAACCAAGTTCTGGACAAAGTGGCTAAGTCAGCCGAACTCTGCCGCATACTCTCCAACCATCATGTTCCCTTGCTTCAGGTCCTGGAATTGTCTTTCCATCTCCCGCATCTCTGATGTTGGAAAGAACTTCCTGCGGAACGGCCTCTTGAAGGTGTCCCAGTCAAGCTGCTTATCCTGGAGTCGGGGTTCATTCCGATACCAGGTGCTTGCCACATCTTGCAGCTGGAGTCCTACTGCTTCGGTCTTGAGGTCCTCTGGGAGTCGAGCGACGCTCAAGAGACGCTCCATGCTGTCCAGCCATTCATCGGCGTAGATGATACCCTCGGTCCCTTTGAAAGGTCGAGGGTCCTGCTTCTTGAAACTCTCTATATCTCCAACCTTCATATAATAATACGCCTCTAATCAAAAGAATGGCCTTAATGATATATAACTTAACTCCTGAATTTATGTATACCTTGGCAGGTCGTGGCTCCAATGAAGTGGTTGCTCCACTCTCGAGGGCAGCCATAGCCATGTTGTGGGTATTCTCCATGCCTTCTCTCATAGTTGCGGTCTGCTCGCGATGGACTTCAGCTTGGGCTGCAGTCTGTTCTCGATGAGCTTCTGCTTGGGCTCTCTGGGCTTCAAGCACTCCTCGTAGCATGCCCACTAGATCGGTGGGATTTACGGGCACTAGTGGGGCAGCTGGTACGGGCACTACCGCAGGGGGCTGCGGCTCAGCCCAGGAAAGTGTAGGGTTTGCCGCTTGAGATGTAGTGGCGTAAACGCCGCGGAGTGCTGAAGATTGATAGGGACGGTCGGTCAGCTGCAACGGTGAAGGGTCTGGACGTGTTGGGAGAGATGGGGTATGTTCGGGTGATGACACCTCATCGCCAGCAGGGGTGGTCTTTTCCTTGGTCATATTCTGGAAAGTTTAGGATGCAAACATAAGCAAGGTATCCTACCAGTCTATAATCAAACAAAAATATTTATGTATATAATTCGGACCTATGTTGTGACAAATCAATGTTCTAGTGTTCTAATTATTTCTAGGTATGTTTTCCTAAGTTGTTGTTATCGACCTGCATAGGCCACCACTAAAAATATGTCACGACCCGATCCCAAATAATTGGGTCGAACCGGATCATGCCCAGCCTGCACCGTTGTTGAGACGGCGGCAGTAAGCTATTCCATTAGCAGGTATTCATAACAACATCTATATACGTTTGTCACAACTCAATATTCGGAAATTTAAAACTTTATTAAACATTAGAAAAGTACACTGGAATTAGAAAGACTGAAATAAAATGCTAAAATTCAAATAACAAAATTTCAAAACAACAAAACTGGGAACAGGAAAATCTAGCTAAGCGTTCGGCTCATCGGCCTCAGGTCCTGCGTCCTCCAAAGGGGACTCTGGCAACACCACATGGTACAGAACCGGGTCATAATAGCTGTTGTATAACAGCTCAGCATCCTCAATATCCCCTAAAAATGTTATCTCCAGTCAGGAGGGAGCAAAGTACAATTCATGCTAATCCAACAATTAAAATAATAATAGAATCATGCACTTTTAAACAATTTGAAAATAAACAGTTCTCCAGCAGTTAAACATTATGATGTGAATAGGCAATGAATATGACCGGCTTGGGTTGTACAGTTGTATCCTATTGATACGATATGGCTTATCCCCGTGTGTATGAGGGGTAAGCTAATACAGTCATTATACTACTTTGGATGTGGTCATACTCATTACTCTACTCCCCCAGTACCCAACAGTCAATCAGTCAGTGCTCTCAGAGAGAGTTCCGTGTTGCATCGTGGTTTAAACTTGCAATAAAACGATTATTACATAATTGTAAACTAACACAAAATATACTTGCCTTGGCTCGACTGTCGCGATGTCGACGTAGGGGCAGCGGGGGCGGCGGGCTTGGAGACATTCGGGGGCTGGGCGGCTGGCTCGGCGCGGGGGCGTCGGGGGCTGGGCGGCGGGCTTGGGGCGGGGGCGTCGGGGGTTGGGCGGCTGGCTTGGGGTGGGGGCGTCGGGGGATGGACCGCGGGCTTGGGACGGGGGCGTCGGGGGCTGGGCGGCGGGCTTGGTGCGGGGGCGTCGGGGGCTGGGCGGCGGGCTTAGGGCGAGGGCGTCGGGGGCTGGGCGGCGGGCTTGGGGCGGGGGCGTCGGGGGCTGGGCGGCGGGCTTGCATGGGATGGGGGCGTCGGGGGCTGGGCGGCGGGCTTGGGGTGGGGGCGTCGGGGGCTAGGCGGCGGGCTTGGGGCGGCGGGCTTTGGTCGGGGCGGCGGGGGGCTTTGCTTATCAAATTCATCTGAGTTTATATATTGGCTAAATAATGTGTTATCCATATTGGGTGTTATCCATTAGTTTGGTGGTGTTTGGATTAGTAAATGTGAATATGGAGTTTGGGTTCATGGTGTATATGTTCACTGTGTCAAGGACAGTGCGAGTTCTTCATCTGCATAAGGCAGTTGTGTGCTTCTATATAGATGTCTATATCTATACATCTAACTGTGATATACATATATATGTGTATGTGTGCTTTAGAAAGTGAGGAATGAAAAGGCAGGCCTACCATGCCTATTAGCATGCAGGACGGCTTGGGGTGTAATGTGTGAGTGTAGACATGGTAGGAATTATAGGTAATTAATGCTAGTGTGACTAGACTAAGGTAGTGCTTGCTAGATAGTAAGGACACTCTAGTATCCTAACCAAGTTAATTTTAGACTAGATATTTAGGATATAGCTCCCATATCCTAGAAGTGGACTCTTGCAATTTAGAAATAGATAGATTGACTCAGTTTGATTAATTTACCTATAATCGGTATCGGACTATCGGTATCGGACTATATCCTAAGTATACTAGAGTGTAGACATGGTAGAAATTATAGGTAATTAATGCTAGTATGACTAGACTAAGGTAGTGCTTGCTAGATAGTAAGGACACTCTAGTATCCTAACCAAGTTAATTTTAGACTAGATATTTAGGATATAGCTCCCATATCCTAGAAGTGGACTCTTGCAATTTAGAAATAGATAGATTGACTCAGTTTGATTAATTGACCTATAATCGGTATCGGAGTATCGGTATCGGCATCGAACTTTCGGACTATCGGTATCGAACTATCAATATCGGTATCGCACTATCGGTATTGGTATCGATATCGCACTATCGGTATCGGTATCGGTATCGCACTATCGGTATCGAACTATTAGTAACAACTGTACTTAGATTTTTCTCTTCTCGAGCTAGAATACTAGCGGATCCACCAGTTACATGATTATATACTAATTCTGTTTAGTTTGTCTTACTATACAGATTTTTACATCCAATCTGTGATGGATCGTTATTTCGTTGATCGTACATGGATGTACAAACGACAATACGAGAGCAGAATAGGTGTGAGTAACGATTTTTAGGCAGGCGTGGAAGTGTTTCTTAAGTATGCCATGAGCAAAGCTCAGTTTATGGATGGTAACAAAATCAAGTGTCCACGTCGTAATTGTCGCAATAGACGTTACGAAGAAGTAGTGAGTGTAAGAGATCATTTGACCCATAAGGGTTTCGTACGTGATTACGGCCTGTGGTCATCGCAAGGTGAACTATATGCCGAAAGACAGGTTGCGAATGCTGCTACTTATGCTTTTGATGATAATGCTGCAGCAGATTTTGTCGTCGATGACGACGAATGCTCCGTTGATTATGGAGACGTGCAGAACCTTGCACGAGATATGGTGTACGACACGGCTGTAGGTCCTAAAAAATCAAGTTGTACACATCAACAAAGTCATGAAGATCAAGAAATGAATCTTTCAAATGAACTGCGCAGACATCAGTTTGCGCAGCAAACAGATTGTGTAACTCCTCTTCCCGAATTTTTTTAAAATTATTATTATTGTTTTTAAAATAAAAAATTATTTTATTTATTCTATTTTATTTTATCGTGTTTAAAAGTAATTTTCAACGAAGCTTTATGAAAGATATTTTATGCTTAGATTTTTGTAATTCAAAATTGGCCTAAAGGTTATGGTTCAGAAAAGAAAGGAAAAGAAAAAGAGTACTTAGTTAATAAAAATATCTATCCCCAAAATTTTATTATTTTGTACTATAGAAAGGTTGATTGTTTTAAGACCTTCTAAATAATTCGATTTCGAAAATGGGTTTTAAGTATAGGTATTTCATCCACAAAAGGATTTCTGATTTATTTTAAAATATGTTTTTGAAATTAATATAAAATATCCTAGATTATCCCAGTAGTATGAATTATTATTTATACTAGTACCTGGACAATATTAAATTCTACTTCAAACTATTATTATAGTCGGTTATTTGACTACGTATGATCTGAAATTATATTGATGATATTAAATATTATGTGGTTAATCGTTTAATTGATGCAAATTTGAATTAGTATACTTCAACTACTAGATAATATTGACTGATCGATATAATTAGATACCATTACCTATTAGTAGATTTTGATTAAATCTACTTATTTTAAAAAGGTTTTTTTTTGAATCTAAAATAAAGGGAAGAACATGGGTAGAAATGTGTATCATGTTGCCATGTTGGACGTAGGTTGCCTCCCTGGTACAAATCCCACGCCAACTAGGTCAACTCGTAATCTCAAATTCCTTCACACTTGCCTTCACACTTCAAGTGGATGGCTAATGTTTAAAGACCAGGTTTATGGTTATGCAATAATTGATCAGAGTGCAGGAAACCACTAGTCATGCGGATGTTTTAGGAAGGCAATTTTGTTAATATTGAATGATGTTGTAAATCATTATTTTAATCTGTTAACAGATTAAGATTAGCTTTCAAAAGTTTTAATTGATTTAAATAAATAGAAGACTTATCTATTAGAACTCGAAGGCCTTATCCAATTAGGAGTCCTCCTCGTGTATATGTATGAGAAAATTGTTCCATGCTATCATATCGATCAAATTCCATCCACCCAGCCGAAATCCATCCCACGACCCCTACTGACCAAGCAATCGTCATCACCATCCATCCCCCGCCTCCTCCTTTAACTCCTCCAGACGTCCAGCTTCCCCGACCCAATCCCGGCCGACCACCAGCCATCATCCCCGACTTTCCGTCCACCACGCCAAGAACTCCTCTGCCATAGCCCATCACTTCCGATCAGCCAGGCCAACCCGGCCGTTCAACCACCACCATCACCATCGTGTCGACGTGTCTGTGTCCACTACAACCATACCATCCCCTTTGTATCCAAAACATCAGGACACACCATCAAATATACAGAACCAAAAAATACAACCCTGATCATAACCTAACCCTAACCTCCTCGTTGTCGGAAGCCGTCTCCTCCAGTAGCTCCGCCGCGCTTGAGCTCCGATCTCCGTCACTGCCACGATCCCGAGCCGCCGTGTGTTTCCCACGAGCCTCCTTCCTCTGCCATCAACGGCATCCCCACCGCCGTAGACCACGGCCGCGCCCCTGCCCGGTCGCCGGTGCTGCGAGCCATGCGCCGAGCCCCGACGCAGCACCGTCCTTTGCCGACCGCGTGCGCCGCAAGAAGGAGCCCTCGCGCCGCCCTAGCTGGAACGGTAAACCCCTCGAGCGGAGAAACTCCGACGCTGCCAGGAGCTCGCCATCCCGACCTCTTCGCTGTGAGTCCTCCACCAGCGCCCCTTGACGAGTCCTCCACCGCGCCGGCGAGTAGCTCCGCCAGCCCCGATTTCAGGGTAGCCCACCGCCTCCCGGCCATCACTCGAACCGCATCTTCCCAGGCGCCCTCTCGTGCCGGACCGCCTCGCCGCTTTCAGAGCCCCGATCATCACCCACCTCCTTTTTCCCCCTGAGCCACGAGCAGGCCAGCGCCCTTGCCGAGGAACCTAGCGCCCACCCCACGCCGCCTTGGTGGACGAGAGCCGCCGACTCTCGCTGGCGCCCCGCTGGTGCCTGACCGGGAACCGCGCGCCGCCCGCCTCTCAACGCCGTGGTCACGCCTCCGCGTCGAGGTCACCGCCCGCCGACCAAGCCTGGAAACCCACTGTAAGCCCACCTCTCAACCTCTTTCTCTCTTGATCTCCCTCTCTCTGACCCCTTTCCTCCGATTTCTCTCCTCTTTCTCTCTCAGTCTTCTCTCTGGAAAGGGAGAGTGTTCACTCTCTGGAAGAGAATCATTAAATGGGAGTAAAGAGAGTTCACTCTCTGGAAGAAGTCATTAAATGAGAGTAGAACGTTGGGTTGTTTCCAATGTTTTTCTATTACTTTCGTTGAGTTTGGATGGGCTCAACTGAATGGTAGTGGATATTTATAATTTGTTTATTATTAATTTTATATGTATATTACTAATAGTGCTGTAATAGGTTATAAGTGTACTGTTAACATAATTAGTATTTTGGTAGTACTTAATTACCATTGGTTTTAATAGTATTGATATTTATTAGTAAAATTATATTATCGTATTTTATGGTATTTATTAGTATGACTTTTTGACTTAAAATATTATAGTATTTATAGCTATTTTTAAGATATAGTTTTGACCTAAAATGTCTTCCTAATAATTTTCTAATAGTTATCTAAAAATATTGAGTATTGGGCTGATGAAGGGGTTCCGGGCTCTTATATTCCGATTAGTTTCCTTCTAAAATATTTTGGACTCCTAATAATAAGTATATTGGGTTCAAGTCCAATAGTTTTCATATAAACTATAGTAAACCAAACATTTATTATTTTTGGGGTTTTACTTTTATAAATATTTTTCCTAAAATAGGTACATATATCTTCTAAAGTAGGGACTATTTTCTAAGTCAAACCCTTTTACTTAAATCATTTTTTCGATCGTGACTAATCGATAACTTTCTATTTTCTTGCAACCCGAACATTACCTTAGGCTAAGTGGACTATTCCAAACACAACGGGATTATCGGTATCACCAGCTAAGGACCTCAGGCAAGTGCACTTTCTGATTGCTTTCCGATTCATAGTAGTCTTTTCATTTCATGTCTATACATATATCTTGCTGCTTGTTGACACGCTCGTCACACGGAGTTGTCGGGAGGGGAAATATCTTAGTATACATGTGGACTACCCAGAATTATCCCAGTGTCTCTCGTGAATGCTAGCCGCTGCGCACGACACGTGCAGTGTGCCTTATTTACCCCCTAGCCGTCCACATGTTGAAACGGATATTTCACACCACCTAAATAGATGTCTTTTAATAGTTTTTCCTTGTTTACTTCTCTATCGTGCTATGTCATCAGTTTTCTTACAGCTTTCATATCTCATATGCTATTTTCATGTCTTGTCAATTCTATTGTGTTTTGCATTGTCGTCGGTTTGTGTACTTGTTCCAATCCTGACTGGATAACCAACATTTTTCAGGTTTAGCCGCGATCATTCTTAGCACTGGGAGACTTGGGTATGCTGAAGACAACCTAGAAATAGAAAACTACTGTATCAATTTTATTAATTGTAAAATTTTATAAATTGTTTTAATTGTAAATGTTGTAATAAATCTAGAAATGTGAATGAGTAATATTGTTTTATTTGAGCATTTATTTCTTGCGGGCTTGACAGCGTTCTACCGCCGACTCTGCGGCGTAGGCTGGCTTGGACACGTCTCGTATCCGAAAAGCGGGTGCGGGTCGTGACAGATTGCGCATACTAAATTGCACACACTCCTAAGCGCGCAGGCTGACGTGGCAGATCATCATCATTACCTGACACAAATCAAATCTTCTGACAGCTGACAGCACGAAGAACGAGGCGACTATTCGTTTAATCGTGCAGCACGGCGCTCGAGGACAGCTGGCAGCGCAATCCATGTTGGCGCAATTCATGTTGTCGCAATCTACGTTGGCGCAATCCATTCCCGCGCAGTCCAAGTCTGTGCAATCCAAAGTCAGCGCAATTCAGGTTGCACGTTCTATCAACATAAATGACAAAATGTACGTGGCATTCATGCCATCATTTGTTCATTACGTGGTAACCGTCTATACACGATCATGCGCATTTCAATCAAATAATGCTATGTGTCCAAGACAGTTGGCCCATGATCCAGCAACTGCCTGCACAGTCTACTGTTGCGCAATCCAATTGCTGCGCAAACCATCCTGCGCAGTCCAGAATAACTAAAAGTTAGTTATTTTTCAGAACTCTATAAATAGAGTTTCAAGTCTCCATTCAAGGGATCAAGGATCAGGGATCAGAGATCAGAGATCAGACTTCAAAGTTCAGAGAGTTCAGGAGTTCTTGCCCAAGTGCTGCTGTATTCTTCCGAGGCTTTTGCTTTCAACTTCCGAGGCTTTTTGCCTTCAATTCCAGAGTTGTCTTCAACTTCAGAGGCTCCGTCTTCAGAGTTCACATCGTCCAAGGGATAAAGCAATCGTCATCTAGATTAGATTCCTACAGTTGTACCATTTCCAGAATTCAAATTATAATCTTTTACAAAGTTTGTATCAATAAAGTTCTACACTTTTGTTTTTGCAAACAAAATGGCGACTCTGCTGGGGACGACTTTCTCCTCGGATGAGAAAGTGACAACTCAATGTGACATAGCGTCTATCGGAAAGACGCAGAAGACACTGGTTGTGAAGATCAACCAGACAACCTACGAGGCTATGATCAACTCCAAGACCACTTCTCGTACTGCAACCACTTCTGCCACAAGCAAAGTGCACCCAGTGTGGGTCCCAAAGACTGCTGCGCAGTACATTAATGCTGCCAGCAAGACTTCTACGCAATCTGCTATCAAGACTGCTGCACAGTCCAAAACTTCTGTCATCAAGCCTGCTGCACAATCTGTCTCTGCTACTGCTGCACAATCTGCTATTACCAGTACACAAAAGACTTCATATGCTGCCTTAGCCAAGTATAAGACTCCTATGCCCCTGGCGCAATTGGCTGCCAATCTGTCTGCACAGTCCAATGCTCCAACATCCAGAGTCCACCCTAAGCACTCTGTAGCAAGAACTCCTGATGCGCAAACCACAGTTTCTGTGGCCAAAACCAGTGCGCCATCCATTCATGCGCAAACTGCTCTTGCACAATCCAAGAGTGACAGCCTTTTGGCTAAATTCTCTTCTTCCCATAACAAGGAAAAAGGCTCTGCTCCTCTTTTCAAACACACTGTTGCTCCTGTACAATCTACTGGGGGTAGTCCTTTGGCTATTCCTCTTCCTCTTCAAAACAAAAGAAAAGGCCCGTTGGTCTTTTCTCAAACTTCCTTGTCCCATGACTTGGAAGACAATAGAGGGAAACGCTCTTTAGCTAACCCTTCTTCACAAAACAAAAGAAAAGGCCCTTTGGTCTTTTCTCAATCTTCTTCAGTTTTTACCGAAGAAGATCAATCTGAATGTGCCTCGACACCAATCAGTACTAGAACTCTTTCAAACAAGGATTCTTCTTTCCTTTATGACAAGAGAACTTGTACTGACCAAAGAGGTATTCTGCCTACCCCGATAGCAGAATTCCAGGATCTCCCAACTCTCAAAATTTCCCGTTCCAGGCAGGGAAAACTGCTGGTGTCTCAAACAGAAATCCCTGGGGGTGTGTTTGCAGATCTAAGGACATATCTCAACAGACCCACTTCGGTGAAACACAAACAGCCAATACCGAAGATCAAACATCATCAAAAATAAATCTCCACGGTTAAAGATCCTGACACTTATGCCAATGAAGTGAGCACTTCCCTGTACACTCAAGGGACTAAGCATTTGAAGAATCGGAATCATGTTCCGAACATTATCAAAGAACAGATCCCTCAGAGTTTTTCTCGTCCTGCTGTTGTTCCCGATCTCCGAGAACATCTCAAATAAAAACGAGACAATATTTCAACACCTTCAGTTCAACCATCTGATCATCATTGCAACTACAAAGTCATCATCCAATGCTATTGTCAAACAACAAAATGATCTGTCTTCGATCGTCTGACTTTTGTTAAATCTGAAGCTATGTCAGAAGAAGATGAAGTCTTGTATGCTTCTATCAACATGACTTCCCGAGATACCGGGGGTAGAAGATGCTCTAAGCATGGCAAGCCTCGCAAGCCAAGCCAGCGGTATTTAGAATTACTCCAAGAATCTTCTGAAGGAGTATTTCAACATACCCGGTCTCGAAGCCGAGATACAATCGGTCAAAGGAATCTTCCTCAAAACCCTTCAGGTTATCTTCCTATCTCAGTCAGGAGATGACTCTTTCTCTGACTATGATGCATACAGCGAAAGCTCTGAACAGACAGTGTCTTCTACTGTACCAAGAGAAGTGACAACTTATGTTGTCACTGATGATCAAGATGCTTCAACTTCAGCAAATCAAGAACAAAGAATTGCTGCACTGGAAGACAAGCTAAAAACCATGGCTGAAATGGTCGCCAGTATGCATTCTATCATTGTGGCCCAACATGCCACACCTCCGACTGTACCTACTGCGAGTCCAGAGATCATAGCATCCTCAGTACCTGCCAATACTGGGCTGGGGGTAGTGTCTCCTCAAATGCCTCCTGTACAAGTACAAGTTCAAACTATACCTAGTCAGTCAGGAGCTGGGGGTAGTGCTTACAATGCTGTTCCTTCTCCAACCACTCTAACTCAACCTGCTCCTTCTTCGTCGTCTGAAGACGCCAATGAAGCTGTCAAACTCTTGCGAACCCAGTTCGAAGCCTTCAAAGAGAAAGACAACTTGCAAAGATTGGGGATCAAGCAACCCTATCCAGTTGAATAGAAAGAAGTTCTGTTCCCACCAAAGTACAAGATTCCAACGATCTTTTTGTTTGACGGCAGTACTTCTCCTAGTCAGTTCATCAATCATTTTGAGGTAATGACCGTTCAACTCCAGCCAAATGATGCTCTTCTTACCAGAGTGTTCGTCGGTTGTTTAGCCGGTGTAGCATATGACTGGTACAGAAGTTTGCCCGATGGTTGTATCACTTCCTTCTCAGGTCTCAAACAAATCTTCCTGGAACGGTTCTATGAAGGATTCAACGACATGACTATGTCGGCTCTCAATAAAATCAAATAGAAACATAATGAAACGGCTGAGAGTTTCATCGAACGGTTTTGCCGTGAAGCCTTGAAGATGCCTCCCGGAACTCCAGCTGCTGTCACTATTGATACTCGTAAGGCAAATCTTTTGCCTATCATCAGTATGTGGACAGGATCTACCCAGTTTCAAGATTGGCCCTCATTCATTGTTAATGCCAAAGCGGCGAAAGTGAGTGCCGAGAAATTCAAGCAATTGGGGGTACAAATGTCTAATCCCGATCGAGATGAACACCAGACATCAGGTGGTGGCAACCGCCAGAACAACCGCAAAGCAAAAGAGACTTTGAACATCAATCTGAACAAGAATAAAGAGTCTCTAGCTGTTAATGTAGCTCCTCCTACATCCACTTCCACTCCTTCTGCACCTCCACCGAAGGAACCTCGTCCGAAAGTAGAATATTTCTTCGACGAGAATGACACTGTAAGCATTTTTGATTGCTTACTCAAAAGCAACAAGATTTAGCTCCCAGACCCAAAGAAACCTGATGAAGTCGGTAAGACAGATCATCCTAAATATTGTGTTTACCACAGGTTCATTGGACATCCTACTCGAGCATGCTACGTGCTCAAAGGCAAAATTCAAGAGCTTGTCAATGCTGGTGTCGTCACTCTGCAGCAAGATGAGAAGACTGTTACTGCAAACATGGTTTCAGTCCAGTTTGGTGACTTTCCTCCGCAGATGGTACAGCACGGTGTCATTCCTATTCCCAAAACTACTCTTGAGATTATGAATCTTCCTCTTCCACCAAATGAAGGTCTCGTCCCTTTGTCTCTTGACAACGGCGAAATTATGTGGATTTATCCCGATCTTGTTCCGGAGTTCGAAGTGCCCTCTTCTTCCAAGAAGAAAGGTCGTTCTAAAGGCAAGATAAAGACTTGCAACATGGTGTCTTTTGACCCCATAGTTGACGAAGAAATTCTGCTAGGCACCAGAGGATCCTACCTCTTCTTCTGAACCTGTTCCAGTACAATCTACTTCCTCTGAAGAGATTCCTTCCACATCCTCACCAGTTGTATTGCCTATTCCTCCCAAGCCGGTGGTTGCTGACAAAGGCAAGCAACAAGTCCGCTTTGACAAGCCCCTGAAGAAATTATCTCCTACAGGACTTGAAAAGCCGTACAATTTTGATATATTAGCTCAACTAGCCAATACACCGGCTAGGCTATCAATCTTCGAGCTCTTGTGCCTTTCCAAAGAGACTCGAAAAACTTTAAGTGAAGCTCTGATGCAGGCTGAAACTTGCTTAACTCTTCTCAAAAAGCCAGAATCAGAACCAGTCTCTTGCCGTCACTGTCATAGTATCCTGGAGTTGATTCCAAATATCACTTTCACTCAGAATGATATGCTACTGGAGGATAATAGACATGATCGTCCTCTCTACTATACAGGGTATGTCGATTCGATGAAAGTCGATCGTATCTTGATAGATCCAGGGTCTGCTCTCAGCATCATGCCAAAGACGATGTTAGACGCATTGAAGATACCAGTTCATAGTCTTTCAAGTACAATCACTACTATCTTGGGATTCAACCAAGGAAGGAGTGAACCTTTGGGCAAGATTCGCTTAAAACTTCAAATAGGCAATCTTCGCACGAAGGTGACCTTTTATATCATCGACAATCATGGTTATTCTTACAGTGCTCTTCTAGGATGACCCTTCCTCCATGAACATAATTTTGTTCCATCAACTCTTCATCAATGCTTTAAATATGTTGATGACAAAGGAGAAGTTCACAAAGAAGTTGCAGACCTTTATCCTTTCAAGGGTGTCGAAGCATATTGCAATAACGCTCGTATGTATAAGGAAGAATTTATGAAAGTGGTATTGGCCATGGATACTGAAGAAGACCAAGAAGCAGTGCCCAAAGACACTCTTATTATACCTGTCAAAGGGCGTATTTCCCATCCTCAGTCTTCTAAACCACTGGCTATTCACTTGTCAGTCCAGAGGCAATCTACTGATGATGATCAGGATAAAAGGGAGCTCACCTCTTCTGAGCCACTTGTTATCGACTTACGTCGTAACAAGGACAAAAAGTAGCTCACTTCTTCTGAGCCACTTGTTGATTTAACTCATAACAAGAAAAAAAGGGAGCTCACCTCTTTCGAGCCGCTTGTCATTGACCTTCGTCGTAACAAGCCTCCTCCACGTTCTTCTTCTCCCCCTCTTGTAATCAATCTGACCAAGCTTGCTAAGGCTAAAGGTCCTGCTGTAAATACAGATGTACAAATTAATGAAAAAGCATCTACTTTCCAGTATACTGATGTTATTTATCATACTAAATGCTATTTGGATATGTTAGATAGCTTCAAATCATTTACAATGGGAGTTGTACAATCTCTTCAAACAGAAGTTTCATGTGAATACCCAAAAGATGCATATCGTATTGTTCCTGCTCGCAAGAAAGGCGAACGTCCAATACTTTTTAGTAAAAGACTGGAACAACAATTCAGTTATATGGATGATAGTAAAGTTAACGACACGGGTCATCTTCAATTCCGTTGTTACAGTCAACAATCAAAAGACATCGTCCGAAAGATGGGTTATGACTTCAAGAGCGGCCTCAACTACGGTAAGGGCAGAAAGACTCCTCTCCGTACCGCTGTTCCATAAGGAAAGTCAGAGATGTATTATAGCAGGACCAAAAGAGGTCTCGGATATGCTTCTCCTCCGATGTTATCCTCAGCAGGCTCTGAATCTGATAGCGATGAGCGTTCTAACTCTTCTGATTCCAGATCATGGGATTCTGACACTAGCATTGGTGAAGTCCATCGTGTGATCGTATATTCTAATATGGTCTCCGCTGAACTTCCGGAAGGCTATGATGAGGATGTTGAAGAAAATCCTGAAACAGATCCTTGGGCTCAACAGATGGATAACCAATGGGTACTCCGATTTGAACAAAGAGAACCTCCTACCGAAGATCAATTAGTTCAAATTGATGTAAGAGAAAGCGGGTCACCTCATCCGATATTCATTAGCAAGAATCTTCCAGAAGCAGATAAGCAAGAGTTGATTCTTCTTATTAAAGAATACATTGATGTCTTTGCCTGGAGTTATGAAGACATGCCAGGACTAGATCCTAAAATTGCTACTCACAAATTGAATATCCTGCCGAATGCAAAACCGGTCAAACAACAACAACGGTATTTTAAGCCAGAAATGATGGACGCAATCAACGATGAAGTTAAGAAGCTTATCGCTTGTGGCTTTATTCGAGAAGAACAGCATCCCGATTGGGTAGCCAACATTGTTCCAGTCCTGAAGAAAACCGGCAAAGTTCGAGTCTGCATCGACTTTCGAGATCTAAATGAAGCATGTCCAAAAGATGAATTTCCTCTCCCTATTACGGACGTCATAATTGACAATACCTGTGGGTTCGAGCGAATATCTTTTATGGATGGATTCTCTGGATACAATCAGATCAAGATGAATCCCGAAGATGAAAAACACACATCTTTCTGCACTCCTCGGGGAGTCTATTGTTACACAGTGATGTCATTTGGTCTCAAGAATGCTGGTGCAACTTACCAACGAGCTATGAGTACCATTTTCAGAGAACATCTTCGTAAAACAGTTGAATGTTATGTTGACGATATTGCTGTTAAAAGTCGTCTGAAAGAAGATCACATTCAAGACTTGAGAACAATCTTCAATCTCATGCGCCAACATCAGCTCAAGATGAATCCCACCAAGTCATTCTTGGGTGTCTCTAGTGGCAAGTTTCTCGGCTTCGTCAGTACCTCTAAGGGTATACACGTGGATCCCGAGAAGATCAAAGCCATTCAAGAGATGCGTCCTCCACGCAACCTAAAAGAGCTACGAGGATTCCAAGGTCGACTTGCGTACATCAGAAGATTCATTTCGAACTTGTTTGGACGCTGCAGACCATTCACTCAACTAATGAAGAAGGGTATATCTTTTATTTGGACTGAAGAATGTCAACAAGCATTCGACGACATCAAACGATATCTCATGAACCCACCAGTCTTGGTGCCACCAATCTCAGGTATTCCATTCTTGATGTACGTCCGTGCTATGGACCATTCATTGGGTGCTTTACTCGCCCAAAAGAATAAAGAGGGTCACGAACAGGCCATCTACTATCTCAGTCGTACTATGATTGGTGTTGAACACCGTTATAGTTCGGTTGAAAAAGAATGTCTAGCCCTTATGTTCGCTGTTCAAAAGACAAGGCATTACATAATTGGACAAACTATTCATGTCATTTCCCGAGTTAATCCTCTTCGGGTACTCATGAAAAAGCCCAGTACACTCAATTCTTGGCTGGCTACATGGGCTATTCTTCTAGCCCAATATGACATGGTGTATGTTCCTCAAAAGTCTGTCAAAGGTCAAGCGCTGGCATATTTCTTGGCGGCTCATCCCGTACCAGAAACATCCAAGCTTTACGATAAAATTTTAGACGAGACATTGGAAGTCAACCTGATCTCTGAAGAATTTTTGACCTGGCGTCTATTCTTTGATGGTGCATCCAGAATTGGACCAAATGGTGCCATTATAGCAGGAGTTGGAGTTGTTCTCGTTTCTCCAGATGGATCAACCATTCAAAGAGCTTACTCTCTAGATGAGCCCTGCTCCAATAATGTAGCAGAGTATAATGCTCTACTCATCGGCCTTCAGTTAGCCAAGCAATTGGATATCGAACATCTCGAAGTTTACGGCGACTCTAAGCTGGTTGTCAACCAGGTTAGAGGAACCTATGAAGTTCGACATCAAGATCTGGTACCTTATCATGAAGCAGCTATCAACATGGCTACATCATTCAAAGCTTTTTTCATCGACTACGTCCGTCGAGCTTGCAATACCGAAGCAGATACCTTAGCCAACCTTGCAGCTGTCCTAGCCATCCCTATCAAAAGATAGCAGGTGGTGGTTATCTCTAACCGAGAATTGTTCTGCATTGAAAACAATCGTAATATTGAGTTCAACAACTTTGTTGAAGTCAATGTTATCGATGAAGACTGGAGAACTCTTTTCATCGACTTCGTGGTTCATGATATACTCCCCGAAGATCCTAAGGAGGCTACGAGTATTCGACGACGATCTCTCCGATTCTACTACAATCAAACCACCAAAACTCTCTATCGGCGAACTTATGACGGTCTTCTTCTACGCTGTCTTGCTGGTGATAAAGCAAAACAAGTATTGCGTGAAGCTCATGACGGTGTCTGTGGAGCACATCAACCCGGTCCTAAGCTACAGGATCGTATTCGACAAATGGGTTACTATTGGCCCTCTATGGTATCAGACGCCATCGAATACGCAAGGAAGTGTCATACTTGTCAAATCCATGCAGATTTCATACATCAACCTTCGAAATTCCTACATCCGACTGCTGTTTCCTGGCCTTTTGAAGCTTGGGGTATGGACATTATAGGTCCCATTAATCCTCCTTCTTCCAGAGGACATCGGTTCATACTAGCAATAACCGACTACTTCTCTAAATGGGCTGAAGCTATACCTTTGGCTGAAGTCAAAACCAGCAGTATTATTAACTTCGTCAAACACTATGTCATCTATCGATTTGGTGTACCTTGACGAATCATCCATGACAACGGACCACAATTCATCAGCCAAAAATTTACAAGATTCTGCGATGATCACCGAATTGACAATGTCGCTTCGACAGCCTATAATCCTGCTGCTAATGGATTAGTCGAAGCATTCAACAAAACTATTATCAAGCTCCTCAAGAAGTTTGTATCTACTAACAAACGGAATTGGAGTGAAAAGCTTGGCGAATGTCTATGGGCCTACCGAACTACGGTCCGCAACCCTACAGGCTTTACACCTTTCTCTTTGGTATATGGCTGTGAAGCAGTTCTTCCTCTGGAACTTCAAATTCCTTCTTTAAGGATTGCCATTGCTAACGAGCTCACTACAGAGAACAATGATCTTCTTCGACTTCAAGAATTGGAGGCACTCGACGAAAAGCGGTTAATGGCTCAGCAACATATTGAGTTATATCAAGCCTGCATCTCGAAGACTTTCAATCGCAAAGTTAAAGTTAGAGCCTTTCAACAAGGAGAACTTGTTCTAACGGTCAGACGTCCGATGACTATGACTCACATGAGCAAAGGCAAATTTGATGCGAAGTTGGAAGGTCCCTATGTTGTAAGCAAAGTCTTCTCAAATGGGGCCTATCAACTCTCAGAGCTCGACGGTCGAATTGCAATGATGCCTATCAATGGCAAGTTCCTTAAAAAGTTCTATATATAAATGTAAATGCTTATAAATCATCAGACAAGTCCAGGTTCATAAATAAAATTTTATTTCATCATGAATGATAGTACATGATATTAAGGGAGATCACTATCATCTTTTTTAACATTGGGACACGGACCACTGCCGTCCTTCTCGAAGACACGGTCAGCAAAAGAGCCGAGAACCTCTTTGCTGGAGCCCACGAGGAACTTGCAAGCAGCCAGCCTCATGGCCTCTTCTTCTTCAGTCTTTCCCGGTTCAAGCAGGAAGTCCAGAATATCTCGCGGTGGTTTCGGTGCAGATGAACCTTCACCTGCCCCTGCCTGCTTTGACTGAACCGGTTCGGCCGGACATTCTTCAACGCCTTCTTCAACTTTTGGAGCAAGTTCAGTCTTCTTGG
Source organism: Iris pallida (assembly GCA_029216955.1). Taxonomy (NCBI): domain Eukaryota; kingdom Viridiplantae; phylum Streptophyta; class Magnoliopsida; order Asparagales; family Iridaceae; genus Iris; species Iris pallida. Next base: position 6,444,047 of record JANAVB010029816.1, on the reverse strand, counting down.
GTGCATCTCCAGACGACATTTTTATGATAGAAAAGTGGAAGTGCTCCTTTCTGCTAAATTTCTGTTCTATTTATAGACAGAGATTTTTCGAATAACAAAGCGACATATTCATCCGACTGTTCACCCGTTCATTTATTTTCACCCGACGGTTCATCCGTTCACATTCATCCGACGGTTCATCCGTTCATTCACATTCACCTGACGGTTCACCCGTTCATTTATTATCACCCGACGGTTCATCCGTTCACATTCATCCGACGGTTCGCCCGTTCATTCACATCCATCTGACAGTTCGCCCGTTCAGTCATATCACTTGACGGTTCATCCGTTCATCATCATCAGACAGTTTTATCCGTTCATTTTGACGATTTATTTTCGTTCGTTTAATTATTCACATCAGTAACTTATCATTCTTGATTAAGTTATCTATTGAAATAATAATATTCGATATATTCTGCCACGTCCATATTACCTCTGAGCAGATATAATGAATATAATTATTTTCCTACAAAATTCAGAAATATATCATGTCTTGCACCTCTGAATATATTTTCTATCTCTATTATTTATATCTGAACAAGATATGCAATAAATAATGGAGCCACAGCAAAAATGTCTTTTATTAATCAAAATATGAGACATTACAAAAACACATGTACTACAAAAGACATAAAGATACAAAATGTTCTACTAAGACGGAGGTATTATCAGACTAGCAATTTGTTGTTTTAGAGTCTACAGCCGTTCTTCACGAGTGGACACCACCCTCCTTCTGGCCTCTTCCATCCCGGTTTCTTTATTGAAAGTAGGAATAGTTACCATTCGACGAGTAATCTCAGCATTATGAGCTGCCACGTACTCATCCCTCTCCTGAATCAGAGCATTAAATTGTTGGGTAAGTTGATGATCAGTAACTTCATCTTCTAACTCCTTCTGGAGACGAGCAATCTCTGCCCTCAGCTCAGCAGCTCTCTTCTCTTTTCTCTCAGCCATCAAGGTCACTGATTCTAGCTTGGATTGATACTCAGCAGATTTTGCAGAGAAAGCTTCCAAAAGGTTCTGGAGATTGACCCTTTCAATGTCAGCTGCCTGAGCCAGTTGTTCGAATTCTGCCTGCACTAGAGACTCCACGTCTCCTTGGTTGAGCTCTTTATAATTTTTGATGGAAATCTCTAGCTCATTCAAAATATGATCCAGGAAAGTGGCCTGAGCCTCGTCACCTTGTTCTCGGATAGCCCTTACTAAAAGAGAGGTTGGACCTCTAACCATAAAGAAATCAGTACCCTCTTTTTCTATCATTTTATTTACTAGAGGTTCCAAAGATTCAAAAAAGCATCTGGTAAATGACTGGATCACAAGATTATTAATCGCTATAGCACCAGGAGTTGCAGCTACTCCTGTTGATGACGAGGCCACAGGATGTTCAATCTCTCGCGTCTGGACAGCAGGCTCTTTGAACAAAGGAGCCAAAGTGGAGCTAGTTGCCCCTCCTGGTTGTTCCTCTACAAAAGTAAAAATTGTTATTTTGCCTGTTGTTTGCTATTGTCTAAGAAGATTGAAGATGTAAACTGTCTTACCATGGTTGAATCCAGCAATGAGCCTATCATCTGCTGGAATAGACTCTAGCCGAGCAGAAGTAGCTTCAGCCATAACAGCTTGGCTACTGCCCGCTTCAGAACCACAGGATAAATGATGACTGCTACTAACAATCACCATCGTTATAGGCACTATGTCCGTGCACGTCGGAGGTGCTAGAGGAGTCTCAAGATCTGCAGGAAATACAAATAAAGACGTTAGCTATCAATCTATTTAAGAGGAGATTGCTAATTTCATTTTATACCTTGAGGATCAGTGGCGGGAGTTTCTTTCGGAGCTTCTTCATCTGCTGCTTTTTCTGGAGATATTTCTGCCTCAACATCCTCTTCAGGATTTAAGGTATCAGCGACGTTTTCTGGAGATGCTTCCACCTCAACTTCTTTGTTAGGATCTAAGGTATCATCGACAGCATTAGGAGATATATGCACTTTATTATCCCTTTCAAGATCTTGCATATATTCATCAATATTCTCGGACGAAGAGCTCTCCTCATCTTCACCTTCTTCTGGTACATTCCCGCTGGCAGTTGCAGCTTGGTCAAAAGAGTCTTCCAGTGGGCTGTAGTTGCAATCTTCTAGAGCCGCAATCACTTCACGATCTTCCTCTTCACGGAGGGTCCTAGGAGTAGGAGGAAGTTGAGTCATCTCCGCAGTAGGTGAAAGAGATCATAGAACATCTTGCTCTTCCTCCATGATACTTCCTCTGGGCTCTTCGGCCTCAGTTCTCAGATCAGGATCTTTCCTCTGCTCGATCTCTTCCCTATGTTCTGGATTAGGAGTCTTATTCCTAGGCTCTGAAATAGGAGTGGGAGATGGCAAAGTGAATCCCGCCGCAGCATCCACTACCATTGAAGACGGTGCTCGTCTAGAAGGAGAGGCCATTCGATTTCTTCTTTGGGCCAGCTTCTTTCTTTTCAGAGGCCTCTCAGGGCTCTCTATATTTACAGTCTCGACTTGTCTTTGGACAGAGGTCGGTGTGGTAGCCTCTTCTTGCTGAATTGTTTCGGCCAACTGCCGAGATTGAGATCTAGTGGTAATCTTTTCAGAAGAATGATCTAAGATCAATTTCTTCTTTGCTGCCGGAGCAGGAGGATCCTCTCTTCTCCTCTTCTTGGCTGGAGATTTAGCCACCCTCAAAGAAATACGTAGTGGTGCGTTAATCTCTTGAGGGAACATACCGTCCCTTGAACCTTCCTAGGGTGCATCTACTGGCTCATGTACTTTATCATTTCCTGGGAGTGACATGGCGATTCCTCCCCTCTTCAATCTTGTTGAAGATGCAAAGCTATCTACGAGGTTGAAATTCTCAGTAAAGGTGTTCGAAGATGTATAGAATACTGAGTATGTAAATAGCATCCGAGGGCTATGATTGCTATTTACTGGTATCGAGAATGTTACTTTCGTATCTCGAGCATTATAATAAGCCCAAGCTCGGGCCCCATCTATCAAAAAACTCTTTTCTTGAAGGCACGTGATAGCATTTTCCACATGGAATTGGTCGTACCCGAACTGCCGAGCAAATCGACTGGGGAGATATGGCTCTAAATAATACTCTTCTTCAAACCGATAAACCAAATGGGACGGTCGAATTGTCTTCAACCACTCAAAAGCTGCACGGCTCAAAGGTTGCATCTTCGAGTCAATCATATTTGTCGGCATTTGTTCATATCCAGCAGGAGGAGGAGTGCAACAAAAGTTCCATCCTTTGCTCAGGTTCAGAGCATATCTACAATCTCTCAGAGCAGTGAATTTCCACTTACTATGAGAGTATCTCCGCAAAAAGCTGCCGTCGACCGGTCCCATGCCGGGGTCCATCAAAGTAGGATGGTGAAGGAGCAACCACCCAAATAGATATGTATACGGTAATTCCAACCGAGGAAATTCCTTTTCACCCTTAGATTTTAGCATCAGATCGACGTACAGACGAAGACCGGCATTCAACTTACAAGTCATCGCTGACAAAAGATCCATCTTATAGCCGAAGACTAATCTAACGGCGGCAAAAAGAACACCGCGATGGAAGCGGTCTACGGCACTGGATCCCGGGACTACAAACCGACGGAGCCAATACGTCAGAAACCCTGCTAATTGGGCTTCTTTTGACATAAATCTATACCCTACTCTCAAATAACTCTCGAGAGTATCTCCTTTCTTTAAAGGAGGACATTGATGATCATCCTTCATCTCTTCATCAAAATTGCCACTTTCTTCCATCAACTTCATCACTTCTGTGTTGCTCAAAGGCTTAAAGAAGTCAGGATAGCATCTATCATGTTCCTTAGTCTTCGATTCTTTAATGTGGTTAAGGAACAGATAAGGTAACCATTTTGAGGAATAGCAGGTATTTGATGTAGCACTTTTGTAGAACAGAGAACAGATTTTATAATGACATAGCAGTTCTTCGAAGACTGCTACCATTTCTGCGTTCTCTTTCCGGAGTCTGTCTAATTCATCATTGGTTGGGACAAATTCTTCATATGGGGTATCTCCCATTGGCAAGTAAGAGATGTACTGCATCTCATGAAGTGCAAACCCGATTTCTCCGCCAGGAGTCATGAAGGTCCCTGTTCTGTAATTGTACCTCCCTGCTAGAGCCAAGAACAGATGCGGGTTGGGAGCAAAACCATAAACAGTGGCATGCACTGCTTGATACAAGTTGATTTGCTGAAGTTTGTTTTCAAACTTGGTCAGAATCCAGTTTGCTATGCAGTTCCATCTCTTAAAATCTGGATTCACCAATCCAGTTAATCTGATGTCCTGCTCAGGATACCTTCCTTCGACTTTCGCAAACTCATTTGCGAATATTGGAGTTCTGACAGGTAATAACAAGAAAGAATTCTCCGGTGGAATACAACCAGGTTTCAAACCTTTTAACAAGACACTGTACCGTTTTGAGGAACTGTAGAACATATCCTTCTTGCTCGGCCCCTTCTTCACAAAAATCCTTTCTGGATAGGCATCTTGGAAAGGTGTAAGGTTCCATTCCATCTTCCTCGGATAGCTCGCATGAGCATACCGGGATAAGGAGAGGCAACGGGAAACATCTGGTATCGAGAATGACCTATCCGTCTGATGGACAATCCTTTCTTCCATCTTTGGTCTCGGTTGAGAACTTTTCTCAAAAGCTTCGTCGAACAGGAATAATGGCTTCTTGTGTATGACAGCGTCTGCTGATTCCAGAGGTTGTCCATTCATCAAACATTGCAGTGTCTCATTATCTTGGGATATCAAAATAGCCTGACGGGAGGTTGGCAGATCATATTGAGGATAGTACACATGAGATAAGTCTTCTTTGTATTCTGACTCTGAAAGAGTTCCTACAAAGTCCTCATATCCGGGATCTTCTCTAGTATTAACTGCATCAGACAGAGAAAACAAAAATTCAGTACAAGTCAAGTCAAAAATTTTGTCATCAGACTGTGCAACATCAAATTGCGTAATATCAGATTGCGCAATAATCAAACTGCGCAAACAAACAGTCATCAGTTTGCGCTGACAGTCTTGCGCAAATCAGCAAGTTGCGCTGACTTTTGTCAGCACAGTTCAACCGATTGTGCAGAATGTTGTCCTTCATAAAAATGAAGAACGAACTGATTTGGGGAACCAGAACCCTAAAAAGGGTGGCGCAGTATGATCACATCTCTAAAAAGAGATGGATTCTGAAGAACAATGAAATCAAAACTCTAAAAAGAGTTTTTGATTAGGTCATCTACCTCGCAGCGCTGGATGAGCAGTTTCGTGACGAGAAGACGTCGCGCAGCCCTAGCCGATGACTCGGCGGGGGCTTTTCCCTTGGCAGCGGCGGAGGATCGTCGGGGAGCCATCGAGATCGTCGGAGAAGAAAGGAAGAAAGAGCTTAGAAATTTTTCTCTCAAGTGCACGAAGAAAGCAAGTAAAGAACACTTCAAAGGAATTGAAGAGCTATTTATAGTTTTTCAAATCGAAACGGCCGCCTTAGATTGTGCCTAAAAATGGGGCTAATCCCTCAGATTGTGCAGACAGCTCACTACATGCGCAAATTGATTTCAATTTCAAAAATTCAAAGTATTTCAAAATTTTGAATAAATTCAACTTTCGAAAACTTTGAAGGGGGTCTTGTAGGTCCTAAAAAATCAAGTTATACACATCAACAAACTCATGAAGATCAAGAAATGAATCTTTCAAATGAACTGCACAGACATCAGTTTGCACAGCAAACAGATTGTGCATACTAAATTGCGCACACTTCCAAGCGCGCAGGCTGACGTGGCAGATCATCATCATTACCTGACATAAATCAAATCTTCTGACAGCTGACAGCACGAAGAACGAGGCAAACATTCGTTTAATCGTGCAGCACGGCGCTCGAGGACAGCTGGCAGCACAATCCATGTTGGCGCAATTCATGTTGGCGCAATCTATGTTGGCGCAATCCATTCCTGCGCAGTCCAAGTCTGCACAATCCAAAGTCAGCGCAATTCAGATTGCGCGTTCTATCAACATAAATGACAAAATGCACGTGGCATTCATGCCATCATTTGTTCATTACGTGGCAACCGTCTATACACGATTATGCGTATTTCAATCAAATAATGCCATGTGTCCAAGACAGTTGGCCCATGATCCAGCAACTGCCTGCGCAGTCCACTGTTGCACAATCCAATTGCTGTGCAAACCATCCTGCACAGTCCAGAATAACTAAAAGTTAGTTATTTCTCAGAACTCTGTAAATAGAGTTTCAAGTCTCCATTCAAGGGATCAAGGATCAGGGATCAGAGATCAGAGATCAGACTTCAAAGTTCAGAGAGTTCAGGAGTTCTTGCCCAAGTGCTGCTGCATTCTTTCGAGGCTTTTGTCTTCAACTTCCGAGGTTTTTTGCCTTCAATTCCAGAGTTGTCTTCAACTTCAGAGGCTCCGTCTTCAGAGTTCACATCGTCCAAAGGATAAAGCAATCGTCATCTAGATTGGATTCCTATAGTTGTACCATTCCCAGAATTCAAATTGTAATCTTTTACAAAGTTTGTATCAATAAAGTTCTACACTTTTGTTTTTGCAAACAGCGGCATGGCCTAATTTTTATCCGGAGGATCCTAATCCCGAGGCGAAGGAGTTCTATGATATGTTTCAGGATGCTGAAACTTCTTTATATCCTGGTTGTGATCCACATTCCGTACTGTCAGTGACGATGCGGTTGTTGAACATAAAGTCCGATTTTAACTTGCCACAAACTTGCTATGATCGGATTACACAACTAATGAAGGAGGTGTTACCAAAGGAATCAAAAGAGCTTCCAAAAAACTTCTACAAGTCGAAGATGATGGTCCGACAATTGGGACTGGGGTACGACAAGATAGATTGTTGTCGCAATGGATACATATTGTACTACAAGGAGAACGAGGATGTAGAAAGTTACAGCTTCTGTAATACGGATCGTTACAAGAAAGTCAGGGGAAAAGGAAGGTCAACTAGAAAACGACGTCCTTACAAGTATATGCATTACTTGTCGATCATGAAGCGCTTGCAGAGGATGTATATGTCTCAGAATACAGCAGAACACATGATGTGGCACAACGAAGAATGCACAAAGGACGATGGAGAATTGTCCTATCCTTCGGATGGAGAGGCGTGGAAATAGTTCGATTTTCGCCATCCAGATTTTGCTGCAGAGCCCAGAAATGTACGCATGGGGCTATGTTCTGATGGATTCGCCCCTTTCGGGCAGTCGGGATCTCAATACTCCTGCTGGCCGGTCATTCTGACCCCTTACAATCTGCCACCATGGATGTGTATGAAGACCCCTTATATGTTCTTGACAGCTATCATACCGGGTCCTAAAAATCCGACGAAGAATATCGATATATATTTACAGCCGTTGGTGGATGAGCTGAAACAGCTGTGGGAGATCGGCGTCATGACCTATGATATTTCCAGAAAACAGAACTTTCAGATGAGAGCTTCACCGATGTGGACAATCAATGATTTTCTCGCATACGGTATACTGTCGGGATGGAGTACTCACGGTACCCTGTCTTGTCCGATATGTATGCAAAATAGTAAGGTGTTCCGCCTTAAGCATGGAGGAAAAACTTCTTTCTTTGATTGTCATCGTCAATTATCTGCCCGCGAGTCATCCTTGGAGAAAGAAGAAGGACGCATTCAGAGCTGGAAAACAAGAATTTTCTCATCCGTCTGCCAGATTGTCGGGATACAATATTTGGGAAGATGTAAAAGACTTGCCCACTGTAATGGAAGATCCATCGAACAATCGTGTCGATGGGTTCGGACAAACCCATAACTGGACCAAACGGAGTATCTTCTGGGACTTGCCTTATTGGAAAGATAATCTTATAAGGCATAATCTTGATGTTATGCATATCGAAAAGAATGTGTTCAATAATGTCTTCAATACCGTCATGGACATTAAAGGAAAGACGAAGGACAATCCAAAAGCAAGACAAGACATTGTCGAGATATGCAAGCATCCTTATCTGAACTTGATACAAAGGGGAGCTGCTGGACAATTAAGTAAGCCGATAGCACAATACACATTGAGCAAGGAAGATAGATTAATAATCTGCAAGTGGGTATCTACTTTAAGATTTTTCGACGGCTATGTGTTAAATTTGTCTAGATGCGTTGACCTCAATGAACGCAAGCTAACGGGAATGAAGAGTCATGACTGCCACGTGTTTATGGAAAGATTACTGTCCATTGCTTTGAAAGAGTTGTTGCCTTCTGCTGTATAGGTTCCGTTGGTCGAACTATCAATATTTTTTAGGGATATTTGTTCAACTAAGTTGACTGTGCAACACATGGTTGAACTTGAGGAGAAGATTATCTTAACAATTTGCAAGTTGGAGAAAATATTTTCTCCTGGCTTCTTCGACAGCATGGAGCATCTACCAATTCATCTAGCATACGAAGTCCGTGTCGGTGCATCTGTTCATTATCGATGGATGTACCCATTTGAAAGGTACATAAAAATCGATATAATTTAAGTTAAATTTCAGTGGGTTTTAAAATTCTTTCTTCATTCTCAAGATAATTTGTCTCTCTAGATACCTACACCATCTAAAGAAGAAAGTTGGCAACAAAGCTCATATAGAGGCTTCGATATACGAAGCATATCTTATCGAAGAGGTGTCAAACTTCTGCTCCATTTATTTCGATACTCATGTTCAGACAAATCGAAATAGACCTCAAAGGAATGACGAGGACGTTGAGGATGGAGGAATATTCAATGTAAGGGGCAAGCATGTTGGGGCTAGTAAAAGACGGTGGTTGACAGACGACGAGTATGATGCCGCTCACCGATATATCTTGTTAAACTGTGACATACAAGAAGTGAGAGATTTGGAGAAGTAAGTCAGTACACTTGTACTCGTTATAATCTCGAATTTGATGAAGTAAGTGACTATACTTATATATTCTTATTTTCTCTAATAGTGTATTTAGAGATGAAGTCAAAATGAGGAGACCCGATATTACCGTTAAGGGACTTCAAAGAGAGATTGATTGTACATTTCCGTCATGGTTTTACAAATACGTAAGTAACTGTGATTATAATTGAGATTATTAATATATAATCTGAAACATTTAAATTATAAATATTTGTTTACATGTTTTATTGTCTGAAACAACACTCACTCATGAGAGTGTTCATTATCTGGCACTGGGACCGAAGAAGCAAATAAAGACTTGGCCAGGCTATGTCGTTAATGGCTTCAGGTTTAAGTCAACTCAGAATGCTATAAATGTCGAATTTATCAATGACGGCATCAGTATCAAGGATTCCGGTGTTTGCATAAGAGGCACCATCTATGATGACGAGCCGGACTTTGACTATTATGGAGTGCTTCGAGATATTGTAGATTTACAATATACTGGCCCATATGATATGCATATTGTGATGTTCAAATGTGAGTGGTTCGATACGACACCAAATATCGGTTGGAGAATCGATAAACAATTTAGATTCGTCGATATAAATCATCGCAGGAGGTATAGAGGGTCCGATACATTTGCGATAGCAAATCAGGCTGTTCAAGTCTACTATACAAGCTACCCAAGGCGTCGTAGAGATCGATTTGACTGGTGGACATTATGCAAGATTAAATCTAGAAATACATTCAACGTTGGAGACCCAGCATACCAAGAGGACCAGATCGAAAAGTCCCAATACTTGGGACAACACTCAGATACAATGGATGTTGAAGATATTGTTGAGGAAAATAGAGGGGAGAAAGAGATTGATACACAAGACTTAGCTGTCAACCAGGGAAGAAAGAGGCGTCTTGTCCCAAATATTGAGGCAGAAGAAGAAGAAAAAGAAGACGAAGAAGAAGAAGAATTTGATCGGGATGAGGATACAGATGAAATCGACGATGAAGATAAGGATTAGGATGAGGATGAGGAGGATGATGATGAAGACGAGGTCGAGGATGAGAACGAAGACGATGATTAGGTTAAATATTGTTGTATATTGAAAACACTTCCAAATTCGTGAATTAAGTTTGACCTCATAAAAGCAATTACGTGAATTCATGTTTTTTTCATTCGATTATTTACTTATTGCAGATGGCACTCCTAGTCTTTTTCTTCGCGATGGCACTCGTCTCCCTACTGGTGGTATATATATTTTAGTTTAGTTTTTTATATCCATTTACACTTTTATATTGTTAATTATGTTTATGTGTTCTATTTACAGGTCATGATGGCTGGCCGTGGTCGTGGTGCTGGTGGTGGTGGTGGTGGTGGTACGGGTCGTGGTCGTGGTCGTAGTGGTGCTGGTGGTCGTGGTCGTATTCAAAGTTCCCGGGATGTGACACCATCGAGCGAGCCCGACCCGGAGAGTACCCTGGGCACAGACGCATCCCGCCCTCGATCGACCACTTCATCGAGGCATGAGTACGGATCTGCTAGCGGATTCGTTCCGCTATCGGAACCACCAGCAGCGGATCCACCAGGGGATGCCCCAGTTACTGCACAGTGGGCCCCGGAGTACCCCCATACTCGGTTCCATCCAGTTACTGGGGAGTACATACGCGGACCCGCGGATCCTCCGACGGTACCAGAGAGGCCGAGAGGCGAGTTCCGACGAGAGTTATGGCCCGCGGGGACCTCGTAAGTAAATTTAAGATAATTTATTAAATTTCTTTCATTTATTCAAGTTAATATTCCAGTCGTTTCTTCTTTGTAGGTTTTTTTCGTTTAATGTTGGCAGGGCTCTTGGAGAAATTATCAGGGCTAACTTCCACGGTTCCTACCTCAACTTTTCGTCGGTGCCCCCAAACGTGAAGTACGTCTGGCTCGACTAGTTGAGGGTATATATCTATATCTTCTGGTCAATTATTTAATCAACCATGTTTTAAATTACGTGATAATTGAATTTCTATGTTAGATGACGTACTGGTGGCCCCCCCATCGCGAGGACGCAATCCGCAGGACCTACAGAAGCGATGCCTCGAAGAAGATACGGGATATGATTCATGACCTAAAAATGGGGCATACGAGGCCGAATTGGATCCGGCAGGAGTATTATAAGGACCTCTTAGGTATGCTGGATACCCCTGCGTACAAGGAGAAATCGGAGAAGGCGAAGGCGAACCGACAGGCCGCAGGCCTTCATACGGGGGGATCAAGGCCCCACGCAGCGACACTTGCAGATCTGGTGAGCAACCGTAAATTTATTTCACTATCGAATTAGGTATTATTAACTAAAGGAGTTAATTAGTTTCTACGGAAATTTCGTATGCAGGCCCAACGGACGGTGAAGGAGGGAAGGGCGCCAGAATCGGTCACCATGCACGACGTGTTCCAGCATACGCACAAAAGACGGAAGGCGGGAGCTTCGTATACGAGAGGGCCAAGGAGACTGATGTAAGTACTTATGTTTATGAGATTTACGTTAGAATTAAAAGTATTCGGACTATAACTTAGGTAAACTTAGGATTCACACTTAACTTAGTGAAACATAGGATTTAGATTACAACTTAGGTAAATCTTATAATATAAACACATTCATTTGATAGGCTGCGTATCGTGAGGCCCTTAGTCAGGCTCAGTTAACTGACACCGAGGATGTCGGTGAAACGACGTCCGCCCGGACGCCCTCTTCTTTGGCCGCTCGGAACGACTTGTTCGTAGATACCGTCGGCGGTTTTAAAAAAGGGTTCCTGTACGGAGTCGGCTCCCTAGGGTCGTTGCACATGGCGACGCAGAGATTTCTACCGACACCGCCTCCTCCCGTGGCCCCGGCAGACGATGATGTTATGTCGCAGCTTACGCAACTGCACGAGGCGGTGTCGTCCTTGCGGGAGCAATTTGTCACGTACTTTTCGCCTCCGTCTGCTGCTGCCGGTCCGTCTGCTGTTGGTGTTGGTCCGTCTTCTACTGGTCCGTCAACTGCTGGTGTTTGTCCGTCTTTCGTGGGTCATCTTTCTTTCAACCCTGATGCCCCTGTGGTACCGCCTACGACTGTGACGTCACTCCTGGATCTCATGTCCCCAGAGCAGCTACGCCGACTTCCGAGCAGTGTCTACAACGACTTGCCTTCGTACCTTGTGGAGGAGTATATTCGTCGGTCGCATCTGGGATTACCACCACCGGACAATCGACCTCCTCCTTCTTCTTAAAATATTGTATTAAGAAAATTTGGAATATTTGTGAGAGCTTTGGATTAATTGTGCTATAATCGAATTGTAGCACCGGATATTATGTTACTCTTCAGGATAATTGATGTTTATTTTCTATTAATTTGGTTTGGTCTGTGATTCTTGGATAATTGGTGTGCATTAAATTCGTATGTGCATATTTAGTCTATGTGATTCTTGGATAATTGGTGTGCATTATATATTTGGTCTATGTGATTGTTGGATAATTGGTGTGCATTATATATTGGTTTGGTTTATGCATATATTTGTGAACAGGGAAAGGGCGGCAATTTTTTTTCCAAAAAAACTCAGTTAGCGACGGACTAGTGACTGTTTCGCGACAGATATTCCCAGTTGCTGACGGACTGTCGACGGAAACGTCGTCGCTATCTGGAGATTTTAAACTGTTTCCAGGTAGCGACGGGTGATCGACGGAATATCCGTCGGCAAGGTTCTGGTGGTACATACTTAGACGGAATTGTGATGGACTATCCGTCGCCACGGCGACTGATAATCAGCCACTAATCAGTCGCTCTCGCGACTGCTTAGCGACGGACTATCCGTCGACAAAGTTCTGGAAATGCTTGACATTTCCAGAATCGTGGCGATGGATAATCAGCCACTAATCAGTCGCTTTGTCGACGGCGTAGCGACGGATTAGTGACCACTCTTCCGTCGCTATGGTGCTGGAAGTGCCAAACATTTCCAGAACCTTATCGACGGATATTCCGTCAGTAATCCGTCGCTCATCCGTCCTTCGTTATCGACGACTACCGACGGATTAGTGACGGAATGATACGCTCTGATACGCTGTTACGACGGTTTACCGATGGACTTTACGTCGCTATTGTCTACACAGTTCAGTATTTAATACTTGAAATGGACGACAGTCCGTCGGAAATTAGTCGCTAATATCTCGTATTTTGAAGTCGATTAGCCGTCGCTATTCCGTCGCTTAACGACTACATAGCGACGGACCCTTATTAGCGACGAGCTGATTGCCGACGGATTGTTTTGGCCAAAATTCGTCAGTTATCGGTCGCTAATAGGAATTTCCGTTGGACTGGCGACGGATCCGGCCGTCGCTAAATCGAGAAATTTTGGTAGTGGTTGAAGACTTCGAGATGGAAATTAGACTCGTCCTCGAAATCCTACATTCGAGAAGTTTGTCTCAGATTCCAGAGTTACCATGCTAACTATGCTAGTTGCAATCTCTAAGTTTTGTCCTAATCAATTTTAATCTTTATTTAGTTAACACGAACGAAACGCGATTATCGGTGCGTTGTAATTATGAAACATCAATTTATATTTAATTTTCGAAAAAACTTGTATTTTTCAGTTTATTCGGAAAAAAACTTGGTATTTATAATTATCTATAAAAATACATTTTTCTTTAAATGAGAATAACATGAATTTCTAAAATATTATAATTATTATCAGTATTTCTAAATTTACGCTTACGAACATCCACCAGAAAATCATAACCACATTACTAATTATTACAAATTTGCAGAAAATAAATGGGCTTATGCCCTTACAGACCAATGAACTTAAATAAGAACTAAACTTGGGTAATTCCTGAAATCTTTCCTACAATTTAATTATAAATAAAACTAAAAATAAATTTAATAGTGAGTCTCAGATATTGGTCCAATCGTCATATAGTCTAATGCCTCAACGTCCGGGCGAAACCGGTTTCGTTTGCACTTAGCCAGCAGGGCCCATTGACCAATACGGTCGTCGTCCAAAAATCCAAAATAATATTCTTTTCCGAAAAAACCATTTTAAAATTATATAATTAAATTTTATGGAAAAATCCGGCAGCACTTCCTCTATTTTCGGTCAACCCAAAAACTGGGAAGTGTGCCATAATCACCATTTATAAATCCCAAACCAGTGAAACCAAATATATATAACTTTATATACAGAGAATACGTTCCCGAGATAAATTTGGAAAACCCGAAATAAATCGGAAATCCCGAATACTAATCCAGAAACACCACAACACCAATAACCATCAATTTATCTCAACGGAACAATAAAACCAACATCGAAAAATCCACAGAAACAACCAAATAAAATCCAGAATGTTTTCGAAGAAAGTTCGGAAATCCCGAAATAATCCCAAACCATCAGAACTCTTTCCGAAGAGTTCTCAGGAAAACCCGAAATCAACAGCAACTAAAAACCACAGAACAAAAATGTCAAGAATGGTTCCGAAATTCCCGGAAACCATAACGTAACAGAAAACCGAATTCCCGAAGAGAATTCGAGGACCAATTTCATTATAGACACGTTGGGAGGGACGAACTACTGTGATTATCCAGAAATTACCCAAATCGACGGAATCCGAAGGGTTGCCTCGGACTCGGGACACGCCTCGCCGGGGTACGGCTGCGTAAACGTAACCGAAGCTCGGGATCGGACAAAGGGTTGCGCACAGAAGCTCGCCGGAGATAGGAAACTCTGGACAACAGCTGGACGGACCGATCACGCGCGCGCAAGGGGGTCGGGCGGCCTGGGAACGGCGGGCGACGGTGGCGCCGGCGTCGGGATCGGCCTCGGGAGGGGGTGCACCGGCTGGAGGGGTCGGCCAGGGGCGGATCGGGGCCGGGGACGCGGCCTGGGGCGCGGGTCCGGGGAGAGGGGCGGCCGAGGAAATCGGGAGCGCGGGTCGCGGGAGCTCGGGCTTGGGCGACGCTCGGGAGTGGGGTCGGCGGGTTTGCTCTGGAGGTGAGAGGAAGAGAGAGGAATGGGAGAATGAATGAATGGGGGGGTGGTGGTTGTTGTGTGCTGGTGTATGGTGGGGGAAGTAATGAATAGTTGAGGGAATTATGGATGAGGAGTGGTGCTGGTGGGATATTAATATGGGGAAAGGCGTTATAGGAACGTGGAGGGGAGTGAGTTTAGACGTGTGGTGGAGAGAAAAGTGAGGGGGATGGAAAAGTGCTGGTCCAGCGGGTGGACCAGCTCGTGGGGGAGTGTTGTTTTATTATTATTTTTTGTTTAATAAAAGCAATATATATATATATATTTATATATAAGAGAAATGAATTTAAGAATGAGTTCATGATTGGGTTTCGGGTAACTGGTCTCGGTCTCGCAACCAAAAATCCAATTTATTATTTTGAAAATAATTTTCGAACCCACATAATATTAATAATAATAGAAATAATATTATATATTAATAATAATAAAATATAAGTCCTAAAACTGGGTTTCACAACGACAAATTAGCGAGTCGTTTGTCTGTTGGCCCTGAGTACAGTAGGACTGCCAAGCATGTGGCAGTCCACATATAAACAAGGACTGCCAGAGTGTCAGGACTAAGACAATTGCCGGATGCCAGACTCTGCTACATGTAAGAAAACTTCCAACAATTTAATCTCGTATACTTTATTTTGTTGTTTATATTTTGTGACTATTAACTTATAAATTGAATAGGCATGGATATACGAGCACTTTCCGATGCTCAGGCGGGGTGACCTGAACCCAAACTATTTTGAACACCTTTCTAGAGTGGCTCGATGGAGGCCGGCCCAGGTGGAAACCAAAGATTGGCAAATACTGGCTTCCATTCGTAAAGTACTTGACAATTTGGTACCAGAAGAGGTAATAAATTGGGACTTATTTTTTCATGTTAAGTTTTTTTTGCTGTTAACTGTTTTCTTACAGATATTTTGGGATCCATATCGGGATTTGCGCGAGGGGAGTCGTGCCATCCAACAAATTTCTTTATTTCATGGCATGATCACATGCTATGATATCACGGAGCCGTACATGCCTGATCGTGTACTTCGGCAGTTTGGCTTCGTGCAAAGTGTGCCGAAGCGCACACTACAGATGTTGGAACCTCCCCGCGGGACCCAACCATTGAACTACAAACCGGCGTATTTCGGCTGGGTGACCGACTTCTACTCCGAGTGGCAAAGGCACCTGCTTGGGGAAGATGAGAGTCAACCGGTCACCCAGATAGCCGATTGCAGCAAGGACTACATGCCGTACTTCCTAGGGGTCGGACATCCTAAGTTGTCAAACCCTACAAACCAGGGTCCCGTGGCCATCGGAGCAATTGGAGCTCTTCCTTCAAAAAATGTCTTGTATGCTGGGTTGGTGAGGATGGTGAGTTCCGTATTTGTAATTAGACTAAGATTTCCATGTTTGTAGACTTAATTCACTTATACTTTCATTTATAGTCTCAAAAGGTGAAGGAATTGGCCCAGACACTCCGGAGAGGTTGCCAAAGTGACACTAGTGTCGTGGTCGCCAACGAGCTTGATCGCATCGACGACGTGGTCGAGTTTCCCTTCATGAATAATAGGGAGTCTCGTTCAAAGGCCCGACATGATATGTAGTTGGATGTGGAATGATCATTAGTTGGATGTAATCTGGATATTTTTGTTGTCACGCCCCAGAACCAGAATACTGGAGAGCGGGGGCAGACATAGCCAGCTACGTATATTGAAATAGAATACATCTCAACTATACGGTCACGGCTGTCTAGATATGAGGGTTTACTACAAGCCAGCAGTCTCTTAAGGTCAAGCCTATTGTCTCAATCTCAAGCAATTAACAGAGTTACAAGATGTTAGAGCATCAAATATATATATATATAAGGCATCCCAAATATTACATATTGGATGATCAAGAAGCTAGTCGTACAAAATGATAGGACTAGCAAGAGTTCAGTCATACATGATCAACCCTAGGATTTGTTAATCATGTTTACAGCCCGTAGGCAGACAGTAAGTAAATGTGCATCGAGCTAACAGGTGCTCGTCAGCTAAACGCCTCAAAAGAATAAATTTACATATAAGTGGGTGAAACAAAAAGGAAAACCCACTCTTGGCCCGGGTTCCGTCTAGTTGTCACCATTGGGCTGGAAGCTCGGTAGATCCTCGGGAGCTGCTCCGAAATCTGGCCACACAAAACCAGCTGGGTCAACCCCAGAAAGAGCAAGTGCCACAAAGGAGGCCACAAATAAGAACAAAAGCCAGCATATCAGAACATAAGAATGAAAGAAGTACAAGTAGTTAAGTACACAGAGCGATAAACGACTAGGGACGTGGAACCATTCCGGGAGCCAGGTTACAATCCTTAAACCAAACAAGGACCGGGATTGTACCCCTTCGCCTGAATAGCTCACTATCTCTACCCATTTATCGTTAAGATAAGTAAAACAAACATGCTCAGGAGATAGCAGGTACTAGAGCTAGACAAGACTTAGACAAGGCTGGACACCATCCATTCACAATCGGCTAAGCAAGTACTACGGCTTACTACTTTAACTAACTAAGGTTATCACAAGCCTAATTACTAACAAGATGCAAGTGAGAAACTCCCAGTCCCAAGCCCTGCAGACTATCCAGTTATCCTTCCGCGGGTTGAGAGTTATAGGTGGGTACATTGCCCGGGAGACAAATGTACCCTTAGGTGACTTAGAGGGTGCAACACATGATAGTGTGCTGGAAATGTGCTCTACTCGTCGGCAAGCTACAAGTCCATTAAAGCGCCCAGATAACGAGATTGCCTGTGACTGGGAATTCTCCATGTTCTAGTTTGATCTAATCATTAGCCTAATCCAATTTAGCGCGAATCCCTGGCCGTGGTACCCAGGAAGTCACGTCCTAGACCTGATGCGAGACAAGACAAGTGGATTGTACAAGCAAGCAAGCAGGAGCACCCACGGTGTCAAGTTGATTATACGAGTCAAGTTACAAGTTACAAGTCAAGTCAAGTCAGGAGTGCGCCGCCACGGGCCACTATCAAGTTATCAAGATAATTCATGTCAGGGTACCGTCAGGAGTGCGCCACTACGGGCCACTATCGTGTCAGGTTGGTCATGTCAAGAGTGCACCACTACGGGTCACTGTCGTGTTATGCTAGTTCCTTGTCATGCCATGCCATGTACAATAGTCATTCCAAACATATTAAGTAAAATCAAGTTCATGACAAAAGGCGTAAGGATATAAAATGGACGTAAAATACCTAATAAAATACCAATATATATATAGGACTATAGAAGAGCCAAGCTTAAAGAAATAAAACCAAAACTCCAAGAGCCAATGGTTTGCGCAAGGGATCAGGGGTTGGATTGTGTAGGGTGTCAGTTGTGCAGGGTGCCAAGTGCGCAGGGGCAGATGGCGCATGGATGGATTGCGCAGAAGGTAGACTGCACAGGAGTGAACTGCGCAGGAGTTGGTTGCGCAGAGATGGATTGCGCAGAAGGTGGATTATGCATGGCTGGCTTGCGCAGGGTGGATTGCGCATGAGTCAGGTTGCGCAGGGGCCAACTGCGCAGGGGTTGGTGCGCCAAGGGAGATTCGCGGTCCAGCCCAAGAGGTCGGGCGCAATCGGCTATGCGCAATGAAGGCGCTGGCCGAGAAGGAAGGTGCGCAGTTCACCAAAGGGTGAGCTGCGCAATCGGCTTTGCGCTAAAGAGCGCAGGACGAGAGGGCTGCTTCTCCAACCCGAGAAGAACTCCAAGAACTTCAAAACGTCAATTCTTCATAACTTGATCAAATCAAAACCAAATCTAGATTTTCAAAGTTCTAACTTGAGTAAAATCGAATTCTCTTCCACATGGAAGCATCAAAATATGCAAAAATTAAAGTTTAATAGATCAAAACCAAGAAATTCCGAAAATAATCAAAACTTAGATCTAGAACAATGGAGACTCCAAATCACAAAATTTCAAGTTCTAATGTTGATCTACATGTCCTAATCTATCAAATGGACAAATAAAATTGGGTGCCTATTTGTTGGCAAGGTGCACTTGCCTATGGGTTGGGGAGTTGTGTGTGGAGGAAGGAGAAGAAGAAAATTAATGGAGAGTAAAGAGGAGAGAGAAAGTTTGGTGGAGATATAATGAGGGTGGGTGTGATGTGTTGATGGTAGAGTGTAGGTTAAAGTGTACCAATTCATATTAAACCAAACCTAATCAAACCAAACCAATTCCACAAAATAAAACCAAGCCATGGTCCAAAACCCATTTACGAGAAACCAAAATCCGCAAGTCGAGAAAATTAAAATACGTGCCAAAAATAAAATTACGAGTACAAATACGAAATACAGGAAATGAGGGTGACAAAAAAGATGTTTTTGTTGTTTAAAACTTGAAGAATATATTTGTTGTTTGGAAACTTAAGTTGTTGGGCAGACTTTTGAATGATATGTAGTTGACACTTATGTTATTTTTTTGAAGTTGGATATTTTGTTTGATATGTAGTTGTGATTTACGTTGTTATTTATGTACATGTTGGATATGTAGTTGTCTGATATGTAGTTGTTATTTACGTACATGTTGGATATGTAGTTGTCTAATATGTAGTTGTTATTTACGTTTGAAAACTTAAGTTGTTGGCCAATTCCTGATATTCTTGATTTAGTATCAGAGGACTGCCACCCCCCTGACAGTCCTCCTTTTGTATAGGACTGTCAGGGGGGTGGCAGTCCTATTTAGAACTCTCTGTGATGAGAGTTTGAAAGTGAAATTCTCTGTCACAGAGAGTTTCAATTAGGACTGCCACCCCCTGGCAGTCCTATACAAAAGGAGGACTGCCAGAGTGCTGGCAGTCCTAATTAAAACTTGCTGTTACAGCAAGTTTCAATTAGGACTGCCAGCACTCTGGCAGTCCTTCATAAGTGTAGGACTGCCAGGAGGGTGGCAGTCCTATTTGTAAGTCATTGAATTAATATTTGTTTACGATTCTAAAATTTCGACAAAAGTGCTAAAACGGAGGTCCAAACATCATTTTTTTGCGATTCTAAAATTTCGAAAGGCCGTCTAACAATGAAACTGTTAATCTCAGGCTCCTCGAAAATACGCTCATTTTGCGACAAATCGGGCCTCGTTTCGACCTCAGAGTCAAAAGTTATGGCCCTCCAAAGTTTCAACTGACCATAAAATGCAGGAGAATGACCATTCTCCGTGTAAATTAACACGAAAAATGGCATTCTCCGTGTTTCTAACACGGAGAATGGACATTCTCCGTCTTAATTTACACGGAGAATGGTCATTCCAGTGTTAAAACGCAGGAGAATGACCATTCTCCGTCTTAATTTACACGGAGAATGGCCATTCTCCGTGTAATTTAGCACGGAGAATGGTCATTCTTCGTGTAATTTTCACGGAGAACGGCCATTCTCCGTGTAATTTTCACGGAGAATGGCCATTCTCCATCTTTATTTACACGGAGAATGGCCATTCTCCGTGTAATTTAGCACGAAGAATGGTCATTCTCCGTGTTAATTTACAAGGAGAATGCCATTCTCCGTGTTAGAAACACGGAGAATGTCATTCTCCGTGTTAATTTACACGGAGAATGGTCATTCTCCTGCGTTTTAACACTGGAATGACCATTCTCCGTGCTAAATTACACGGAGAATGGCCATTCTCCGTGCTAAAATACAGGAGAATGGTCATTTATATAACAACAAGTTTCAATTAGGACTGCCAGCACCCTGGCAGTCCTCCTCTTGTGTAGGACTGCCAGGGGTGTGACAGTCCTAATTGAAACTCTCTGTGATAGAGAGTTTCAAAACTCTCATCACAGAGACTTACAAATAGGACTGCCACCCTACTGGCAGTCCTACATTAAATCAGGACTGTCAGGGTGCTGGCAGTCCTAATTGATACTTGCTGTTACAGCAAGTTTCAATTAGGACTGCCAGCACCCTGGCAGTCCTAATTTAATGTAGGACTGCCATGGGGGTGGCAGTCCTGATACTGGCCATTCTCCGTAAAAATTACACGGAGAATGGCCATTCTCCGTGCTAAATTACACGGAGAATAGTCATTCTCCGTGCTAAAACAACGGAGAATGGCCATTTATATAACAACAACTTTCAATTAGGACTGCCAGCACCCTGGCAGTCCTAATTCAATGTAGGACTGCCAGGGGGTGGCAGTCCTGATACTGGATCTGATACTTTAACAAATTGGTATATTTTGCCACACATACTTGCACACAGGTGAACACATATAACACAGATAGCACACATGTAAACACATAAATAGCACACATGTAGACACATATAACACAGATAGCACACAGGTAGACACGTATAACATACTGAACTTCATATTTCACTGTATACAAAATTTACTCCATATAGATTAGTGGACTTCATATTTCACTATATACAAAAGTGGTCCTTCATATACAAAATGTCAAACTGTAAATATATCCATACTTAGTCGATTTCGACGTCGTAGTGGTCAGTAGGATCTGGATATTACTAGAACTAAGTTATTTTTTCGTCCAACTTCTCGACACCATTGTACCGCATCGTCGCTTGATTGAAACGAAAGATCGGTCCAAAATAAATGCCCTACATCGGTTGCAATTGGAGCATGTACCGCAACATCGGAAGATCACAACTCCTACAATAGAAGTTAAAAGTCAAAAGGACTGCCACATATGTGGCAGTCCCTCACATATATAGGACTGCCACATATGTGGCAGTCCCTCACATATATAGGACTACCACATCCCTGGCAGTCCAAATCCATGAGTGGGACTGCCAGAGAAGTGGCAGTCCTCTGTGTCAAAATCCGATTTTTTATCCGAAATAAAGTTAAAGTGTAGTTACCATGAGGCCTTCCGATGCATCAAAGTGTTCTTCGGACGTTGTGGGAGGAGAGTATCCAGCATTTGATGGTCCGGGTTGTTCCATTTTTTATTTCTTTCTACATTAAACACAAAATTTAACTTTTATATGTAAAATTTAGGTTAAAACGTTACACAAAAATAAATTCGACGACTTACAAATAAATGGGAGAAGTGATTGACACTATTATCTTTAACAAATTTAGGTGGGGGAATAATTTCACCTAGGTTAGGTTAATTCTAGGTTTCTATGAGGAGGAGAAAAAAAGAGTGGAGGAAGAGTGGAGGAAGAGAAGTAAAGAGTGGAGGAAGAGAAGAAATAAAAGAAGTTTGGCTTTTATAGTCAATTTTGGGCTGCCCCCTAGTAAAAAAAACCTATGGCAAACTTGTAATTTTTTCAAAAAAAAATTGGACTGCCCCCTTGTAGAAGTGGTGGTGTCCCTAAAAAAAACCTTTTTTTTTTGACCTAGAAGTAGATGTCTCCGTTCTAGACGGAAACTAAATCGAATCAAACCGAATTGAAAAAAAAATGGTTCGGTTTAGGTTTTGAAAATGCTATTCTTTATTCGATTTCTGTTTTGGGTCAAATTTGGTCCAAAGTCAAAAATTGAATAAGATTTATAAAATTATGTAAGTACTCTCAATTTTGTGTATATTTTATGATTAAAAATGTGTATACTTTGAAAATGATAATTATATATATATGTTTTGAAGTTCAACTTTGATAATTTAACAAATATTCCAACTTTCGATTCAATTTTAAATACAACAAATATATGTATAAAAATTATAATTTTGGTATAATTTAACCACGATTCCAACTTCGAACCGAACCCATTAAACAGTAGAAATAGTCCAACCGATAAATCGAATTGATTATTTGATTCGGTTCGATTTCGATTTTGGTTAACTTCTATTTTGTTTTAGATTTTTAGCATATTTGTTTATTTGATTTTGACTAGTTCGACTCGGTTGAAACCGAATAACCGAATGCTCCGCACTACGTAGAAGACCAGCATGAGTTGACAAACCTTTTAAGCAATTGTTAATGGGGGGTGTTATATTGTTCATGTCAGCACAAATCTTTCTATTATTCGAAAGGTATGTTTTGGACGTAGGCCTCAAATCATTACGATTACTAGTTCCAAGTCCCTGCGCATATGGACCAAATTATTAAGATCAGTTCCAATGGAGACATCAAATGACATGAGATTATTTTGATGTCTCAAAATTTAAATTTACCATTCTAATACAGACATCAAATAGGACATCAAATTTGGTTATCCAACCACTTCGGTGGATTTTTTTGTTTTAGGGTGCGTTTGATTGCAAGGTGAAAAATATGTGGAAAAGAAATTAATTCCATGAAATTATTTTTCTAGAAAAAAAATTCCATGAAATTTTAAAAAAATTCTATGAAAAACTTAATTTGGGTGTTTGATTGCCATTATTTTCCACGGAAAATAGTTATTTTCCATGGAAAATAATATTTTTCTATAGGTTGGACAAGTTTCATTTTCCACCATTTTATATAAAAATATGGAAAATGATAGTTTTTTGGAAAATAATTCCATGGAAAATATAAGCTATCAAATACAATTTGTGGAAAATTTGTGATGAAAATATTTTTCATGGAAAAAATTTCCAATCAAACACAGTCTTAGAGGAAAGAAATTTTTGGTTCTAGAAGAGGTGGTTATGTTGAATGGACAAAGATTTGACGAGTCTTATTCCTAATAACTTAACATATTAAAATTGACTTAATTATGGTGTTTATATTGAGAAAAGGAAAAAGAAGAAGAAGCTAACTTAACATATGAATTGATAATATGTGCAAGGAAACTTGTACGGAAGAAGCACAACCCGTACTCAAGCATTGATTGGAGGTTGTCAACTATTGGTAATCTTAAACAAATCCCACCATTATGACCCAATCGAAGTTATTCATCTATATCCCCATGTGAAACTTGAGGGGGCATGACATTGGCATGTTGGCAAAGTCATATAAGGCCATCTCCAACCATGATCAAACCTAATGGAGGAAATTACTTCAAATACCATCTCCAACCCATGTGAAACTTGAGGGGGCATGACATTGGCATGTTGGCAAAGTCATATAAGGTCCAAAATACTAAATTTTTTTATTTGATTTCGGTCTAAATTAAAAATCGAATAAGACTTATAAAATTATGTAAATATCCTCAATTCTATGCATAATTTGTGATTAAAAATGTGTATACTTTAAAAACGACTATGTATGTATTTTAAATTTAAACTTTGGTAATTTAACTAGTTCAACTTTGGACAAAATTTTAAAATACAACAAATATGTATAAAATTATAATTCTTAATATAATTTAGGGAAGATTTATGAAATGTCCAAAAACTAAAAAAGTTTTATGTAAAATCCACCGCTAAAAAAACTTTCATCGCGTGCCCAGAATTAGAGAAACTTATCCAAAGCGGATTCCAAATGAC
This sequence comes from Iris pallida, assembly GCA_029216955.1. Lineage (NCBI taxonomy): Eukaryota > Viridiplantae > Streptophyta > Magnoliopsida > Asparagales > Iridaceae > Iris > Iris pallida. The sequence goes on along the minus strand of JANAVB010029816.1, from coordinate 6,419,732 downwards.
CCTTTTGCCCTTCCTTTTAATTTATTGGAAACACCCACAAAACTGCTCTTAAAAAAATGTTTCAATACTCCATCTTCTTCCATACGCTGCTCACTTTCGAATCTAGGTTTTCTCCTCAAAAATCTTCAAAAACTCGTCGAAAAATTTCGGAAAGACCGGGACGAACGACAAAAGTGCTAAAACGGAGGTCCAAACATCATTTTTTTTGCGAATCTAAAATTTCGGAAGGCCGTCTAACGATAAAATTATTACTTTCAGTCTCCTCGACGATACGCTCATTTTGCGACAAACGGGACCTCGTTTCGACCTCCCAGTCAAAAGTTATGGCCCTCCAAAGTTTCAGCTAACCATAAAATGCAGGAGAATGGCATTCTCCGTCTTAATTTACACGAAGAATGACCATTCTCCGTCTTAATTAGGACAGAGAATGGAATTCTCCGTCTTAATTTACACGGAGAATGGTCATTCCAGTGTTAAAACGCAGGAGAATGACCATTCTCCGTGTTAGAAACACGGAGAATGCCATTCTCCGTGTTAAATGAAACGGAGAATGTCATTCTCCGTCCTAAATAAAACGGAGAATGGCATTCTCCGTCCTAATTAAGACGGAGAATGGCCATTCTTCGTGCTAAATTAAACGGAGAATGACCATTCTCCGTCTTAATTAGGACGGAGAATGCCATTCTCCGTGTAATTTATCACGGAGAATGGTCATTCTAGTGTTAAAACGCAGGAGAATGACCATTCTCCGTGTTAGAAACACGGAGAATGCCATTCTCCGTGTTAATTAGGACGGAGAATGCCATTCTCCGTCTTAAATAAAACGGAGAATGCCATTCTCCGTCCTAATTAAGACGGAGAATGACATTCTCGGTCCTAATTAAGACGAAAACGGAGAATGTCATTCTCCGTGTTAATTAGGACGGAGAATGGCATTCTCCGTCCTAATTAAGACAGAGAATGCCATTCTAATTAAGACGGAGAATGGTCATTTCCAGTGTTAAAACGTGTAATTTAGTTTTTTCAGGAATAAAGAGTTTCGTTCTTCTTTCAAAGCGATGATAATTCTTATGGAAAAGAAGAAGAAAGATCTTCTCTCCACAATTGAATATCTGAGTTCAAATGTCTCCACGATGAAGATGATGATGATGGTGATGATGATGACGAGCGATGATCTGAGTTCGACTGAAGAAAAATACACCGAACTACGAACGATCTTTGCGATCTCTGCTGAATATGAGAGCAATGGAATTCAGATTTTCCGTGAAGAAGAAGAAGACGAAAATCGCAATCCAGATCTGAGTTTTTTGAATTCAAATACATATAGATGACCAATTCGCGCGGAGGGGTAGTTTCGGTATTATAAAAATAGCAGTTTCTAGCGGGTGGCATCTAAAAGGGAATCTTGAAATATTTAACGTGAAAATACTTAATTCTGGGTATTTCATAAAACTTATCCAGCGGGTGGGCATTTCATAAAAGTCCATCCCGAAATTGGATTTCTCAGCAATTTCCAGTATAATTTAATCACGATCTCAATTTTGGACGGGGCCATTAGACAATAGAAATATCCACCGAACAAATCGAATAAGCCGAATCGATTATTCGGTTTCAATTTTGGCTAAATTTGATTCTAGATTTTTAGAATTTTATTTTATTCGGTTTTGACTATTTCGATTCGATTGAAAACAAATAAACCAAATGCTCACCCTAAGTGTTACTGCGCTCGGACAATGTCCAAATATCTCAAGAATATTTTAGCAAATGTCAAAATGTAAAAACTAACATATAGTTTTACTATTTTAAAAAACTAAAAAATATCTCATTTTTGTACGAAATACTTAAAAACTAAGATATATCTTCACTATTTTGTTCGAGATGTTGAATGTTTCTTAAAAAAACAAGGGTATATCTTTATTTTTTTTTAAATAGTGAGAGTATATGCTAGTTTTCATATTTTAAATAAAAATATTTATTGTAATTCTCCAATATCTCATAACAATCAATATAAAAATATATTAAAATATCATACCATCTCTACCTTCATATGTATTCTTAAATTTTGCACTGGTTCTAGGCCCATGCACTACTCCGAAAAGTATGTATGTGAACCATATATGAATTAGTAATCTTAATAGTAATAGAAACGGAGCAATAGTCAATGTATTTTATACCTACATAGGGTTAGATTTACAAAGAGGACATAGATTCTTTGTGTATAAATTGTTGTGCTCAAAAGAGGTGTTAGGTGGACACAAATAAGTTGAGAAGAAAGAGAAGAAGAAGAAGAAGAAATAGGGACTAAAGATGAGAGAAAATGAATTTTTCGGTTCTTCGGTGTAATTTCTTGAAATATTTTGGGTTCTCTTTTTTAGTTTATCTGGCAATGAAATTTACAAAGTTATAGCGATCTTGTACAGTCATGTAATCTTGTTTAGTAGTGATCTCATTCATTCAGTAGTTTTTTACCGGTTATGTTTCTACTTATATTCTTGTGTTTTTGTATTGAATTATGTGATTTTTTTTTTGGCATAAATCGACCATTGTGTTTGACTTATGGGCATGGTTTGTCGTCAATACACATTTTGTAAAATAGTTTTTGTTTTTATTCCGACAACTATGTCGATCGCGTCTACATTCGAGGACTAGGCCTAGCTGCCAAATAAGCTGGGTCTGGTTCGGGTGAAACCAGATCGGATCTAGAACGCCGGTCCAAATAACAATGATAGGACCATCATGACTTAGCCCATGTCATTAATAAGTAACATAATCATTTGGGTCGTCGTTGATTACTTCTAGAATACATTGTTTATAGGGAGGTTTAGAAGATTGTACTTGGGTGTATTTGAGCCCTGACGAATAGGCTCGTTGGTACGGCAACACATTAGTATTTATTAGTATTGTCATTGTCATGATTTTTTATTATTAATATCCTCCAATAAAATTAGAATTCCAAAAATGAAAAAAAATGATAATGGTCAATTAAAGAATGCAGACAACACTGCATAATCCTGATAATTTTGTTGTACTAAACTAGTATAGGCCGATTTTACATTCCCAGCAAGTAGTGGTGAGCATTATTAGATCTTATACCAAAAGTCTAATCAAATCGAACCGAACCGAATAAAAGATTTGATTTAATTTTAAAATGCTAAAAAATATTATTAGTGTACCAAAAAAAAAATTGAATAAAAAATTTATAAGACTATATAAATACCTTCAAGAATTTGATGGACAAAGATTTGATGATGCTTATTCATAATAATTTAACATATTAAAATCGACTAAATTTGGTGTTTATATTGAAAAAGAAAAAGATAAAGCCGCACTGCTAATAACTTAACGTATGAATTGTTTATATGCAAGGAAAGCTTGTACGGAAGAAGCATGACACGCACTCAAGCATTGATTGGAGGTTGTCAACTACTGATAATCTTAAACAAATCCCACCATTATTCCCATGTGAATTTTGAGGGGTATGACATGCGGGCCCCACACGACCCACCGTCTAGTGGTGCAGGAGACGCGACTCTGCAGACAAAAAATTTGGTCCGCATTATATATACATATAGGAAAATGCTAAGTTTACTATCAAATTCTTACAACCTTCTTACAACTACTCTCTCCCACTCCTTACACATGGGTTCCACCGGATCCCACCACCACTCTCACCCCCCTGCTACATGGGCTCCACCCGGCCCCACCATTTCTTCCCCTCCTCCAATCGAAGTCCGACACGTGTCCGGTTGTAGGAGGGTTGTAAATTTTGGTTGTAGGCATAGCAAAGCTCATATATATATATATATATATATATATATATATATATATAATGCGGACCAAATTTTTTTGTTATATATATATATATATATATGAGATGGGACTCTTGCAGACAAAAAAATTTGGTCCGCATTATATATATATATATATATATATATATATATATATAAAATATATATATATATATATATATATATATAAAATATATATATATATATATATATATATATATATATATATATATGTCACGACCCGCATCCGGTATAGGGGCACGAGAAGTGGGTACGTCCAGCCTACGTCGCAGTGTCGGCGGTAGTAAGCTGTCCTAGGTTGCTAACTAATCTCATGCAGTGAATATAAAAAGTACTTGTCCAGATATCAGCTCCGAATGGAGGACAAGTAAAGGGTATGATCTACTCAAACACAGTCTAAACACGAAAAGATAACACAGAAGTTATACCTAAGGAATTAAAGACAACAACAACTAACTACTAAAATAATACAACAATGTCTCAAACAAACTTAATACAAACTCAATACCTTAACTTTAATACAACAAGTCAAAACATGAAAGCTAAAGTAGTCTACTAGCTAATCTCCTGAATCACTCCTGAGAGTCGGAACCAAAGGTAGCTAATCCCTCGCCAGGTCCATAGTAAGTAGGGCATGTGTCCTCAGGATTGTCATCTGTAATATTTTCAACAGGTCCAATCAGGACGGGAACGAGTACAACTCATCTAGAAAAACCCAAGTAAATGACAAAGAACTATAAAGCAGTTATAGACAGTTTTATTGATGAGCATGGCAGTTTTATACAGGTAATGGTGGCATAGAGAAACAGTAAGATATAAGAAAAGAAAGGTAACTAAACAAGAGAAGAATCATGGCAATGAAGACTGTAATAAAAGCTAACTGAACTAGAATATCATGTGTGAGTCCAGACAGTACGATATAAGTCTAATATAATCCCAGTGTGAGTCCAGTCCATATAATCCGATACCAGATGATTTCCAGTACAAGATGAGTCTAACAGTGATCAATGAATCCAGGGTGAGTCCAACTATGATCTAACAGTGTGTTTTAAAATACCGAGGTCGACATGTAAACGGCTGTAGGTATCAGGCACATCTCTCACTGATCGGGCAAGAGATGGCTATGCTTCCGGTAGATTCCAGTGGGAGATTCCGGATTTGGGGTATGTCTACATGTCTTACTCAATGTTTCCCGCCCAGCAAGTGAATCCAAAATCGACAAAAGAATCGAGATGAGTCTGGCCAATATATAATGATTCCAGAAATGATTCTGGAATGATACTAATGACTCCAGTTGTCACGCCCCAGAACCAGAATACTGGAGAGCGGGGGCAGACACAGCCAGCTACGTATATTGAAATAGAATACATCTCAACTATACGGTCACGGCTGTCTAGATATGAGGGTTTACTACAAGCCAGCAGTCTCTTAAGGTCAAGCCTATTGTCTCAATCTCAAGCAATTAACAGAGTTACAAGATGTTAGAGCATCAAATATATATATATAAGGCGTCCCAAATATTACATATTGGATGATCATGAAGCTAGTCATACAAAATGATAGGACTAGTAAGAGTTCAGTCATACATGATCAACCCTAGGATTTGTTAATCATGTTTACAGCCCGTAGGCAGACAGTAAGTAAATGTGCATCGAGCTAACAGGTGCTCGTCGGCTAAACGCCTCAAAAGAATAAATTTACATATAAGTGGGTAAAACAAAAAGGGAAAACCCACTCGTAGCCCGGGTTTCGTCTAGTGTTCACCATTGGGCTGGAAGCTGGGTAGATCCTCGGGAGCTGCTCCAAAATCTGGCCACCAAAAACCAGCTGGGTCAAACCCCAGAAAGAGCAAGTGCCACAAAGGAGGCCACAAATAAGAACAAAAGCCAGCATATCAGAACATAAAGAATAAAGGAAAGTACAAGTAATAAAAGTACACAGGGCGATAAACGACTAGGGACGTGGAACCATTCCGGGAGCCAGGTTACAATCCTTAAACCAAACAAGGACCGGGATTGTAACCCTTCGCCTGAATAGCTCACTGCCTCTACCCATTTATCGTTAGAGATAAGTAAAACAATCATGATCAAGAGTTCCAGGTACAAGGCTAGACAAGACTTTGATAGGGCTGGACACCATTCATTCACAATCGGCCAAGCAAGTACTACGGCTTACTACTTTAACTAACTAGGGTTATCACAAGCCTAATTACTAACAAAATGCAAGTGAGAAACTCTCAGTCCCAAGCCCTGCAGACCATCCAGTAGGTGGTGTTATAAAGTGGGGGAGTTGTGGTGTGTTGAGGGAGGAGTGTAGGTTAAGGTGTTCCATTCATGATGAACCAAACTAAACCAACTTTCACAAAATAAAACCAAGCCATGGTCCAAAATCCATTTACGAGAAACCAAAATCCGCAAGTCGAGAAAATAAAATATGTGCCAAAAATCAAATACGAGCATAAATACGAAATACAGGAAATGGGGGTGACACCAGTAATAGAGGCCAGCAAGTAAGGTATGTGTCGATACATGAATCCAGAAATATCTATACGTGTTGATACAGAGAATCACATAGAACTAACTAGAACTGAAATACAGTAATCGACAAATAAATGAGAGAACTATCAGAGAATGTACTCGTCTGATACTCTGGAAAGAGTAATGTAATATCAGATGTCTGTACCAGGGTCACAATGTCCTAAAATAGAGCAATACAGTTATGACATGTCTAATATGAAGGTAAATAAAATCTACAATGCAATCTATATGAATTCTAAGCCAATCTAGGTCAAAGTCAAACTAGGTCAACACTACAGTCAAACTAAGTCAAATCAAGTCATACCAGGTCACAGGGAATCAAACTAAGTCATACAAGGTCAAACAAGGGTAAACAAGTCTAATCTAGGTTAAAGTCAACTCTTGGTCAAACATTCTAGCTAAACTAGTCAACTCTAGTTACTTGGGTCCATATAGGGTCAAGTCTTAGTCTAACTAAGGTTTTGGTTAATCATAGACTAGTCAATAAGGTAATTAGGTTAATCTTGACTAATGGTCAATATCCAGTCAAACTCTATAAGGCTAACTCAAACCATCATAGGCTAACATGTCTTAGAATACCTAAGATACTATACTACAATTACCTATACAAAGTATACCACACATAAATACATATAGTACAATACCAACCTTAATCCTATAATCAAGCTAATCCCATTCTCCAACTCAAGTCATGACTCAACTCTAAGTATCTCACTTAACCCCATACATATCTTCATCTATATAGGATTACCCTCATAATCTATATGGTTAACCTAATCATCTAGTTAGGGTTTAGTCAAACCTTAGTCAAATAGTCATTCTATGTTCATCCAAGTCATTTCTAGGTCAATTTGGTCAAGGTTTGACCTATAGTTGACTTTGGTCAACAATGGTCAACAATGGTCAATTATCTAGTCAAACTAGGTCTACTAGACCTATTGGTCAATCCTAACTTGATACTAACCATAGGCTAGTGAATCTAGGACACTAACACATATATACATTACATATATACATAGGCCATAGGCTAAGATATCAAGTCTATATCATATATGTTTACATATCTAATACCATATATTCTCACCTATATATAACCTACATATATATCCAACTATATATAATATCCACACATATATATATATATATATATATATATATATATATATATATATATATATATATATATATATATATATATATATATATATATATATATATATATATATTTTATATATATATATATATCCCATTATATATAACATATATATATACTCTCATATATATACCAACTATATATAGATAACCAAATACATATAATACATATATAGATAGCTAACATATATATATATATATATATATATATATATATATATATATATATATATATATATATATATATATATATATATATATAATATATATATATAAACCCATACATGCACTCAACTATGGATACCCATATATAATTATATATAATATAACATATATATATATATACATGACATATATATAGAAAGAGAGTGGAATGAGAGGGTGAGAGTGTGTGTGTGAAAAGTGTGTGTGTGTGAGGGGGGGGGGGGGGGGTCATGGGAAGGCAGTGGTGTGTGTGTAGACAGCAGGGGGGGTTTAATCTCAGAAATTCTGAGATGGGTACACACACACACATACACAATACATACACACATATATACCTATATATATATATATATATATATATATATATATATACACATACACCTATGTATAAACCCTAAGACACACACCTATACACACGATACATATACATATGTATATACAATATATATATACACATATACATGTATAAACATCACAGAATTTGCATTTCAAAATCGATTTTAAAACTGAAAAAAATACAGGAATGAACATTACTGTTCATTACTGAATTTAAAAGGGGGTAAACCCAAATCCGACACCAAAACCTAGCCAATACCCAAAACTAGTGGTTGGTAATCGTGCCCCCATGTGTACACGTGTCGTAGGTGTCCCTAGGTGTCCACCACGACATGACACAACGTGTCCAAGTGTCAAAAACCCAAATCGGGTAAATTCAGACACTGTGCAGTGTCACAGCGTCGTGCAGAGATGCACACGCGTGTAGGACACAACACACGTGTCCTCGTGTCTCGTGCACACGCGTGTAGGTTCGCCTAGGGTTACTCTAAGTGTCCAGCACCCTGAATTGAGTCGGGGTCGTGTCGTGTCCGAGTTAGAAAGGCGTATCAGAGAGGGTCTGTACGCGTGTTAGTACAGTGCACGAATCAGTGCAGAGCTAACTACGTGTCCGATACGACACGTGGTCGCATAAAACTTCGTGGGTAGGTTGTCAGAGGGTGTCCCTACCCTCGTGCCAAGTGGCACGTGTCCACGTGGCGTAGATACGAAGAAATCCGTGTCGGGTAGCAGGACAGCGTGCACAGTCTCGTACACGCGTGTCGAAGGGTCGTGTGCTCCACACGTGGCACGTAGAGCCTTGTGCTCGTGTCAGGGTGTAGCCTAGGTCTAGGGCTAGGGTTTAGGCTGACACTTGGTGTCCACGTCGTGTCTAGACACGACACGAAGGCCGTGTCAGTGGGTGTTTAACACTGTGTGCAGTGTAGTACACGGTCAGTGCGTGTCAAATTTCTCACTCGACACGACACGAAGTATCACGAAACTCGAGGGGAGGCTTGTCAGAGGGTGCCCCCACCTCTGTGCCAAGTGGCACATGTCCACATGTCCAATTCGTGTAGAAAACAGTGTCGGGTTTCAGGGACAGTGCACAGTGTGTGCACAGCGTGTTTGTGTCCATTTTGGACACGGAAATAACTCGAAGTGTGCTCAGTCAACTAGGGTTGTGTCCTACATGTCTAGGGCTACCCAAAAATATAATTTGTTTTGGAAAATAATAACTTTTGAACCATAGTGACATTTCACCAAACACTTAATTAAACACACAGATACGTGTCCGATATGGACACCAAACCCAAACCATATCCTACCAAACTTGACCCACAGTTAGGGTATACCTATATGCATGCAATTATGAAGAAAAATTACAATATTAACAAGGTTTAGGGACAATTACCTATGAGTGCAAAACTCAATGAAAACAAGATTTGGGGGGGGGGTGTCCTCTTCACTTGATGGTGCCCAAAATGCTATGCAACCTAGCTAGCTAGCTCCCCTTAGCATCCTCAATAGTAGGGGGTTCCAATGCAAGAAGTTTGGCTCAATTTGGAGCTAAAATGGCTAAATGGTGAGGGTGTGAAGGTAGAGGGAAAAACTAGGTTTTAAGTGTAATGAAAGGAGGCATGAATGAAGGGGGGGGTGCATATATATGGTGGGGGGTAGGGTTGGCTGCCATGGTTAGGGTAGGGGTAGATATTTAGGGTTCATCCACCTTAGCAAACTTAGCTCCTAAGGCTTTGACTAGGTAGATAGATATTTCTAGGTTTCTAAAATATCTAAGAAAGTAATATCTTAGATATTTCCAACCTAAGATATTTACACATAGGTTAACATCTAACATTTTCCTCCTAGGTTAGTGACTAATCTCTAGGTTAGGATAAACTAGGTTAGGGACTAACATGACACTAATCAACTAATTAAATAATAATAAACTACATAAATTCAAATAAATTCTAATAAATTACCAAAATACCCTTTTAACTAAAAAGTGGTAATTTAATATCCTAATCACATGGTTAGGCTTACATGGTCATGGTTAGTCTCTAGGTTATGAAATCTCTAGGGTTTACACTAGGGTTATACTAGTAAAATCACAAAGTCATAAGTCGTGACTTAGAAAATAGTTTTAAATTAACTAAAATCACCAAAAATTATATCATGACTAAAACACCATTAATAAATAATAAAAATAATAAATTTTCAAAAATACCCCAATTTTAGAAAACTGGGTGTTACAAGTCTACCCTCCTTAGAGAAATTTCGTCCTCGAAATTAAGATAGTCGTACTCCTCCTAGGTCAAACCCCCAGTCAATCAAAGTCAAAAAGATAACATGCAATCATAGTCCTACTGGTCGTGATTCTACAGTCTCGAACAGGGTAACTACACTATCTAGCATATCACAAGCATATCCTGACAGGTACTAATGGAATCATACAACAAGATGGGAAAGGAAGGACAGAAAAGACAAACCTGCTAACCCGTCACCTGCAGCGTTGGTCTCCTCGACCGTCATCGCAAAAGCTCCACCCCTCTGGTGCTGAGCTACATGTGGCCTAGATCCCTTATAAGGAGGTGCAATAGGACAATCCATCTTCTGGTGAGTATCAGACCCACAGGTATAGCATACCTTCAGCCTCTTCCTACACTGCTTCCTGATGTGTCCCTGCTTCCTGCAGTATGAACAACTGATCATCTTCGGGTCCTGGCCCCGATACTGATGCTGCACCTGCTGAAATGGCCTCTGCTGCCGGGGTCCCGGGGCTCTAACTGGCGGGGTCGAATGATGTGGTGTGGGAGGATGATATGTCTGCTGGTGCAGCGTCGGCACTTTCTGCTGGAAAGCCTGACGCTTGGAGGGTCCCTCAATGTGTACAGAAGTCGGCCTCTTGCAAGATAGAAGACGCTCCTCGATACTCCGGGCTAACTCTAAGCTCTGGTAGTAGTCAGTCATACCGTTTGCCACTATAAGAATGCCAATGTCTGGAACTAGACCATGGCAAAACCTACGCGTCATCTCCTCAGGGTCAGCAACTAGACTAGGAGCGAAACGGCTCAGGCGACTAAACTCTGCCGCATACTCGTCGACAGAACGGTTCTCCTGCTGGATGTTCTGGAATCGTAGCCCCATGGCTACTCTAGCAGTGGTCGAGAAGAATTTCTTCTTGAACTGGGTCTTGAACTGATCCCAAGTGGCTCTTCCTCTCGCGAATAACGGCTCATTCCGGAACCAAACTCCTGCTAAGTCTATCAGCAAAAATCCTGCTGCCTCGACCTGGAGATCATCCGACATCCTAACTCCTAGGAGCTTCCTCTCTACCGAGTCTAGCCAGTCATCTGCTACTACTATGCCCTCAGTCCCTAAGAACTCTTTGGGATTCAGACCCATGAAGTCCTTGATCGTCCCCGCTCTCTGCTGCGGCTCTACAGGTGGTGGGACCACGGTACGTTCCTCAGAATGCACCATGCTCTGGCAGAGTAGGGTGGTCTGCTCCTGATGAGTTGCTAGGAACCCCTGGATCAGAATGAGCAGTTGGTTCCCGTCGAGTATGACGGAAGCCTGGGTAGGTATAGTGATAGGGGGTGGTGGAAGTATTGGGTCCTGCTGGGACTGTGATGTGGAAGGTGGTTGTGGTATCTGGGTCTGTGGATCTGTAGAGTGGGGGAAGGTAGTAGGTGAAGGTGGAGGTGTATCAGTCAACTGGTCAGCTGACTGGATGGGGAGTGTGCCATTCTCAGGTGAGACATACTGGGATGAACGAGTAAGCACCATCTAATTACAATAAAAAAAGGATTTATAAGGACTCTTTAAAGCAAAATAATCGTATACAAGAAAATCAAATTATAATAGCAAGCATGTGATGTATTTCCTATATTGCAATCCTAGTATTCCTCTAAGTGTTCTAAGCGTCACTCCTAATGTTGTCTAATTACCTTAAGTTCCTAATTGCAGGCATGCTTGGTACAATAATGTAACCAAAAAATTTAGTCGACAGACCTGCATGGGCCACCACTAAAACGTGTCACAACCCGCACCCGGTATAGGGGCACGAGAAGTGGGTACGTCCAGCCTACGCCACAGTGTCGGCGGTTGTAAGCTGTCCTAGGTTGCTAACTAATCTCATGCAGTGAATATAAAAAGTACTTGTCCAGATATCAGCTCCGAATGGAGGACAAGTAAAGGGTATGATCTATTCAAACACAGTCTAAACACGAAAAGATAGCACAGAAGTTATACCTAAGGAATTAAAGACAACAACAACTAACTACTAAAATAATACAACAATGTCTCAAACAAACTTAATACAAACTCAATACCTTAACTTTAATACAACAAGTCAAAACATGAAAGCTAAAGTAGTCTACTAGCTAATCTCCTGAATTACTTCTGAGAGTCGGAACCAAAGGTAGCTAATCCCTCGCCAGGTCCATGGTAAGTAGGGCATGTATCCTCAAGATTGTCATCTATAATATTTTCAACAGGTCCAATCAGGACGGAAACGAGTACAACTCATCTAGAAAAACCCAAGTAAATGACAAAGAACTATAAAGCAGTTATAGACAGTTTTATTGATGAGCATGACAGTTTTATACAGGTAATGGTGGCATAGAGAAACAGTAAGATACAAGAAAAGAAAGGTAATTAAAATAAGAGAAGAATCATGGCAATGAAGACTGTAATAAAAGGTAACTGAACTAGAATATCATGTGTAAGTCCAGACGGTACGATATAAGTCTAATATAATCCCAGTGTGAGTCCAGTCCATATAATTCGATACCAGATGATTTCCAGTACAAGATGAGTCCAACAGTGATCAATGAATCCAGGGTGAGTCCAACTATGATCTAACATTGTGTTTTAAAATACCGAGGTCGATATGTAAACGGCTGTAGGTATCAGGCACATCTCTCACTAATCGGGCAAGAGATGGCTATGCTTCCGGTAGATTCCAGTAGGAGATTCCGGATTTGGGGTATGTCTACATGTCTTACTCAATATTTTCCCGCCCAGCAAGTGAATCCAAAATCGACAAAAGAATCGAGATGAGTCTGGCCAATATATAATGATTCCAGAAATGATTCCGGAATGATACTAATGACTCCAGTAATAGAGGCCAGCAAGTAAGGTATGTGTCGATACATGAATCCAGAAATATCCATACGTGTTGATACAGAGAATCACATAGAACTAACTAGAACTGAAATACAATAATCGACAAATAAATGAGAGAACTATCAGAAAATGTACTCGCCTGATACTCTGGAAAGAGTAATGTAATATCAGATGTCTGTACCAGGGTCAAAATGTCCTAAAATAGAGCAATACAGTTATGACATGTCTAATATGAAGGTAAATAAAATCTACAATGCAATCTATATGAATTCTAAGCCAATCTAGGTCAAAGTCAAACTAGGTCAACACTACAGTCAAACTAAGTCAAATCAAGTCATACTAGGTCACAGGAAATCAAACTAAGTCATACAAGGTCAAACAAGGGTAAACAAGTCTAATCTAGGTTAAAGTCAACTCTTGGTCAAACATTCTAGCCAAACTAGTCAACTCTAGTTACTTGGGTCCATATAGGGTCAAGTCTTAGTCTAACTAAGGTTTTAGTTAATCATAGACTAGTCAATAAGGTAATTAGGTTAATCTTGACTAATGGTCAACATCCAGTCAAACTCTATAAGGCTAACTCAAACCATCATAGGCTAACATGTCTTAGAATACCTAAGATACTATACTACAATTACCTATACAAAGTATACCACACATAAATACATATAGTACAATACCAACCTTAATCCTATAATCAAGCTAATCCCATTCTCCAACTCAAGTCATGACTCAACTCTAAGTATCTCACTTAACCTCATACATATCTTCATCTATATAGGATTACCCTCATAATCTATATGGTTAACCTAATCATCTAGTTAGGGTTTAGTCAAACCTTAGTCAAATAGTCCTTCTATGTTCATCCAAGTCATTTCTAGGTCAATTTGGTCAAGGTTTGACCTATAGTTGACTTTGGTCAACAATGGTCAACAATGGTCAATTATCTAGTCAAACTAGGTCTTCTAGACCTATTGGTCAATCCTAACTTGCTACTAACCATAGGCTAGTGAATCTAGGACACTAACACATATATACATTACATATATACATAGGCCATAGGCTAAGATATCAAGTCTATATCATATATGTTTACATATCTAATACCATATATTCTCACCTATATATAACCTACATATATATCCAACTATATATAATACCCACATATATATATATATATATTTTATATATATATATATATATATATATATATATATATATATATATATATATATATATATATATATATAATATATATCCCATTATATATAACATATATATATATACTCTCATATATATATACCAACTATATATAGATAACCAAATACATATAATACATATATAGATAGCTAACATATATACATATATATACATTTTCATATATATATATATATATATATATATATATATATATATATATATATATATATATATATATATATAAACCCATAAAAAAAAATATATATATATATATAAACCCATACATACACTCAACTATAGATACCCATATATAATTATATATAATATAACATATATATATACATGACATATATATATAGAAAGAGAGTGGAATGAGAGAGTGAGAGTGTGTGTGTGAAAAGTGTGTGTGTGAGGGGGGGGGGTCATGGGAAGGCAGTGGTGTGTGTGTAGACAGCAGGGGGGGGTTTAATCTCAGAAATTCTGAGATGGGTACACACACACACATACACAATACATACACACATATATACCTATATATATATATATACACATACACCTATGTATAAACCCTAAGACACACACCTATACACACAATACATATACATATGTATATACAATATATATACACACATATACACGTATAAACATCACAGAATTTGCATTTCAAAATCGATTTTAAAACTGGAAAAAATACAGGAATGAATATTACTGTTCATTACTGAATTTAAAAGGGGGTAAACCCAAATCCGACACCAAAACCTAGCCAATACCCAAAACTAGTGGTTGGTAATCGTGCCTCCATGTGTACACGTATCGTAGGTGTCCCTAGGTGTCCACCACGACACGACACAACGTGTCCAAGTGTCAAAAACCCAAATCGGGTAAATTCAGACACAGTACAGTGTCACAGCGTCGTGCAGAGATACACACGCGTGTAGGACACAGCACACGTGTCCTCGTGTCTCGTGCACACGCGTGTAGGTTCGCCTAGGGTTACTCTAAGTGTCCAGCACCTGAATTGAGTCGGGGTCGTGTCGTGTCCGAGTTAGAGAGGCGTATCAGAGAGGGTCTGTGCGCGTGTTAGTAAAGTGCACGAATCAGTGCAGAGCTAACTACGTGTCCGATACGACACGTGGTCGTATGAAACTTCGTGTGTAGGTTGTCAGAGGGTGCCCCTACCCTCGTGCCAAGTGGCACGTGTCCACGTGGCATGGATACGAAGAAATCCGTGTCGGGTAGCAGGACAGCGTGCACAGTCTCGTGCACGCGTGTCGAAGGGTCGTGTGCTCCACACGTGGCACGTAGAGCCTTGTGCTCGTGTCAGGGTGTAGCCTAGGTCTAGGGCTAGGGTTTAGGCTGGCACTTGGTGTCCACGTCGTGTCTAGACACGACACGAAGGCCGTGTCAGTGGGTGTTTAACACTGTGTGCAGTGTAGTGCACGGTCAGTGCGTGTCAAATTTTTCACTCGACACGACACGAAGTATCACGAAACTCGATGGGAGGCTTTTCAGAGGGTGCCCCCACCTCTGTGCCAAGTGGCACGTGTCCACGTATCCAATTCGTGGAGAAAACAGTGTCGGGTTTCAGGGACAGTGCAGGGTGTGTGCACAGCGTGTTTGTGTCCATTTTGGACACGGACACGACTCGAAGTGTGCTCAGTCAACTAGGGTTGTGTCCTACATGTCTAGGACTACCCAAAAATATAATTTGTTTTGGAAAATAATAACTTTTGAACCATAGTGACATTTTACCAAATACTTAATTAAACACACAGATACGTGTCCGATACGGACACCAAATCCAAACCATATCCTACCAAACTTGACCCACAGTTAGGGTATACCTATATGCATGCAATTATGAAGAGAAATTACAATATTAACAAGGTTTAGGGACAATTACCTATGAGTGCAAAACTCAATAAAAATAAGATTTTGGGGAGGGGGGTATCCTCTTCACTTGCCCAAAATGCTATGCAACCTAGCTAGCTAGCTCCCCTTAGCATCCCCAATAGTAGGGGGTTCCAATGCAAGAAGTTTGGCTCAATTTGGAGCTAAAATGGCTAAATGGTGAGGGTGTGAAGGTAGAGGGAAAAACTAGGTTTTAAGTGTAATGAAAGGAGGCATGAATGAAGGGGGGGGTGCATATATGGTGGGGGGTAGGGTTGGCTGCCATGGTTAGGGTAGGGGTAGATATTTAGGGTTCATCCACCTTAGCAAACTTAGCTCCTAAGGCTTTGACTAGGTAGATAGATATTTCTAGGTTTCTAAAATATCTAAGAAAGTAATATCTTAGATATTTCCAACCTAAGATATTTACACATAGGTTAACATCTAACATTAGCCTCCTAGGTTAGTGACTAATCTCTAGGTTAGGGTAAACTAGGTTAGGGACTAACATGACACTAATCAACTAATTAAATAATAATAAACTACATAAATCCAAATAAATTCTAATAAATTACCAAAATACCCTTTTGACTAAAAAGTGGTAATTTAATTTCCTAATCACATGGTTAGGCTTACATGGTCATGGTTAGTCTCTAGGTTATGAAATCTCTAGGGTTTACACTAGGGTTATAATAGTAAAATCACAAAGTCATAAGTCGTGACTTAGAAAATAGTTTTAAATTAACTAAAATTACCAAAAATTATATCATGACTAAAACACCATTAATAAATAATAAAAATAATAAATGTTCAAAAATACCCCCAATTTTAGAAAACTGGGTGTTACAATATATATATATATATATATATATATATATATATATATATATATATATATATATAAAAGAAAATTGTATTAATTTTAAAAAAGAACTACAAGTACAAGAGAGAGAGAGAGAGAGAGAGAGAGAGAGAGAGAGAAAGAGAGAGAGAGAGAGAGATATTGAAAAAATTCGAAAAACTTTAAGGTTTGTGTGAATTGGGGGAGAAAAAAAATGTAGAGTTAAGTGAAATTAAGTAAAAAAAACGTGGGGAAGACAAATCATTCAATAGAATCTGTTTGGACCGGAGAAAAAGTTAAGTTATATATATATATATATCTAATAACTCTTGTCTGGACTGTAGGCTTTAAGTGTGAGGAGAAATAATAAAAATATAATAGTTATCATAGGCTATTTAAAAGGGCACATAAAAGTTGATCAGGGCTAGCCAAAAGCAAATTTTGATTTATTTACAAGTTTGTCATTGAAAAAATTACTCAGGACTAGCTAACATGTGAGTATATAAGTCAACTTTTTATTTTTTTTCTCTCCTCTCTTTTCTCACAAGAAGAAGAACAAGAAAAAGAACAAGAACAAGAACAACAAGAACATCAATTTTTGTAAACATAGTTTATTTTAATTTTTTGCTCTCTTCTAATTTCTCAGATCTCTTTCTCAAAACCCTAGTTTATTTTTCTTCTTCTTGTTTTGGCATTATGGATGAAATCCTAGTTGTAGAAGAAATTGGGTTATCAAATCTATCAAATCTATTAGTCTATTAACCATTTTTTTATTAATAGAAGAATTATGCATGAAATTCTAGTTGTAGAAGAAAACTATGGAAGAAACCTTAGTTGTAGAAGAATTGGGTTCATATCAGGACTGCCATAATTTCTGACAGTCCTAGAAGTATTAAGGACTGCCAGAAATTATGGCAGTCTTGAAATAGACTCGATGTACAAGAGGACTGCCACAATTGCTGACAGTCCTAAAAGTACTAAGGACTGCCAGAAATTGTGGCAGTCCTGAAAGGGACATACTCTACAGCAGGACTGCCACAATTTCTGGCAGTCCTAGACATATTGAGGACTGCCAAAAGTTGAGGCAGTCCTGAAAGGGACTTGAGGTACAGCAAATTTCTTTCAGGACTGCCACAATTTTTGGTAGTCCTAAAGTCAAAATTTCCGAATAAAAAAATATGTTAGGGTTTATTTCAATCTAGATAATAGAGTGAAATATGCATTTAGGGTTTATTTCCATGCATTCTTTGTGAGGAAAGAAGTATTAAAGCTTTATTTTTATGCATTTTAGGGTTTATTTTATTTTTTGGGTGCCACTGTCACGACCCGCACCCGCTAAAAGGGCACGTGACGCAACAACGCCCAGCCCTCACCGAAAAATTGGCATAGAACGCTGTAGATTTTTCTACTCTAAACAGTTTATATATATAACAAAAACCTGTCGAGAATATGGTCAACTCCGAACGGAGGACAAGCAATGAATATATATATGAGTGCTCAATCACGACTCTAAGATAACAAAGTAAAGACTGAAAGATAAAGACAACAAGACGATAATAAAATAATAACCTGTCAAGTCCAACACAAGAATATATACAAGTCCAAGTCTCTAATACAGTCCATAATAATAACAGTCTTAAAAGTAGCTGGAGACAATGTCCAGTACAAAAGACCTACTCTAACTAAGCAATAGGTAGGGTCTCATCAGGTGGAGCTAAGCCCTGCTGGACCAAAGTCTCCAAGTCTACGCCCACTACGTCATCCGGACCGTAGTAGGTACAATAATCCCCCTCGTCAGCATCTGTAATATTTTTAACATATCTTGTCAGGATGGAACGAGTACAATCTACTAACAACAGTTCACAAGATATGACAAAAGCTATAAGACAGTAAATAGAGAGTATATACTAGAAAAATTATGGAATGTACATATGAGTATCATGGCAAGGTAAGCTGTAAAACTAGAGCTAGAATAAGGCAAGTAAACTGATCATGGCATGTACAAGAATCAAGAGTCATATATCTAGGTGTGTGAGAAGTAGCTGCAATATGTGGTCGGCTTGGGAACTTGCACAAAATAGTAACAGGCCTGGCTAATCATACGTAGGGTGTATGATCAACACTCACAATCAATAGGTGCACAATGGGTGCACAATAGGCTTTGACCACATATCTACACTAATACTCCCCGTCCCCGACTGGTAGGATGGATCCAAGCAAGACACGTTATGACACAGAATTCTACGAAAAGGAAGCAAGTCTCCTCGAGAATCGGTGTCCATATACGGCACAAGAACTACAATGGAGCTTGCACAAGATATACCAAGATAACGAGAAATAACATCTCATGTCGGGATCCATGAATACCAATCCGTGTGACCAATGTGTCGAGAACAAGCATATCTACACTAATTACATGAATTATAACAATCATCATAAATTGGAAAAGTGTCAGAGAATGTACTCACCTGAAATATGATATGATACGTCAACCAGAGCAAATACAGCGTCTCGAGGACCTATAGAGAATAAGACGTATCAATACTATTCTTAGAAAGTAAAATCAAATCAATTTGAATCCTATTAAGTCATTCTAGGTCAAGACACATCAAACTAGGTTGTACGGGGTCAAACTAAGTCATATTAGGTCTAACTGGGTCAAACTGGGTCAACGCAAGTCAAACGGAATTAATCTAGGTCAATTTGAGTCAACAGTTGACTTTTGGTCAACCAGTCAACTCTGGTCAACTCTGGTCAACCCTAGGTTAACTCTAGGTCACTGGTGACTAACAGTTGACTTTTGGTCAACTGCACAAGTCTAATAGAATTTGGAACTAAATGGACAAAGTGTTGACCCATAGTTGACTTTTGGTCTAAAAAGTCAACCATGGTCAACCGGGGTCAAGACTAAGTCTAGACGGCTATTTCTACCCATTACCAACCTCTACAACCCATATCCCAGTCCATCTTGGACTTCGATACTCATATCTTGGCCATAGGCCAATACCTATTTTACCCTTAAAAAGGGCAAAATTCTACCTTCGGCGATTATCTAGTTAGCCTACCTACGCTTGATATTTTGACCCGATCTCCCCAGGGTAGTATGATACTAGCCTATACATATGTTACTTACCAAAATACCTAGGTAAAATGGACATCGGTCCATGATACGGTCCGTTGCCAAAATCTTGAATATTTCAAGATACGCACTGATACGGCGCGATACCGGCGCCCTACGACCCCGATTTCCACTCGGGAGCCTACCCGCAAAATCTAAATCACGTATTCTAACTCCACGCCAAGTTTCATCGCGTTCCGATACTCCGGGCTCAAATTCGCTCTCTAACTCGATTTCTCCTAAAAACTCCTTCTATCCCTCACTCTAACTCCTCTTCTAATTTCTTCTTCTAACTTCTTCCTCCCATTCTAATTCTTATCCTCCTTACTACTTCCTATTCTCCTTTCCTATTCTCTTCTAATCTTCTTCTCATTCTTTTCCTAACTTCTTCTAGTTCTTCCTTCTACTTCTCTTCAAATTCTTCTAATCTTCTTCTTTTCTCCTAACTTTTCTTCTTCTAATTCTTCCTAAACTTTCTTCTAATTCTTCCTTCTATTCTCTCTAATTCTAACTATCTAATATCTAATTATCTATATATATATATATACACACACACACACACACACACACACATATATATATATATATATATATATATATATATATATATATATATATATATATATATATATATATATATGGCAACAAGGGTAAAATGGCAACAAGGGGGGGGGGGAATAACCACTGGCAGCAGCTGCTGCCAGGGCTGCTGTTTCTGCTGCGGCCAGCAGCAGTGTTGCTGCTGCTACACTGCCACTGCTGTGGCTGCTGCTTCCCATTCTTCTTCTTCTTCATCTTCTACTACTTCTTCTCCTCCTATTCTTCCTCTACACACTCTCTATATATATATATATATATATATATATATATATATATATATATATATATATATATATATATATATATATATTTTTATATATATATATATATATATATATATATATATATATATATATATATATATATATACTTATCTATCTATCTATCTAAATATATATATATATATATATATATATATATATATATATATATATATATATATATATATATATATATATATATATACACATATCCATATCTACATATATATATAAACTCACTAACACACACATATCTATACATATATGTAAATACTTACACACACACATGCCTATATATATATAAATACATACACATATACCCTCCCACAAACACAAACACACACTCACACTCTCACACACTTACACAAGCACACTCACACTCTCACACAAGCACTCTCATGACACAAACACCACCACCACCATTTCTCTACACACACACATAAATACATATATACAAATACTTACATATATATATATATATATATATATATATATATATATATATATATATATATATAAATATATATATATATATATATATATATATATATATATATATATATACTACTCTAATGGAAAAACTCCCAAATAAATCCTTAACCTAGATTATTAGGAAACCTAATAAATTTGTGGGCAAAGTGTAGAGAATCGTCTTCTCTACACTTATTGTGAAGCAATAAATGGAATAGAGAAATTTATTAGGGATTTAAATGCATACCTATAGGTTCTTGGAGAGAGAGAGAGAGAGCTTGGAAAGAAAAAGAGATTTTTGAAAGAGAGAGAGAGTTGTGACTTAATGAAGAAGTAAAGGGGGGGGGGGGACTTCACTTGGCCGGCCATGGCTTAGTGGGTTTGGGTTGGGGATCCACTAAGCCCCCAACCCATTAGGCTTAGTTTGGTTCTAATTGAATTCAGTTTGGTTTGGTTCGTTTCGGTTTAACTCTAACTAATTAAATTAGCCTCTAAAATGACTAATTAAGCCATGAAAATAGGGTTTATGGTTTCTAACCTAATTAGGATGGTATGTGGGCCAAGTCCAGCTAGTATGTGGGTCCCACTAGGGTCCAGGCTACCCGGGTCTCCAATTTGAGTCCGAATTGGATAAAATCCAAACCAAACCAAATAAATCCCAAAAAAATCACATAAAATAAATAAAAATTCCTAAAAATTATAAAACTTGAAAAATGATAAAAATATCCCTAATTTGAAAACTAGGGGTGACAAATCTACCCTCCTTAAAAAAATTTGTCTTCGAAAGTGAATGAGAACTAACACAGCAATCATGAACAGAACAAGGAAAGAAAAAGATAGAATTTTACCTCAAGGCTCGAAGAGATATGGAAATCGCTCCCGCATGTCATCCTCCCTCTCCCAGGTAGACTCACCTGGAGAGTGGTGTCTCCATGCAACGCGAACCAAGGGAATAACCTGGTTTCGGAGCACCTTCTCTCTTCGGTACAAGATCTCGACCGGCTTCTCTGGATAGCTGATGTCGGTCCTACTACGATCTCTGAGTGGTCCAAGACGTGACTGGGATCTGCCACGTACCGTCTCAGCTGCGACACGTGGAACACACAGTGCACTCCCTCTGCGGGCGGTAACTCCAGTCGGTAAGCCACTGCACCGACCCTGTCCAAGATACGGAATGGTCCGATGTATCGTGGGCTAAGCTTCCCGCCGCCACCAAAACGAATTGTGCCACGCATCGGAGAAATCCGCAGAAAGACAAGATCACCAACCTAGAACAAAACACAAGACTTAGAGCTTGATCTAAAACAATCACAATCAGACTCAAATACTAGAAAAATCTAAACTATACCTCAAACTCTAATGGCCTCCGGTGGCAATCGGTCCAATGCCGCTGCCTATCCTGCGCCACCCGAAGTCGATCTCTGATAACCCTGACCTTCTCCGTAACATCTACTACCATCTCAGGGCCAAGCAAAACCCTCTTGTCGACATTATCCCAAGACAAGGGAGTACGACACCTCCGTCCGTATAGAGCCTCGAAAGGTGACATCTCTATACTGGCTTGGTAGCTGTTGTTGTAAGCAAACTCTACCAAGTGAAGGTGGTCCTCCCAAGATCCCCCGAAGTCCAAGACACAGGTATGCAACATATCCTCTTGGGTCTGAATCGTCCTCTCCGACTGCCCGTCTGTCTGGGGGTGGTATGCGGTACTGAACTTGAGCGATATTTCCAAGCTAAGCTGCAAACTCCGCCAGAAGTGGAAAGTGAATCGACTGTCCCGATCTGAGACTATACTCACTGGAACCCCGTGTAATCGGACTATCTGCCGCACGTACATCTCGGCCAACCTCTCCATCGACAAACCCACTTTGAAAGGCAAAAAGTGGGCCGATTTGGTCAATCGATCAACAATGACCCAAATCACATCCTTTCCTCCTGGAGAGCGCGGAAGCCCAGATACAAAGTCCATAGTGATATGCTCCCACTTCCACTCAGGAATGGGTAGTGGCTGGAGCAATCCACCGGGTCTCTGCCTCCCGGCCTTTACCTGCTGGCACACCAAGCATCTCGAAACGAACTGAGCCACCTCTCGTTTCATGCCATACCACCAAACATGCTGTCTCAAGTCTCTATACATCTTGTTGGCTCCTGGATGCATAGAGTACTGAGAACAGTGCGCCTCCTGAAGAACCTCCCCCCGAAGTCCCCCGCTCGGCACGTACAATCTGGTACCATGCCTCAACGACCATCCCCTGCTATAGAGAACTCATCCAACAGTCCTATCTGGACCTGCTCCCTGATGACCCTCAGAGCCTCATCCTCAAACTGAACTGCCCTGACTCTCTCCATCAGCTCCGACTGCACCTGCAGACCCCACATATGCGCCTCGAACCCAGGAACTATCACCTCTATGCCCAAGCTCTCCAGATCAGCCAGAAGGTGACGATCCATCGTCAAACACATGGCCACGGGATACCTGCTCAGAGCATCCGCGACTACGTTAGCCTTCCCCGGATGGTACTGTAAGGATATATCAAAATCCTTCATCAGCTCTAACCATCGCCTCTGCCTCATATTCAGCTCCTTCTGGGTAAACACGTACTTCAAGCTCTTGTGGTCAGTATAGATCTTCACACGCTCTCCGTACAGATAGTGTTTCTACAGCTTCAAAGCAAAGATGACCACTGCCAGCTCAAGATCGTGGGTAGGATAATTCTTCTCATGAGGACGTAACTGCCTAGATGCATAGGCAATTACCTTCCCGTGCTGCTGAAGCACACAACCCAAACCCCGTCCTGAAGCATCACTGTAGATCGTATAACCACCAGATCCAGATGGCAGCATCAAGATAGGAGCTGTAGTCAACCTCGCCTTCAGCTCTTCGAAGGTGGCCTGGCACTCATCGGACCAAACAAACTCCTCGTCCTTCCTGGTAAGGCGGGTCAACGGCTGGGCAATCCTGGAAAAGTCCTGCACGAACCTCCGGTAGTAACCTGCCAGACCCAGAAAACTTCGAAACTCTGCTACTGAGCTCGGCGTCGACCAGGACTCCACCGCAAAAATCTTCTTCGGATCTACTGAAATTCCCTCGCCAGAGACAACATGGCCTAGGAACTCCATACGATCCAAGAAGAACTCGTACTTGGACAGCTTCCCTTACAGCTGCTCCCTCCTGAGAGTGTCCAACACAATCCTCAGGTGCTCCTCGTGCTCCTCTGGCGTCTTCGAATAGATGAGAATGTCATCAATGAAAACCACCACGAACTTGTCAAGGTACTGATGAAATACCTTGTTCATCAATTTCATGAATACCGTCGGGGCGTTGGTCAACCCAAACGGCATGACGGTATACTCATACTGGCCATAGCGAGTCCAAAAGGCTGTCTTCAGAATGTCATCCCGCTTCATCTTCAGCTGATGGTACCCGGTACGCAAGTCGATCTTCGAGAACACTCTCGTCCCGCTCAACTGGTCGAACAAGTCATCAATCCTTGGCAAAGGATACTTGTTCTTGATGGTAAGGTTGTTGAGCACCCTGTAATCAATACACAGACGTACCGTACCACCCTTCTTGGGGACGAAAAGAACTGGCGTGCCCCAAGGTGAAGAGCTAGATCGAATAAAGCCCTTGTCCTCCAGCTCGTCGACCAGCTTCTTCAGCTCCGCTAACTCGCTATTGTTGATTCTATAGACGTGCTGGGAGATAGGCTCAGCGCCCGGCACTAGGTCTATAGAAAACTCAACATCACGATCTGGCGGCATCCCGGGCAGCTCCTCGGGAAAGACATCCAAGAACTCAGCAGTGAGTGGATGTGGCAACACCGGCCCCGCCAACAATGCTCCGCAGAATCCATCTCCCTGCTCCACTGTACCCCTGGTAAACTCATACTTCGGCTCTCCCGGCGGCGTAAACAGAATCCTGCCCCCTCTGCAGTCAATGCTAGCGTGGTGCATGCTCAACCAATCCATACCGAGTACCACATCGTAACTCGGAAGTGGCATTACGAGCAAACACGCACTCAGCTCCCGGCCTCTCAAAGAAACTCTCTGCCCCTTGCAAACATTATTAACTAGGATGATGCCATTCCCAGTCATAATCTTGCAAGTCCTACCCAGATATTCAGCAATAATATTGTGCCTAAGAGCAAAAGAAACTGACACAAAACTGTACGTAGCACCTGAATCAAACAATGCTAAGGCAGGAAAAGAATCAAGAAGAACCGAACCTGCAACTACATCTGCGACTGGATCGATCTCCTCGGCTGCAAGAGCAAAGCATCTACCCTGACCACCCCGCTGCTGGTGGTGCTGAACAAACCGCTGCTGCTGGGTCGAAAGTGGACCCCTCTGCTGCACTGCAGGAACTCTCGCCGGTGCCCTCTGAGCTGTACCAGTAACACGAGGGTTCACTGGACACTCCCTCAACTGATGGCCTGCTCCGCCGCAAAAGAGACACACTCCTAGCCTCTTCCGACAAACCTTCCAGACGTGTCCAGGCTTCTTACAGAAGTGACAAGGAGCCCCATGCTGTACCTTCCTCGGCTGAGTGTGCTGTACCTGCTGCTGAACCGGTGCTCTGGCCTGCACATGCGGCTGATGATGCTGGAAAGAACGATGCTGAAGCTGAGGGCACTTAGCAGCCCCTGCGCTGCTACTAGCCCCCGAGAAAAGATCACGCCCCCTCTTGGGCTTCAAGCCCCACTCCCGCTCTACCTTGCGGGCCTCCGCATAGATCTGGGTATATGTCTCATAGAAGGAGGGAATGAGGTGCTTGATATCCCAAGCGAGTCCCTTCCTGTACCGGTGTCACGACCCGCTCCCGAATAACCGGATACGAGTCGGACACGCCCAGCCTTTGTTGTTAGACACAACAAAGTAAGCTGTACCAATCTAGGAAAACTAACCAGATAATATGAATATGAATGAATCACAGCATCTATATAAATGTGTCCCAACCATAGTAAGGTACAATATCTGAATTTATTACATTCAAACTAATGAAAAGAGTCTACTAGTCTCAATACATGGAAAATAATAGGAAATACTAAGAAGCTCTAGGCTTCTGCAGCCTCTAGGTCACAAGCAGCTCCAGCTGGCTCAGTAGGGAAAGCAATATCCTGCCCATAGTAGGTGTCACACAAAGCCTCCATCTCACCTGCAACATATCCTATTCAGGAGCGGAGCAAAGTACAGTTCTAGGTAATGAACAACAACATCATGATATAGAAATAAATGCTGAAAGAACAAGAGATGTAAAGAAAAGAAAGAACATGAACTACTGCTATAAAGATACATGAAGATCATGACTATATAAAGATGCAGGAAAGATCACGACTATAGCCAAAATCAAGATCAGGATCATGGAAAACTAATGTAAGAACAAATCCTGAACATGTGTTATAAATTTGAAATAATTCTATGATATGTGACCGGCTTGGGTAAGACCATGAAAGAGCATGAAAAGATCCTGAAAGATCATATAAGGTACGGCTTAGGACCCGCGTGCACTGTGCGAGGCCTAAGCTAAAGATCATGAATAAGTATCCGGGTTTGGTCACATATCTAGAGTATTTCCCCACCCCAAAATACAAGATCATGAAAGAACAAGCCAGAAAAGATCATGAACGTGTCGCAGTGTGTCAGCAATAAAGAACAAGAAAATGTACTGATCAAAACCATAGAGTGTACTTGCCTTGCTCCAGGAAGTACGAGTAGGTAAAAGAGCTGGAGGATCTCCTGTTAATAATGATTACAAGGATAAGTCAATAATGTAAAATTGATGATTAAGTCTAAGACCACTAAGACAATCCTAGGTTCCATTTGATAAATACAATCTACTTTATAGATGTGATTACTTATGATCTAAATTAGACTACTACATTAGTTACTTACTTCCTTAATCTATAATACTTGAAAACTTATCTTATAACTATGCATTATTCTAAACAACTTTGTTAAGGGTTATATTCCATACAAGGTAACCTATCAATTGGTAGATATCCTACACAACCTGAAAACAGTCTTCTATCACGAATAATGGTTATTCAATATTGTGACTAATATGAGCTTATAGCCTCAACCATCATTCTAATTCTAAAACTTCTTGAACAGTCCAGCCCTCTATCATTCCAATCCTTTAAAACAGGGCATGATTCAAACATCTAATGTCTAATTTATGAAGTTCTAAATGAAACAGGGTAGTGGTTACTACTGACTGATAGTCTAACTCTGCCATGGTTCCTATTTGCAGGTGTAAGTCATTCCAAAATCTGACCAAGAATTTGTATCCTAATAAAACCCCTGTTATAACAATAAGCATACATGGAATGGTCAATCCTAGAATTTGGTTTAACAAGTTATTTGCAATTTGCAGTCACTCACCATAAGTCTATACCTGAGTTTACTGCCTACTGCTGAACCTAAAATACAATGTTCTATGGGAAAAATCACACACAACAGTGGTTGATTTCATAACAACCACCAATTTCCCAGGTAATAAAAGTAATAACATAAATGGACTAAACTGCTAATCTTAAATAGGTTCGACTGGAACATACAGTTAGGTCAGAACACTTCAAACTACATGAAGTAGAATTAAAAGAGGATCTGGATACAAAACTCACTCTTAAGGTTCAATCTCTAAATACCCAGATATTGCTTCCTGACAATATTGCAGGAAAAGGCAGGATACTGCAAAATATGTTCCTAAGTCACTCAGTCTAACAGGATAGTCTCCAATTACTGGGAAGGTTCAGTAACCACTCCAGGTGATGTTCATCATCAAATTAGCTAACAGGTTCCTGAATCAGGACAGTCACCATTTCCCTGGAACAATTAAATCTAACCTGTGCATACAAGGTTCCCAACTTATGGTTCAACCATGGTCATTCTTCTCTTAATCATTATCAGTCTCAAACTCTTTAATTACTGAATTCAGGTCATGTTAGGATCAATATTGATTCCAGTCCTTCCTAGACATCAATTCTGTCATAGTCATTAAAGGAATGCATAAATTTGCAAACAAAATTGGTTTAATAACCTGGTAGGTGTTTGAACAGCAGGGAAATTTGACTGCTAAACAAAACTCAGCAGGTTATACCAATCTCTCCAGGGTTTACCACCTACTGTCCAGTCCTTATCAAAAATAGTCCAAAACATGAAATCATGCATCATTACAATATATGCTCTTATATCATTCCTCTGGTTCAGGAAAACAGTCCAATGTATTATCCATAGCTGTGATTTAATTCCCCAAGCTAATACTATGAAAATTCACATCTCAGTCCTTAAAACAGGACTGAGAACAACTTCTAAGTAGAAATAGCAAAATGAAATTAACCTAGGCTTCTTCTTCCCAAAATCAGAGGACCTAAAGTGACTACCAGGTTATCTGACAAGATTTCAATGATCAGTCCTGGAACAGGATTGATATGATCAACTTAATTAGTTAACACACAATCCTACATGCCTGTGCTTCGAAATGAAATTATAACTCTAACTCCAAATAACAGAAAATGAGGACAATTCTATCACTACTAATTTCCCACAGATAATGCAATACCACAACCAATACAGTGTAGTCTTTTTATAAGTTAAAGAATTACCTGAGATGCACTAGATGGAGAGATGATCAAAATCCTGATACCAACTCTTGTCTGGTACAAAAATCCAATTGAAGAGTTTAGAAGTCAATTCCAAAACTCGATTTGCAGAACTCGAAGAATTACAAGAGTTCAGAAGTCCCTAGATCGAAACACACAAAAATACACTAATCTGACACAGACCCATACTTATAGTGGATGTGAAAGAATCAGATTGGAATGAATGATTGATCCTCTATAAATTGCTGAAGACTCATGATCCACACAACCATCCAGAGTATTTGCTCGATCCAAATGGTTTGGTTTATCGGACCAACTGCTTCAAGAGGAATCGAACAGTTCCAGAGCAGGCGAATCAATTCGATTATTTCCAATCGAATTCCATGTAGGATCAAATTGGATCATGGAGGAAAACAACCAAACACATTGTGATCAGAATTCTTATACTAAAACCAAGATAATTGCCCATGACAATTGATGGTTGAACAATGATCTGAGATTGGTCTGTTCTACTCTCGATCGAGACCGATCGACCAGATCCAGAGTAGAACAGAATGATCCAGTCGTTGGTTCGATCATTCTCAAATTGTCAGAACAATCAAAGGGTCAAGAAGACAAAGAAGGTCAAGAAAATTTACCTACTAACCTTGCCTTATTGATTTCAGTGGTCGATCCTCAGAGTTTAATCCGCCATGGTCGATCTCCTCTTGGAATTGGTCGATCAGAGAGAAGAGCTCGGGAAAGAAGAATGAAACGAGAATTTCCTCAGGAAAATATTGTAGAAAATGATGGAAGGAGAAGAGTGATTAAATAGGACGATAGCTTAATCCCTACGCAGAGATTTGGCGCCAAAGTAAAGTTCCAGCGCATGCTCTGCGTAGAGAAAATTCGTTAGGATTTCAAATTCCTAACTCTTCTCGTGAGGAAAGAAAAGAGTGAGCTGTACCAGCTCTGCTCCACAGTATTGATTAAAAGCAATTAGGCTAAAAAATTGAATGGTTGGATTAATACCAAGGTAATGGGCTGGGTAGAAATGGAGATTAATTTATAGAAGCCCAATGCTAAACTTAAATGGAATTAAAAAAAATACCCTTCATGAAATAATAAAAATTTCTAATTACAAAATAAAATATATTTAACTAAATTTTAAAATATTAGAAAAGTGGAGTTACAAATCTCTCCCCCTTGAAAAATTTTGCCCTCAAAATTCAGAAATAAATCCAATTTTGATTTACAAAACACCCCGAATTATTTATTAAAATTTGTAAATTCAAAATATAAGGGTACAATCAAGTAAACAATGTAGGGTAGCGCTCTCGCATCTCATCCTCGCGCTCCCATGTGGACTCTCCCGGAGAGTGATGTCTCCACATGACGCGGACAAGAGGAATGATCTGGCTCCGTAGTCGCTTCTCCCTCCGGTCCAGGATCTCTACTGGCTGCTCCTCATAGGTCAAGCTCGGGCCCACCTCTAGCTCGGAATAGTCCACCACATGGCTCGGGTCTGGAATGTAACGTCGTAGCTAAGATACATGGAAGACGCTGTGTACTTCCTCCAATCTAGCTGGAAGCGCTAGTCGGTACGCCACCTCGCCAATCCGTGCGGTCACATCGAAGGGTCTGATGAATCACGGACTGAGCTTTCCGCCTCTGTCGAACCGAATGATGCCCCTAGTAGGTGAGATCTTCAGGAATACTCTATCTCCAACCTCGAACTCAAGTGGCCGTCTGCTGCTGTCCGCCCAATGCTTCTGCCGATCCTGTACAACTCTGATACGCTCCCGGATCAGTCTGACTTTCTCAGCTGAGTCTACCACCATCTCTGGCCCAAGCAATGCTCTCTCGCCAACGTCGTCCCAAGATAACGGCGTGCGACATCTCCGTCCATACAGCGCCTCGAATGGAGTCATCTCGATGCTGGCCTGATAACTGTTGTTATAGGCGAACTCTACCAGGTATAAATGGTCCTCCCACGAACCGCCGAAATCGAGTGCGCAAACCCGCAACATGTCCTCCAAGGTCTGAATAGTCCTCTCAGACTGTCTGTCCATCTGTGGATGATAGGCTGTGCTGAACTTCAATTGTGATCCCAAGCTCTGCTGTAGACTCCTCCAGAAGTGTGATGTGAAGCGGCTGTCTCGATCTGAAATGATGCTAATCGGCACTCCGTAAATCCGCACGATCTGTCGCATGTAGAGGTCTGTAAGCTTCTCGGTCGATAACCCAACCTTGAACGGAATGAAATGAGCAGACTTTGTCAATCTGTCCACGATCACCCAAATAGCGTCCTTGCCATTGGGAGTACGCGGCAATCCAGAGACGAAGTCCATGGTAATGTGCTCCCACTTCCATTCCAAAATAGGTAAAGGCTGGAGTAGTCCTGCTGGTCTTTGGCGCTCCGCCTTGACTTGCTGGCACACAAGGCATCTGGAAACAAATCTGGCAACTTCTCTCTTCATCCCATACCACCAAACATACTCCCGCAGATCCTTGTACATCTTGGTAGACCCAGGATGTATAGAATACTGCGACTGGTGGGCCTCCTGCATCACCTCCTCCCGTAAGTCCTTGGGCACACACAACTGACTTTCGTGCCTCAAGGTTCTGTCCTCCGTAATGGTGAAGTCGTCGAGCAGACCTAACTCTGCCTGAGCTCTAAGACATTGGATTCCCTCATCAAGCAGCTGGGCCTCCTTGATCTTCTCTTGCAACCCCGACTGTATCTGCATATGCATCATCTGACCTCCATACCCTGGGAGAACAATCTCAATCCCAAGGCTCTTCAGATCCTCCAAGAGATGCCGGTCCATGGTGAGATACATAGCAATAGGATATCGACTGAAAGCATCTGCAACCACATTTGCCTTCCCAGGGTGGTACTGCAGACTGATATCAAAGTCTTTCATGAGTTCCAGCCATCTGCGCTGCCTCATATTCAGCTCCTTCTGAGTAAAGACATACTTCAGGCTTTTGTAGTCCGTGAAGATGTCCATTCTTTCTCCATATAGGTAATGCTTCCACAGTTTCAAGGCAAATATGACTGCTGCAAGCTCCAAGTCTTGTGTGGGATAGTTCTTCTCATGGGGCCTCAACTGTCTAGAAGCATATGCTATAACCTTCTTGTTCTGCTCCAGCACACATCCCAAACCTTTCCCTGAAGCATCGCTGTAGATGACGAATCCTCCTGATCCTGATGGCAAAGCTAGAACTGGTGCCGTCGTGAGTCTTCTCTTCAGTTCTTCAAATGCTGACTGGCAGGCGTCGCTCCATATGAACTCCTCGTCCTTCCTCGTAAGCTTCGTCATAGGCTCTGCTATCCTGGCGAAGTCCTTCACGAACTTCCTGTAGTATCCTGCTAGACCCAGGAAACTACGAATCTCTGCTACTGACTTGGGAGGTGCCCATGCTTCTACTGCCTCAATCTTCTTGGGATCCACAGAAATCCTCTCTCCAGTCACCACATGCCCTAGAAACTCCACTATGTCCAAGAAAAACTCACATTTCGAGAGTTTCCCGTACAGCTTCTGTCACGACCCGCATCCATTTTTTTTTTAAACGGAACGTGTCCAAGCCAGTCTACGCCGCAGTGTCGACGGTAGAACGCTGTCACGGCCATGAAGATCAAAATCACAAATAATGCTCATTCACATAATTAACTTAACTTATAATGATCACAAGTTTTACATTTGTAGAAAATATAAACTTGTACAAATAAATGAATGACTACAACTCAACTATCTACTAGTCTCTAGGCTTTTCTCTGCAAGTGTTCCCGTCACTCCCCAAGCTAAGTGAATCCACGGCTAACCTGAAAATGTTGGTTTTTAGTCAGGAATAAAACGAGCACAATTCACTGAATGCAATTTCAAATAAAGAAAATGACTATAAGACAAAGGTTAGACATCAATCATGAGTTTTGAAAATAACCGTAAAGCCGTAAGAAAAATCAATAGTAATAAATAGACCAATATACTTTTCCACCGTTAGAAGTACCTTTGACATGTGTCGGTCTGGGGTGCTACACCGCACGGTCTACGAGGTCTACTTTACGAGATCTACTTTACGAGGTCTACTTGCAGAAAATAAACAATATCTACGAGGTCTACTGCATAAAAATAAACAATGTCTACGAGGTCTACTTGCAGAAAATAAACAATGTCTACGAGGTCTACTGCAGAAAATAAATAATGTCTACGAGGTCTACTGCATGAAAATAAACAATGTCTACGAGGTCTACTTGCAGAAAATAAACAATGTCTACGAGGTCTACTGCATGAAAATAAACACTGTCTACGGTCTGATCACACATCCTTGGTACTTCTCATTCCCGACTCGATAATTTATAATAGAGTATAAAATCACATAAGCAATGACTAATCAATGAAATATAGTAAAGATCAATATCGAAATGCAAACAATAAACTGTACTCGCCTGGGGTCCTCTGCTGGTGAAACCGACAATCTGAACCACTCAATGTGCCACAATAGTCAAAACCCGTACAACAGTCCCCCGGATGCTGAAATAGATAATACCAATGATCTCAGAGTAGTCCAATTAGCTAGGATTGCCTGTCCTTACGTCCAATTCTGGACACAGGGGCAAAACGGTAATTTCGGACAAAAACGACGTCCGTCGTTGGACCCGCTTTGTACCGAAAAGCGTGCCAGAGTCAACGGTCTCTAAAGTCGTCAAACTACATGTCTACGGATCCAATTTTTCGATACGAACCCAACCGTATGTCCTAAGTTGGATTTCGGCGGGCCGTGCACAAAATCGTCCGTTGAGTGGAACCACGGGGCCCGCAAAACGACGATTTTGTCAACTGTCTCAGAATCGGACCAAACTTGGCATACAGGACCAAAAAAATGATACGGTTCTGCTGGCACAAGTTTCATCTCGATCTGACGAGCGTGTACGAAGTAATTGAGAAATTTGCAACGTGCACGATACGATGAATTTCGACGGATACGCATCAAATTCGTCGCGCACACGCGACCAATTTGAATTCCGTCAAAGCCCACACGACCACGAAGCCGTTACGCCACTTTCGATGCTTTCGGTTCACGACCACGTCGCCCAGATTGGCGGGACGCACGTCGTGTGGAAGAAATTTCTAGTTTTTGAAACAGGTTTTCGTCAAAGTTCGGGATTTGTTTTCTCGACGCTGAGTCGACGATTTCCGATTCTACAAAAATGGAATCAAAGCCCTATATGTTGTCTAAAAGTTCCTTCAAATAGTTTTTGAAAACTGCTAATAGATTGGCCACAAATTGCCTTCTAAGTTGGGGTTTTAGGTTAATCTCTGTTCTGTTTTTGAGCAAGTTTTGCTCAAGTTCGGATCGATTTTGTGAATCGACCGATTGACCCCGTTGGGATCTATCCATTAGGATCTCTAGAGGGTCATATTAGGTTCCTATAGAAACTTACGAAATCTAGAATAAAGGAGAATACGTGAAGAAATACAATGGTGAAATACCTATCATGATGTAGCTGCTACTGCTACTGCTCTGTCCCATCGGCTTGCTGCCACTGCTGTCCCAGCGGCTTGCTGTCGCCGGCCGGCCGATGGCCGGCCTGGGGCGGCTATACGTGCGGACGATGCGCCGGTGCGGTGGCGACGCGTCGGGGTGTGGTGGCGATAGTTTTAGGGTTTTCGTGAATCCCTCGGATATAGTATCCGCAGTCGAACGAAGAGGGGTCGGGATGGAGTTGTTTAAGTGTTGATGGGTTTGTTTTGCTCGGGCTGTAGCTGGGCTGGTATTGTGGGGACTTGAGTCAGCTGGGATGGGTTGGTTTCTGTTCGGTTTGGATGAGGAGCATGAAGGCTAGGCCTGTGCTGGGCCTTGGGATTTGATGGGCTTGCTGGTTATGTCGTGGAAAAATGTTGAGTATTGCTACTGTTGTGTGGGGGTTTTACTCGGCTAGGAAACTGTGTGTTATAGCAAATTCTTTTCAGTAGGTGAAAAACCCACAACAATTTTAGCAAAAATCATCTATACAACACTGCAGGATGACAACATTTGGAATAGGGCAATTCGTGAAGTACACGAATTATTCACAAAATGAAGAATTATTGCGCACTGAAGGATTATATGCTAATACGTGCAGCCACTTATCTGTTTGTAAATCTTTTGACTAATTCCTGGACTCTGCTAGCCAAGTTTCCTATAATCCACACTTCAATTCCTGATTGTATCAAAAGAATACTCAAGGTAAATGATGGTGCCAACATAACATGCATTAGCTATATTGTCTAAAGAAATATAACATGCCTTAGCTACATAAAGGGAGTGAAGCCCTATATCCTACAATGGTAAAGCTCTGATCAGATATATTGAGGCATGTGTCCAATAATATTCCATTAGAAAGGGAATAATCCCAGATCTTCATGTAATAATTAATATGTCTTAAAGCTTTCAAACATGTTTCATTCATTACTATATCTAATATCTTTGATGAAATAAAGGTAAAAATGTTTTGTTGATCCTATATGCCCGAGGAAGATGATACAGTGACAGACATCTCTATTCGTGATTTCAACTGTTGACTATATTCTAAGGTTGTAGGCATTGAATCCACCTTATGCTTTGATAGGCAACCAAATAGACGTCTATGATAAACACGAATACAATGAGGTGACTATTGTTTCATATACAAGGCATTCCAAAAAGGAGCTATGATTTAGCATAGGAGAACTAATATTGGCATAACGTGTTCTATCTATAAAATGTTAACAACAGATAATATTGCATGGATGCATACTGTTCATTGCTAACATTAATCGACATACTTTATATCATACAAAATTCACAATGTGTATGGCTCACTGCTAACATGCATAATTTAACATGCTTAGCCTCATTTAAACATGTTCAGCGTCTAGATGCCACCATTTTGGTTTAGGAATTTCTAAATGACATAGTTTTCCTAGAGTATATAGGTACTTGTAGCATTAGACATGCGAAAATGATAAAGAGCATCGTAAGTTCTTCTGGAGGACCACACTCAATTTTGAATCCTAACCATGGCTAAAGTCATCTACCGTGGTAATAAAATAAAAATTATTTATCAAAATCTAAAATCTCCATTCAAATAAAATGAATAATAATAAATAATTCAAAATTTTGGGAAGGGGGCTACAGCTTCTCCTTCTGCAGAATTTTCAAAACAATCCGCAGGTGCTCAACATGCTCCTCCTCCGTCTTAGAATAAATCAGAATGTCGTCAATAAAGACTACGACAAACTTATCCAAATACTTGTGGAAGACCTTATTCATCAGGTTCATAAACATAGCTGGGGCATTGGTGAGTCCGAACGACATTACTAGGAACTCATACTGGCCGTATCAGGTGTTGAAGGCTGTCTTCGAAATATTCTGCTTCCGAACCTTCATCTGGTGGTACCCCGACCGAAGATCGATCTTAAAAAAGACCTTCGCACCACTAAGCTGGTCAAACAGCTCATCAATCCGTGGCAACGGATATCTATTCTTGATGGTGATGTTGTTGAGTGCACGGTAGTCAATGCACATCCTCTCCGTCCCATCCTTCTTGGGCACGAAAAGTACCGGTGCTCCCCAGGGTGAAGTACTGGACCGAATGAATTCTTTGCCCTCAAGCTCATCAATCTGTGCCTTCAACTCTGCAGCTTCCTTCGGGTTGATCTTGTAACAGTGCTGGGACTTCGGTGCTGATCCGGGCACTTGGTCGATGCTGAACTCCACGTCTCGATCTGGCTGCAATCCTGGCAATTCCTCGAGGAAGACGTCGAGATACTCTGTAATCAGCGGATGCGGCAACTCCTGGTCTTCTGCAACTGCTCCGAAGTAGACTCCCTCTGGCCTCTCTGCAACTCGTCTGCTGATCTCGAATGGTGGAACTCCTGGCGGGCTGAAGATCACCTTCCCTTCATGGCAGTCTATTACGGCAAACTGCTCGCTCATCCAGTCAATGCCGAGGACTACGTCGAATCCAGGTAGTGGCATTACTAGAAGTCGAGCTCGAATCTCTCTCCCAGCAATAGTGATAGGGCATTTCACCATCTCACTTACTGGCACTGACCCTCCTCCTATCATAATCTGACAGTTCTGCCTAGTGGGCTTGGGTGTGAAGCCGTGTCTATGCAGAAACTCATATGACACAAAGCTATGGGTGGCTCCAGAATCAAACAAAGCAATGACAGGGAAGGAATGTAAAAGTATAGAACCTGTGATCACATCTGGCACTGCCTCGTCCTCCTCAATTGCAGCCATGACGTAAGCACGTCCCTGCTGTGCTCCTCCTCTCTGCTGCTGCTGGTGCTGTGCAAACCTCTGCTGCTGGGGTGGTAGAGCTCCTCCTCTCTGGGGTGCAGCAGGCAATGCTCTGGGTGGTGCAGCCGATGGTCCTCCAGCTCCTCGGGGTCCTCCTGCTAGTCTAGCTGTAGCCTGAGCGCAGTCCCTCATCTGATGTGCATCTAATCCTCAAAAGAGGCAAAGTCCCAACCTCTTGCGACACTCATCGATATGGTTATCGGGGCGATGGCAATAGGCACAAGGGGTCGCCAGCTGCTGTCTCTGATGCTGATGTGCTGGAGCTCGGGCCTGATGGTGATGCTGCTGCTGGTGCGGCCTCGTCTGGGTCTGAGTCTGAACCCTCTTTGCTGGTGCCTGGAAACTGCTGCTGCCCACATCCCGGTCCCTCTTCAGCTTGGGGTCCGCCTTCTTTTCCACAGCCTGAGCAATCTTCAGAATGCTCGCATACGTCGTCACCTGACTGATAGCTACCGCATGTCGCAACTCTCTGGTGAGACCCTTCTTGAATCTCCATGCTCTGTCCTCTGGCTCTCTAATCAGGTTCTCAGCAAACCTGCTGAGTCTGGTGAACTCCGAAGTGTACTGTGCAACCGTCATCGTCCCCTGCTGCAGCGCCTTGAACTGCATCCTCAACTCATCACGCTCTACCTCTGGAAAGAATTTCTCCTTGAACAGTGTTTTGAAAACTGTCCAAGACACTCGGGATTCCGTCAGCTGGGGGTCCTCCCGGTAACAAGCTCTGGCCAACTCAAAGAGTCGCATGCTAGCCACTGACACCTTTTGGTCCTCTGGAATGTTCGCCATGGTCAAAATCCTCTCTGCATTCTCCAGCCATTCATCTGCATAGATGATCCCATCGTCACCCCAGAAGTCCATCGGACAAAGATTCTGGTACTCCTTGGCTGTCCCTGGTCTCGGTCCTCGCGGTGCTGGAGGTGCTACTGGTGCTGGTGCTGGTGCTGCCGGCTCTCTGGTCCTCAGCGCGTCGACGACAGTCGCTCTGAACTGCGTGGCCTGCTGGTTCTGGGTCTCGCGGAACTGAGCAGCCTGATGGTTCTGGGACTCCATAAATTGCTGAAACATCGCCATCACCTGGGTGCCGTCAAACATCATAGTCGACAACAGTGCTGGAAAGATAGGAGGCGCTGGCGGAAGCGGATCTGCCTGAATGTCTGGTGCGGCCTGCTCCGAACCGCCTGCAACTCCAGAACTGCATGCAACTCCAGGCTGGTCTGTGGTCTTCCTCGTAGCGACCATCCTGCATAAAAAGAAAACTTGTTGAATGACAAACCCTAAAACCTAACAAACAATATTTTTAATAATAATAAGCACCTGAAAAACTTGAATAACCAGATATACCCTTATTTTTTGATTTTTCTATGCTGTGATCAAGTTTCCCTAGTGTAATCAAGTCCCCCAATAGTACGCTAAGTCCTAGGTACCATTAGGAAAGGACCTGCATGGGCCACCACTAAAAACATGTCACGACCCGCTCCCGAATAACCGAATACGAGTCGGACATGCCCAGCCTTTGTTGTTAGACACAACAAAGTAAGCTGTACCAATCTAGGGAAACTAACCAGATAATATGAATATGAATGAATCACAGCATCTATATAAATGTGTCACAACCAGAGTACGGTACAATATCTGAATTTATTACATTCAAACTAATAAAAAGAGTCTACTAGTCTCAATACATGGAAAATAATAGGAAATACTAAGAAGCTCTAGGCTTCTGCAGCCTCTAGGTCACAAGCAGCTCCAGCTGGCTCATTAGGGAAAGCAATATCCTGTCCATAGTAGGTGTCACACAAAGCCTCCATCTCACCTGCAACATATCCTATTCAGGAGCGGAGCAAAGTACAGTTCTAGGTAATGAACAATAACATCATGATATGGAAATAAATGCTGAAAAAACAAGAAGAACAAGAGATGTAAAAAAAAGAAAGAACATGAACTACTGCTATAAAGATACATGAAGATCACGACTATATAAAGATGTAGGAAAGATCACGACTATAGCTAAAATCAAGATCAGGATCATGGGAAACTAATGTAAGAACAAATCCTGAACATGTGTTATAAATTTGAAATACTTCTATGATATGTGACCGGCTTGGGTAAGACCATGAAAGAGCATGAAAAGATCCTGAAAGATCATATAAGGTACGGCTCAGGACCCGCGTGTACTGTGCGAGACCTAAGCTAAAGATCATGAATAAGTATCCGGGTTTGGTCACATATCTAGAGTATTTCCCCACCCCAAAATATAAGTAAGATTATGAAAGAACAAGCCAGAAAAGATCATGAACGTGTCGCAGTATTTCAGCAATAAAGAACAAGAAAATGCACTGATCAAAACTATAGAGTGTACTTGCCTTGCTCCAGGAAGTACGAGTAGGTAAAAGAGCTGGAGGATCTCCTGTTAATAATGATTACAAGGATAAGTCAACAATGTAAAATTGATGATTAAGTCTAAGACCACTAAGACAATCCTAGGTTCCATTTGATAAATACAATCTACTTTATAGATGTGATTACTTATGATCTAAATTAGACTACTACATTAGTTACTTACTTTCTTAATCTATAATACTAGACAACTTATCTTATAACTATGCATTATTCTAAACAACTTTGTTAAGGGTTATATTCCATACAAGGTAACCTATCAATTGGTAGATATCCTACACAACCTGAAAATAGTCTTCTATCACGAATAATGGTTATTCAATATTGTGACTAATATGAGCTTATAGCCTCAACCATCATTCTAATTCTAAAACTTCTTGAACAGTCCAACCCTCTATCATTCCAGTCCTTTAAAACAGGGCATGATTCAAACATCTAATGTCTAATTTATGAAGTTCTAAATGAAACAGGGTAGTGGTTACTACTGACTGATAGTCTAACTCTGCCATGGTTCCTATTTGCAGGTGTAAGTCATTCCAAAATCTGACCAAGAATTTGTATCCTAATAAAACCCCTGTTATAGCAATAAGCATACATGGAATGGTCAATCCTAGAATTTGGTTTAACAAGTTATTTGCAATTTGCAGTCACTCACCATAAGTCTATACCTGAGTTTACTGCCTACTGCTGAACCTAAAATACAATGTTCTATGGGAAAAATCACACACAACAGTGGTTGATTTCATAACAACCCCCAATTTCCCAGGTAATAAAAGTAATAACATAAATGGACCAAACTGCTAATCTTAAATAGGTTCGACTGGAACATACAGTTAGGTCAGAACACTTCAAACTACATGAAGTAGAATTAAAAGAGGATCTGGATACAAAACTCACTCTTAAGGTTCAGTCTCTAAATACCCAGATATTGCTTCCTGACAATATAGCAGGAAAAGGCAGGATACTGCAAAATATGTTCCTAAGTCACTCAGTCTAACAGGATAGTCTCCAATTACTGGAAAGGTTCAGTAACCACTCCAGGTGATGTTCATCATCAAATTAGCTAACAGGTTCCTGAATCAGGACAGTCACCATTTCCCTGGAACAATTAAATCTAACCTGTGCATACAAGGTTCCCAACTTATGGTTCAACCATGGTCATTCTTCTCTTAATCATTATTAGTCTCAAACTCTTTAATTACTGAATTCAGGTCATGTTAGGATCAATATTGATTCCAGTCCTTCCTAGACGTCAATTCTGTCATAGTCATTAAAGGAATGCATAAATTTGCAAACAAAATTGGTTTAATAACCTGGTAGGTGTTTGAACAGCAGGGAAATTTGACTGCTAAACAAAACTCAGCAGGTTATACCAATCTCTCCAGGGTTTACCACCTACTGTCCAGTCCTTATCAAAAACAGTCCAAAACATGAAATCATGCATCATTACAATATATGCTCTCATATTATTCTTCTGGTTCAGGAAAACAGTCCAATGTATTATCCATAGCTGTGATTTAATTCCCCAAGCTAATACTATGAAAATTCACATCTCAGTCCCTAAAACAGGACTGAGAACAACTTCTGAGTAGAAGTAGCAAAATGAAATTAACCTAGGCTCCTTCTTCCCAAAATCAAAGGCCTAAAGTGACTACCAGGTTATCTGAACAAGATTTCAATGATCAGTCCTGGAACAGGATTGATATGATCAACTTAATTAGTTAACACACAATCCTACATGCCTGTGCTTCGAAATGAAATTATAACTCTAACTCCAAATAACAGGAAATGAGGACAATTCTATCACTACTAATTTCCCACAGATAATGCAATACCACAACCAATACAGTGTAGTCTTTTTATAAGTTAAAGAATTACCTGAGATGCACTAGATGGAGAGATGATCAAAAACCTGATACCAACTCTTGTCTGGTACAAAAATCCAATTGAAGAGTTTAGAAGTCAATTCCAAAACTCGATTTGCAGAACTCGAAGAATTACAAGAGTTCAGAAGTCCCTAGATCGAAACACACAAAAATACACTAATCTGACACAGACCCATACTTACAGTGGATGTGAAAGAATCAGATTGGAATGAATGACTGATCCTCTATAAATTGCTGAAGACTCACGATCCACACAACCATCCAGAGTATTTGCTCGATCCAAATGGTTTGGTTTATCGGACCAACTGCTTCAAGAGGTATCGGACAGATCCAGAGCAGGCGAATCAATTCGATTATTTCCAATCGAATTCCATGCATGATCAAATTGGATCTTGGAGGAAAACAACCAAACACATTGTGATCAGAATTCTCATACTAAAACCAAGATAATTGCCCATGACAATTGATGGTTGAACAATGATCTGAGATTGGTCTGTTCTACTCTCGATCGAGACCGATCGACCAGATCCAGAGTAGAACAGAATGATCCAGTCGTTGGTTCGATCATTCTCAAATTGTCAGAACAATCAAAGGGTCAAGAAGACAAAGAAGGCCAAGAAAATTTACCTACTAACCTTGCCTTGTTGATTTCAGTGGTCGATCCTCAGAGTTTAATCCGCCATGGTCGATCTCCTCTTGGAATTGGTCGATCAGAGAGAAGAGCTCGGGAAAGAAGAATGAAACGAGAATTTCCTCAGGAAAATATTGCAGAAAATGATGGAAGGAGAAGAATGATTAAATAGGACGATAGCTTGATCCTACGCAGAGATTTGGCGCCAAAGTAAAGTTCCAGCGCATGCTCTGCGTAGAGAAAATTTGTTTGGATTTCAAATTCCTAACTGTTCTCGTGAGGAAAGAAAAGAGTGAGTTGTACCAGCTCTGCTCCACAGTATTGATTAAAAGCAATTGGGCTAAAAAATTGAATGGTTGGATTAATACCACGGTAATGGGCTGGGTTGAAAAGGAGATTAATTTATAGAAGCCCAATGTTAAACTTAAATGGAATTAAAAAATACTCTTCATGAAATAATAAAAATTTCTAATTACAAAATAAAATATATTTAAATAAATTTTAAAATATTAGAAAAGTGGAGTTACAACCGGCTCGCCCTGATCTCCGGGTCTCGAACCATGTACTCTGCATATCGGCTCAGACGGCCGAACTCCGCTGCGTACTCCTCCACAGATAGACTGCCCTGCTGTAGATTCTGGAACTGTCGCACCAGGTCAATCTTGTCCGTGGGGAAAAAGAACTTCTCCTTGAAGAGGAGCTTGAACTCTGCCCAAGTATGGCCCTCTCCAGCTAGGGCTGGCTCGTTTCTGAACCAGGTGCGCGCAATGTCTAGCAACTGCAAACCTACCGCCTCGACCTTTAGGTCGTCTGCCAGGCGGGAGGCCCTCATCTGCCGCTCGATATCCTCGAGCCAATCATCTGCATAGACCACACCCTCGGTCCCGCTAAAGTCACGGGGCCCGAGCTTCTTGAAGTCCTGGATATCTCCGTACCTCGGTCGCGTCCCCGGATGAGGAGCCCTCTGCTCCACGGCTGCAAGGGCCAACTGATGGGCATCCTCCATGCCATGACAAATCGCGTCTGTCTTCCTCTGCTGAGCCTCGGCCTGGGCTCTCTGAGTCTCCAGCATCTGCTGGAAGAAGGTAAGCATCTGCCCCATATCTGTAGGCAGATGAGGTGGAGGTGGAAGTACGTCTGCAATTGGCGGAGGAATCCGCTGTGCAGGAGAAGGAAGAGCGCCCCCGACAGCTCCCGGCACTACGGGAAGAGCACCCGCAACCCCAGGGACTGTCATCGAGGTAGCTGGAGGAGTACCTCCGAGAGCCCCAACAGAAGTCCCATCTACGGAGGAAGTGACCGGAGCCTGCCCGCCAGAGGTGGCAGACCTCTCCGTCTCCCCGTGCTCCTCGCCAGGAGAATGAGTCATCACTATCCTGAAGACAAATTGAAAAAAAATATCAATATGGCACATGAAGGCAATATCAAAGGAGGACAGCTAGAATGCAGTAGATCAATATCAAAGACGGTAAGCAAGATAAGCAAGAAAAGATCCTACTGTGATTGAGCACTCTTAGCCTACTATCTCCTATGTGTAA
Source organism: Iris pallida (assembly GCA_029216955.1). Taxonomy (NCBI): domain Eukaryota; kingdom Viridiplantae; phylum Streptophyta; class Magnoliopsida; order Asparagales; family Iridaceae; genus Iris; species Iris pallida. The sequence goes on along the minus strand of JANAVB010029816.1, from coordinate 6,375,839 downwards.
CACAGGCTCGTAGTCAACACTCTAAGACGAGTGCCTCCACGACATCGTACTAATTGCGACAACGCCCAGCCCTCACCAAAAAATCGGCGTGGAACGCTGTAGATTTTTCTACTCTAAACAGTTTATATATATAACAAAAACCTGTCGAGAATATGGTCAACTCCGAACGGAGGACAAGCAATGAATATATATATGAGTGCTTAATCACGACTCTAAGATAACAAAGTAAAGACTGAAAGATAAAGACAACAAGACGATAATAAAATAATAACCTGTCAAGTCCAACACAAGAATATATACAAGTCCAAGTCTCTAATACAGTCCATAATAATAACAGTCTCAAAAGTAGCTGGAGACAATGTCCAGTACAAAAGACCTACTCTAACTAAGCAATATGTAGGGTCTCATCAAGCGGAGCTAAGCCCTGCTGGACCAAAGCCTCCAAGTCTACGCCCACTACGTCATCTGGACCGTAGTAGGTACAATAATCCCCCTCGTCAGCATTTGTAATATTTTTAACATATCCTGTCAGGATGGAACGAGTACAATCTACTAACAACAGTTCACAAGATATGACAAAAGTTATAAGACAGTAAATAGAGAGTATATATTAGAAAAATCATGGAATGTACATGTGAGTATCATGGCAAGGTAAGCTGTAAAACTAGAGCTAGAACAAGGCAAGTAAACTGATCATGGCATGTACAAGAATCAAGAGTCATATATCTCGGTGTGTGAGAACTAGCTGCAATATGTGGCCGGCTTGGGAACTTGCACAAAATAGTAACAGGCCTGGCTAATCATACGTGGGGTGTATGATCAACACTCACAATCAATAGGTGCACAATGGGTGCACAATAGGCTTTGACCACATATCTACACTAATACTCCCCACCCCCGACTGGTAGGATGGATCCAAGCAAGACACGTTATGACACAGGATTCTACGAGAAGGGAGCAACTCTCCTCGAGAATCGGTGTCCATATACTGTACAAGAACTATAAGGGAGCTTGCACAAGATATACCAAGATAACGAGGAATAACATCTCATGTCGGGATCCATGAATACCAATCCGTGTGACCAATGTGTCGAGAACAAGCATATCTACACTAATTACATGAATTATAACAATCAACATAAATTGGAAAAGTGTCAAAGAATGTACTCGCCTGAAATATGATATAGTACGTCAACCGGAGCAAATGCAGCGTCTCGAGGACCTATAGAGAACAAGACGTATCAATACTATGCTTAGGATGTAAAATTAAATCAATTTAAATCCTATTAAGTCATTCTTGGTCAAGACACGTCAAACTAGGTTGTACGGGGTTAAACTAAGTCATATTAGGTCTAACTGGGCCAAACTGGGTCAACGCAAGTCAAACGGAATTAATCTAGGTCAATTTGAGTCAACAGTTGACTTTTGGTCAACCAGTCAACTCTGGTCAACCGTGATCAACTCTGGTCAACCCTAGGTCAACTCTAGGTCACTGGTGACTAACAGTTGACTTTTGGTCAACTGCACAAGTCTAATGAAATTTGGAACTAAATGGGCAAAGTGTTTGTCATGCCCCGATCCCGCAGAGTCCTTTTCGTCCTCGCTTCGGGCTCTTTGGGACCGTTCGTCCTCGCTAAGGCGTGATGCCGTGCAAGCCTAAGTTGCGCTTGCACAAGGCCAAGACCTGAAACAAGACAAGATAGACAAGTTTGACAATACGCAGCGGAACGTATCGCAGATAATTGAAGCAGCAACGGACATATTTCAGAATACAAGTATTGAACACAATGGTAACAAGAACATTTCTCTTTATTGATTTCATTTGAACAGATTACAAGCTCTCGATTCTCTCTGATACAATATTACATTCTCTCAGAACTTTACAGATTACAATGATCCCGTTCCCATACATTACATCCTTTTATATACAAAACCAAACTCTTGCACAGATGTCATCTCTTGGCATCTCTTCTGATTTCTGGCTCCTGAGGATGAGGTACGGGCTATCGCTTCTCGATGCATGGTGCACCTGCATGCAGACTGATGATGGGTCAGTATATCAACATACTGGTGAATGTGTGAACAAAGAGCTATATTTGTCTGAAACGATCACTGTTCATTTAGTGAGAAAACATTTTCTTGTGATGTGATCTTGCTACTCTTTACCTAGATTCATTTCATGAATGCATTAGTCAGTTTACATTCTTTTGAAAACACATCTTTGAAAAGCCACAATCATTTCCATCTTAGCCGCTGTGCCTCCCACGGGTTCAGCTCGTCGCTAACCGCTGTGACTCGCATGGGTTCAGCTCGTCGCTAGCCGCTGTGACGCTCTTGGGTTCAGCTCGTCGCTAACCGCTGTGACTCTCATAGGTTCAGCTCGTCGCTAGCCGCTGTGACTCTCTAGGGTTCAGCTCGTCACTAAGTGGATTCCCCAATGCGCATGCGATATCAAATGAATCATGCATAAATCGAGCAAGTCATAAACAATTCTATCTTCTTTTCAGGCAGGATACAGATCTCTTTTCTTAGCAGACAAGGGGCAGGTTCTCTTTTAAGCATACTCAAGATTACAGTCTTGTTATTAACAAAAGCATTCAATCAAAAACTCAGATTCTTAAGGCGTAAGCGAACCATAAAATGAGTCTTCGTCCACTCACCCAGATTAATCGTCTTCTGTTGTAGAGCCAGCAATCCGATCTTTCTGTTTATCTAGTGCCTTCGCGGAGCGGGGCACTACAGTGTTGACCCATAGTTGCTTTTGGTCTTAAAAGTCAACCGTGGTCTACCGGGGTCAAGACTAAGTCTAGATGACTATTTCTACCCATTACCAACCTCTACAACCCATATCTAAGTCCATCTTGGACTTCGATACTCATATCTTGGCTATAGGCCAATACCTATTTTACCCTTAAAAAGGGCAAAATTTTACCTTCGGCGATTATCTAGTTAGCCTACCTACGCTTGATATTTTGACCCGATATCCCCAGGGTAGTATGATACTAGCCTATACATATATTACCTACCAAAATACCTAGGTAAAGTGGACATCTGGTCCATGATACGGCCCGTTGCCAAAATCTTAAATATTTCAAGATACGCACTGATACGGCGCGATACCGGTGCCCTACGACCCCGATTTCCACTCGGGAGCCTACCCGCAAAATCTAAATCACGTATTCTAACTCCACGCCAAGTTTCATCGCGTTCCGATACTCCGGGCTCAAATTCGCTCTCTAACTCGATTTCTCCTAAAAACTCCTTCTATCCCTCACTCTAATTCCTCTTCTAATTTCTTCTTCTAACTTCTTCCTCCCATTCTAATTCTTCTCCTCCTTACTACTTCCTATTCTCCTTTCATATTCTCTTCTAATCTTCTTCTCATTCTTTTCCTAACTTCTTCTAGTTCTTCCTTCTACTTCTCTTCAAATTCTTCTAATCTTCTTCTTTTCTCCTAACTTTTCTCCTTCTAATTCTTCCTAAACTTTCTTCTAATTCTTCCTTCTATTCTCTCTAATTCTAACTATCTAATATCTAATTATCTATATATATATACACATATATATACATATATATATATGGGGGGGTTTTAGGGGTAAAATGGCAATAAGGGGGGGGGAATAACTACTGGCATAGCTGCTGCCAGGGCTGCTGTTCCTGCTGCTGCCAGCAGCAGTGTAGCTGCTGCTACACTGCCACTGCTGTGGCTGCTGCTTCCCATTCTTCTTCTTCATCTTCTACTACTTCTTCTCCTCCTATTCCTCCTCTACACTCTTTCTCTCTCTCTATATATATATTTTTTTATATCTATATACTTATCTATCTATCTATCTAAATATATATATATATATATATATATATATATATATATATATATATATATATATATATATATATATATATATATATATATATATATATATATATATATACACATATCCATATCTACATATATATATAAACTCACTAACACACACATATCTATACATATATGTAAATACTTACACACACACATGCCTATATTTTTTTTTTAAATACATACACATATACCCTCCCACAAACACAAACACAAACACACACTCACACTCTCACACACTCACACTCTCACACAAGCACTCTCATGACACAAACGCCACCACCACCATTTCTCTACACACACACACAAATACATATATACAAATACTTATATATATATATATATATATATATATATATATATATATATATATATATATATACTACTCTAATGGAAAAACCCCCAAATAAATCCTTAACCTAGATTATTTGGAAACCTAATAAATTTGTGGGCAAAGTGTAGAGAATCCTCTTCTCTACACTTATTGTGAAGCAATAAATGGAATAGAGAAATTTATTAGGGATTTAAATGCATACCTATAGGTTCTTGGAGAGAGAGAGAGAGCTTGGAAAGAAAAAGAGATTTTTGAAAGAGAGAGAGAGTTGTGACTTAATGAAGAAGTAAAGGGGGGGGGGGACTTCACTTGGCCGGCCATGGCTTAGTGGGTTTGGGTTGGGGATCACTAAGCCCCCAACCCATTAGGTTTAGTTTGGTTCTAATTGAATTCGGTTTGGTTCGGTTCGTTTCGGTTTAACTCTAACTAATTAAATTAGCCTCTAAAATGACTAATTAAGCCATGGAAATAGGGTTTATGGTTTCTAACCTAATTAGGATGGTATGTGGGCCAAGTCCAGCTAGTATGTGGGTCCCACTAGGGTCTAGGCTACCCTGGTCTCCAATTTGAGTCCGAATTGGATAAAATCCAAACCAAACCAAATAAATCCCAAAAAAATCACATAAAATAAATAAAAATTCCTAAAAATTATAAAACTTGAAAAATGATGAAAATACCCCTAATTTGAAAACTGGGGGTGACAGCCATCGAAATTGGGAATGAGAAGGAAACTAGGGTTTGATGGAGATGGTGATGATGGAAATGGTGGAGAAGAAGAAGAAGAAGATGATGAGAAGAAAACTAGGCTTTGATGGAGATGTGAAAATGGAAATGGTAGAGAATAAGAAGAAGATGGATAGAAGAAGAAGAAGGGTTTTGGAAGAGAAAGAGAGAGTGAAATTTAGAAATGAGAGTAAAATTTGGGCTTGGGGGTGTGGGGTTTGGACAGCCCCATGAATAGAAAATTTGGATAGCCCCAGTAAATTCTGTTACCCCCTAGAACCAGAATACTGGAGAGAGGGGGCGGACACAGCCAGCTACGTATATTGAAGTGTAACCCACCTCAATATACGGTCACGATTGTCTAGATACATAAGAGTTTAACTACAAGCCATCAGTCTCTTATGGTCATGAACAAGCCTATGTCTCAATCTTAAGCAAGTAATAGCAGTTACAAGATGTCAGAGCACCAAATATACAATAGTAAGGCGTCCCATATATTACCTATTTGGATGATCATGAAGCTAGTCGTACAGAATGTGAGGACTAGCAAGAGTTTCAGTCATACATGATCAACCCAAGGATTTGTCAATCATGTTACAGCCCGTAGGCAGACAGCAAGTAAAATGCAATCGACCTAACACATGTTCGTCGGCTAAACACCTCAAAAGAAAATTTTTACAATGGAGTGGGTGTCACGCCCCAGAACCAGAATACTGGAGAGCGGGGGCAGACATAGCCAGCTACGTATAATGAAATGAAATCCACGTCACTATACGGTCACGGCTGTCTAGATATATGAGGGTTTAACTACAAGCCATCAGTCTCCTATGGTCAAGAACAAGCCTATTGTCTCAATCTCAAGCAATGTAATAACAGTTACAAGATGTCAGAACACCAAATATACAATAGTAAGGCGTCCCATACATTACATATTCGGATGATCATGAAGCTAGTCGTACAAAATGTCAGGACTAGCAAGAGTTTCAGTCATACATGATTAACCCTAGGATTTGTCAATCATGTTGCAGCCCGTAGGCAGACAGTAAATAAAAGTACATTACGAGCTAACACGTGCTCGCCGGCTAAACGCCTCAAAAGAATAATTTTACAAGTAGAGTGGGAGGACAAAAGAAACCCACTCGTTGCCAGGGTTACGCCTGGTGGTCACCATCTGGCTGGAAGATCGGTAGATCCTCTGATGCTGCTCCGATATCTGGCCATACAAAACCAGCTGGGTCAGACCCCAGAAAGAGCAAGTGCCACAAAGGAGGCTTCACTTAGGAACTAAAACCCGCATATCACAATAGAATATTATGGATAAATAACAAATAAAGAACTGATAATAATATAGATAACAATAGTAAACTGAGTACGAAGAAACTATTCAAGTAGCCGGGTCACAACCCTTAAACCAAACAAGGACCGGAGTTGCAGCCCTTCACCTGAATAGAAACCCGCCTCAAATACTATTGGTACAGTGAAGACAATAAACGAAGAGAGGACACAGAACTGCTCCGGAAGCCAGGTTACAACCCTTAAACCAAACAAGGACCAGGGTTGTAACCCTTCGCCTGAACAGAACTGGACCCCTGATCTTTATTGTTAAGGCCAGTATAAATAATCATGGTATTGAAGTAAGGTAAAACATGACGAGCATGACAGGGGTTGCAATAAGACAATAAACGAAGAGAGGACACAGAACTGCTCCGGGAGCCAGGTTACAACCCTTAAACCAAACAAGGACCGGGATTGTAACCCTTCGCCTGAACAGAACTGGACCCATGATCGTTATTGTTAAGGCAGGCACAATAATCAGGACGATATATGATAAGATAACCATGGAACTATTCAGATAGCCAAGTTACAACCCTTAAACCAAACAAGGACCGGGGTTGTAACCCTTCATCTGAACAGAACTTGGTATCCCATCATTTATCGATATAAGAAGTCATGTCATGATACAATCTTTTACAGGATTACGACAAACTAGACTGGACTGGACTCCATCCAATCAATCACGGCCAAGCAATACGTACGGCTTGATACTTTAACTAACTAGGGTTATCACAGGCCTAGTTACTAGCAAGATGCGATGAGGTTATCCCAACAGCCACAAGCCCTGCAGACCATCCGGTTATCCGGGTCGAATGTCTATTATGAAGAATGCAACACGTGACTGTGTGCTGGAAATGTGCCCTACTCGTCGGTAGGCTACAAGTCCACTTAATGTGCCCAGATAACGGGATTGCCTATAGCTGGAAATCTCTTCATGTCTACTGAATTATTCTAGTTTATTAACCTTAGTCAATTACTGTAGGTATCGCTGACCGTGGTACTCAGGGATCCCTATCCTAGACATGATGTAAGACAGTACTGATTTATTTGTACAAACGCAATCGCCCACGGTGTCCAGGTCATTCATACTTGTCATGTCAGGCTAGCTGTCATAACAGCATGTCAGTTTACTTGTCAAGAGAGCGCCACAGCAGGCCACTATCGTGTTCTACTCATACATTATCATGAGTGAGAAAACTTACATAAAATAACTAGTAACATATTCTTGAAGCCAAGGAAAAGATCTACAACTTTCATGTTTTGAGTTTTTCAAGATTCTAGCTACAAAACAACTTAAACAGGCAAAAACAGCGAAATAGGGCAATTCCGGCGCATGAGATTCCTGCGCAATCGGTGCATGGGATTCCTGCACAAATCGGCGCATGAGATTCCTGTGCAATCGGCACATGGGATTCCTGCACCAATCGACGCATGGGATTCCTGCACAAATCGACGCATGAGATTCCTGCACAAATCGGCGCATGAGATTTCTGCACAATCGGCGCATGGGATTCCTGCACCAATCGGCGTATGGAATTCCTGCACAAATCGGCACATGAGATTCCTGCACAATCGGCGCATGGGATTCCTGCACAATCGACGCATGAGATTCCTGCACCAATCGGCGCATGAGAAACTCACGTTGCGTCTTTAATACATGCGCGTAGGGAACCTACGCGCATGACACGCTCGGAGTTAAGGGATGCGTTGCCGGGACTTCACGGCGCATAGCCTCCCGGCGCATGGCCTCCCGGGCGCATGAGGTTCCCGGCGCATGGGGTTCATCGTCCCCAAACAGCAAGTTCAGCCATGAAAGTTCCGAAAACTTGCCATGGCCATAACTTCCTCATCCGAAGTTGAAATCAAGCGAAACAAAAGCCAAAACTGCATGAAATTGAATTCTCTACAACATGGAACCACTAGTTTTTGGAAATACCAAGTTTTTATAGATCAAAACCAAGAAAACTAAACAAGAAGGAACTTAAAACTTAGATCTACAAAAATATAACCATCAAAACCGAAAACTTTCAGTTCTAAAGAGGCTTAGAATCTAGTAAGGAAGAGAATGGAACAATAAAATATGAGATCCATCATGAAGCAAGTTTGCACTTGCCTAAGCTTTCTCTCTCTCTCCCTCCTTCCTGGTAGGTGTAGAAGTAAATGTGGGGAAGAAAAAGAATAATGAAGAGAGAGAAAGAGGAGGGGTTAATAAATGGGGATGGTGGTGGTAGGTAGGGGTTCACCTTTGGTTCATGATGAACCAAAGCAAACCAAGCCAAGCCGAACCAACACAAGAATAAACCAATCAATGAAATGCTAGAATAAATCAAGCAAGGAGACATGCAATACAAGTCAAGATACGTATACGTATTCCAAAATACGTAATACGAACTACAAACTTTACAACTCTACCCACCTTAAAAGAATTTCGTCATCGGAATTTAATCAAGAGGCTAGAATTGCAAGGACAAGCTATAATAATCGTAAGCTATAACAAGCAGTCTATCATGCAGTCATTTATTCAAGCAAGGAATTGAAAGCATAAGGCATAAGGAAGACATTATACCTTACGAGTCAAACAGGTCGGGATATTGCGATCGGATATCATCCTCACGCTCCCACGTTGACTCATCCAAAGAGTGATGACCCCAAGCAACATGGACTAAACTAATAGTCTTGTTCTTAAGTATCTTCTCTCTTCGGTCCAATATAGACACGGGCCTCTCCTCATACGAAAGGTTGGTACCAACAACCAATTCCGAATGATCCCGGATGTGGCTCGGGTCCGGGATATACCGTCGTAGTTGAGATACATGGAACACGTCATGCACCTCTCTTAGCGACGGCAGAAGAGCAAGACGATAGGACACATCACCTACTCGCCCCAGAATATCGAACGGCCCTATATATCTAGGACTAAGCTTTTCCCGTACGCCGAAATGAATGACGCCACGGTTAGGCGAAATCCTCAGGAATACATGGTCGTCGACAGAAAACTCAAGTGGGCGCCGATAAGAATCGGCCCAATGACGCTAGCGATCTTGGGCAACTCGAAGATGATCTCTGACTCTCTTGACCACCTCAACTGTCTGAGCAATCATTTCTGGGCCAAGCATCTGCCTCTCTCCGACATCGTCCCATGCTAGCGGAGATCGGTACTTCCTACCATACAGTGCCTCGAACGGTGCCATCTGGATGCTGGCCTAGAAATTGTTGTTGTACGAGAACTCCACCAGGTGCAGGTGATCTTCCCACGATCCATCGAAGTCGAGCGTACAAGATCTCAACATGTCTTCAAGAGTCTGGATCGTGCGTTCTGACTGGCCATCTGTCTGCGGATGATAAGCTGAGCTGAACTGGAGGTGAGTTCCCAAACTTTCTTGCAGACTACACCAAAAGTGTGACGTAAATCTTGAATCTCGGTCCGAGGTGATACTGACTGGTACACCGTACAATCTGACAATCTGTCGGAGATACATCTCCGCTAGCTGAGCCGTCGACTGACCAACTCTGAACGGGAGAAAGTGAGCCACCTTCGTGAGCCTGTCTATGACAACCCAAATAGCGTCTCTGCCAGCCGGGGATCTAGGTAATCCAGTCACGAAATCTATGGTTATATGCTCCCACTTCCATTCTGGAATTGGCAAGGGCTGAAGTAGTCCAGCTGGCCTCCGATGTTCAGCTTTAACTTGTTGGCAAACCAAACAACGAGAGACAAATCGAGCTATCTCCCTCTTCATGCCATTCCACCAAAAGTGCTGACGGATATCACGGTACATCTTCGTACCGTCGGGATGAATGGAATACTGTGAACTGTGAGCCTCCGTCATGATCTCTTGTCTGATATCTCCACTGGGTACACAAAGACACTTTCCATGTCGAAGTGTACCATCTTCATGGATACATAATTCTGGTCTTCGTCCTGCATCACACTCTGCTCTGAGTCGCTGAAGCTTAGAATCTGCTGACTGCGCCATCCGGATCCTCTCGACTATAGTGGACTGAACTTGCATGCTGGCCATCAATGCCACACTGGAAGGGAGGACAACTTCTATACCCATCTTCTGAAGATCTGCTAATAGCTCTGGTTGCGCAGTCAGAAGGTAAACTCCGGCTCTCCTGTTCAACGCATCTGCAACAACGTTGGCCTTCCCAGGATGATACTGCAAGTTAACATCATAATCCACAAGTAGCTCTAGCCACCTTCTCTGACGCATGTTAAGATCCTTCTGGGTGAAAACATACTTCAGGCTCTTGTGGTCGGTAAAAATCTCCATCCTATCTCCATATAGGTAATGTCTCCACAACTTAAGTGCAAATACTACAGCTGCCAGCTCTAAGTCATGGGTTGGGTAATTCTTCTCATGATCACGAAGTTGTCGTGACGCATAAGCTATTACCTTCCCATGCTGTATCAGAACACATCCCAAACCTCTGCCTGAAGCATCACAGTATACTGAAAATCCTCCGGTCCCATCTGGAAGCGTGAGAATAGGAGCCGTCATCAAGCCTCGCTTCAACTTCTCAAAAGAATCCTGACATTCTGCTGTCCAAGCAAACTGCACATCCTTGCGGGTCAACTGGGTCAATGGCGCTGAAATTCGAGCAAAGTCTGAAACATATCGTCGGTAGTAGCCGGCCAATCCAAGAAAACTGTAAACTTCTGCAACTGTGCTGGGCACTGGCCACGACTCAATAGCCACGATCTTCTGGGATCTACTTCAACTCCTCCTCGGGTGATGATATGACCCAAGTACGAAATGCGATCGAGCCAGAACTCGTATTTACTGAACTTGGCATACAACTGGTGCTCTCTGAGAATCTGAAGAACAACTCTGAGATGCTGTTCATGCTCCGCTTCACTTTTGCTGTAGACCAGGATGTCGTCTAGGAACACAATTACGAACTGATCCAAATAAGGCATAAAGATACGATTCATGAGGTCCATGAATACAGCCGGCGTATTGGTTGCTCCAAATGGCATCACAAGGAACTCCCAATGCCCATACCTAGATCTGAAAGCTGTCTTCGGGATGTCCTGCTCTCTGACTCTGATCTGATGATATCCTGACCGCAAGTCAATCTTCGAGAACACTGCTGTCCCCTGGAGTTGATCAAACAAGTCATCTATCCTCGGGAGAGGATATCTGTTCTTGATTGTCACGGAGTTCAAGGTACGATAGTTAACACATAATCTGGACGTACCATCCTTTTTTTTGACAAGAAGCATCGGGGCTCCCCAAGGCGACCCACTTGCACGAATGAATCCCTTGGTTCTAAGTTCTTCAATCATCTTGTACAATATCTCAAGCTCCGACGGTGCCATCCCGTAGACTCTCTCCGACACTGGGGCTGTCCCGGGAATCAAGTCGATGGTAAACTCGATCTTCCGCTCTGGAGGCATCCCTGGAAGCTCTTCTGGGAAAACATCTGGGAACTCCTCGACTATCCGAGGCAACTGCACTGCTGCTACTGCCATCCGCAATACTGGAGGAGAAGGTTCAACTTCGCCTCGGGAGAAAGAAAACTTCGGCTCGCCTGGAATGCTAAAAATAACCCTGCCAATATGGCAGTCTATCCTAGCATACTGGTCCCTCAACCAATCCATCCCTAAGACCACATCATAATCGGCCATTGGGAACTCTATCAATCTAGCAGAAAATTCTCTACCGCTAACTACGATCTGACACGAGAAAAATACTCTATCTACTCCCACAAGTCCGTTACCAGTAAGTATATTGAGCCTTACTGATAATGACTCGGGCTCCAGTCCTACCCGTGTCGCGAATCGTGCAGACATAAATGAATGCGAGGCACCAGAATCAAATAATACTGAAGCTGGAAAGGTGTTGACGAGAATAGTACCTGCCACTACCTCACCCGGTGCTATTCCTTCTTCTCCCATGGTCAAAGCCAGCACTTGACCATGTCCTCTAGGTGCGGGTCCCCTCTGCTGAAAATTCCTCTGCCTGCTCTGGATCAGGGCTTGGGCTTGGACATACTGCTACGGTCTCTGCTGCTGGAATGCCAGGGCCTGCATCGGCAATGGCCTCAGAAACGGGTACTGCAGCTGCTGCTGCTGGACTGGTGATGGTCCTCTAACTGAAGGACTAGAAAAAGCGGATGAACTCCCCCTGTTCGGGCAGTTCCCAACCCTGTGGTCCGGGGCACCACAAACCAAGCACAAATCCTGTGCTCTGCGACACTCTGATACCACATGCCCCGGCTTCCCGCAGTGTGAACATCCCACTACGGAAGACTGCTTCTGCTTCTGCTGCTGAGGGTGCATCGGGGTTGAATGCTGAACCGACGTTACTGAGACTGCCCGCCTCGGAGCTCCAATGGTCAAAGCCCTGGCTGCCGGGGCTGGTGCTGATGACTGATTCATCTGGCTATGGGATCGCTTCCGACCTCCGGTCCTATCCACGATCCTCTGGGAGGTATACTCGTGCCTCCTAGCTGCTCTCAATACTGCATCAAAAGTCTGATGCTCAAACTGCTCAACTGCCAACAAAATCTCCAGATGAAGCCCCTGCTGGAACCGTTGGGCTCTATCAAGCTCGGTTGCTACCAAGGTAGGGGCAAACCTACTGAGTCTAGAAAACTCAGATGCATAACCGTCGACCGTCCTGCCTCCTTGCTTCAAGTTGGTAAACCTCGTCTGTAGATCGTACCGAGCTACAGCATCGAAGTACTTGGTCTGGAATCTCTTCCTAAATACTGTCCATGAAATAGGGGCCACTAATCCATCGGCCTGTGCTGTCCACCAGCTGCGGGCAAGATCTAGTAACTGCAGGCACACTACGGCCACCTTCTCGTTCTCTGGAGTCCTGGCTGCTTCTAGAATCACCTCTGTGTCCTGAAGCCAAGCATCTGCAGCGATCGCATCTTCACTGCCATCGAAGAAGGGAGGGTTCAAGCGCTTGAAGCTGTTGGCCGCGCTATTACCCTGATGACCTCCTCTGGTCAAAGCGTCTGCCACCGCCTGGTGTAAGGCATCTCCTCGCCGATCCTGGAAAGCTAATAGCGTCCTGATGAGACCCACCAAAGTGCCATCATCATGCTCTGCTGGTTGGACGGGCTGAACTGGTGGTTCTCCTTCGGTGGGTACGACTCTGGAGGCTACTCCTGAATACTGGGCTTGATCTCCAGGTTGCTGCTGGTCCGCGGGAGGTGCTCCGCCTTGCTGATCGGCAGGTCCAGGAACAATGTCGCTGAAGAAGACGACATAGGGAACAATAAGGAAGGACCAGGACAGATCAACGATACAATCATGTGATCAGGTCAAGATTTTCAGGGATCAAGAGGATACGAGTAGAGATCAAGGACGAGTACTGATTGAGACATCTATTCGGTAAATCCTCACATATCTTGATTTACAAGACCTGCATGGGCCACCACTTAAACCATGTCACACCCCAGAACCAGAATACTGGAGAGCGGGGGCAGACATAGCCAGCTACGTATAATAAAATGGAATCCACGTCACTATATGGTCACGACTGTCTAGATATATGAGGGTTTAACTACAAGCTATCAGTCTCCTATGGTCAAGAACAAGCCTATTGTCTCAATCTCAAGCAATGTAATAACAGTTACAAGATGTCAGAACACCAAATATACAATAGTAAGGCGTCTCATACATTACATATTCGGATGATCATGAAGCTAGTCGTACAAAATGTCAGGACTAGCAAGAGTTTCAGTCATACATGATCAACCCTAGGATTTGTCAATCATGTTACAGCCCGTAGGCAGACAGTAAATAAAAGTGAATTACGAGCTAACACGTGCTCGCCGGCTAAATGCCTCAAAAGAATAATTTTACAAGTAGATTGGGAGGACAAAAGAAACCCACTCGTTGCCAGGGTTACGCCTGGTGGTCACCATCTGGCTGGAAGATCGGTAGATCCTCTGGTGCTGCTCCGATATCTGGCCATACAAAACCAGTTGGGTCAGACCCCAGAAAGAGCAAGTGCCACAAAGGAGGCTTCACTTAGGAACTAAAACCCGCATATCATAATAGAATATTAAGGATAAATAACAAATAAAGAACTGATAATAATAGAGATAACAACAGTAAACTGAGTACGAAGAAACCATTCAAGTAGCCGGGTCACAACCCTTAAACCAAACAAGGACCGGGGTTGCAGCCCTTCACCTGAATAGAAACCCGTCTCAAATACTATTGGTACAGTGAAGACAATAAACGAAGAGAGGACACAGAACTGCTCCGGAAGCCAGGTTACAACCCTTAAACCAAACATGGACCGGGGTTGTAACCCATCGCCTGAACAGAACTGGACCCCTGATCTTTATTGTTAAGGCCAGTATAAATAATCATGGTATTGAAGTAAGGTAAAACATGACGAGCATGACAGGGGTTGCAATAAGACAATAAACGAAGAGAGAACACAGAACTGCTCCGGGAGCCAGGTTACAACCCTTAAACCAAACAAGGACCGGGGTTGTAACCCTTCGCCTGAACAGAACTGGACCCATGATCGTTATTGTTAAGGCAGGCACAATAATCAGGACGATATATGATAAGATAACCATGGAACTATTTAGATAGCCAAGTTATAACCCTTAAACCAAACAAGGATCGGGGTTGTAACCCTTCATCTGAACAGAACTTGGTATCCCATCATTTATCGATACAAGAAGTCATGTCATGATACAATCTTATACAGGATCACGATAAACTAGACTGGGCTGGACTCCATCCAATCAATCACGGCCAAGCAATACGTACGGCTTGATACTTTAACTAACTAGGGTTATCACAGGCCCAGTTACTAGCAAGATGCGATGAGATTATCCCAACAGCCATAAGCCCTGCAGACCATCCGGTTATCCGGGTCGAATGTCTATTATGAAGAATGCAACACGTGACTGTGTGCTGGAAATGTGCCCTACTCGCCGGTAGGCTACAAGTCCACTTAATGCGCCCAGATAACGGGATTGTCTGTAGCTGGAAATCTCTTCATGTCTACTAAATTATTCTAGTTTATTAACCTTAGTCAATTACTGTAGGTATCCCTGACCGTGGTACTCAGGGATCCTTATCCTAGACATGATGTAAGACAGTATTGATTTATTTGTACAAACGCAATCGCCCACGGTGTCCAGGTCATTCATACTTGTCATGTCAGGCTAGATGTCATAACAGCATGTCAGTTTACTTGTCAAGAGAGCGCCACAGCAGGCCACTATCGTGTTCCACTCATACATTATCATGAGTGAGAAAACTTACATAAAATAACTAGTAACATTTTCTTGTAGCCAAGGAAAAGATCTACAACTTTTATGTTTTTAGTTTTTCAAGATTCTAGCTACAAAATAACTTAAACAGGCAAAAACAGCGAAATAGGGCAATTCCGGCGCATGAGATTCCTGTGCAATCGGCGCATGGGATTGCTGCACAAATCGGCGCATGAGATTCCTGCACAATCGGCGCATGGGATTATAGGGTGTGAAAATTATGACACGCTGACATAAGACTCAGTCTAAGTCATACGCTCAAGGCCATACGCTCAGTCCAAGTCATACGCTCAAGGCCATACGCTCAGTCCAAGTCATACGCTCAAGGCCATACGCTCAGTCAAGGCCATACGCTCATCTAAAGGCTGTACGCTTAGTGAATATTTTATTATTTTCTGAGATGACAGCACAGCATATATTTAATAAAGGATGAATCTGACACTTCGTCTTTCGTGCAAAGACAGCTGTCCAATGAAGACTAGCCGTCGTATAGGTTTTCGAAGAGCCGGTTTTGTCTTTTACGAGGACAGCTCAGCATCTCTCATAAATGTAAAAGCCATCATTATTGTCAGTTTTGACAGTCTGTCAGCCATCATATCCGCAGTCACGACGCTCGAGAAGATTTTGTCAGTTATTGGAAGATATGGCGTATCAAAGAAGATTGATGATGGCCACGTGTCTACTTATTCAAACATGCCACGTGTCTACTTATTTCTTATACGACTTCTTCCAACTAAGTGAGCGTATGGATCTCATACGACTTCTTCCAACTAAGTGAGCGTATGGATCTCATACGACTTCTTCCAACTAAGTGAGCGTATGGATCTCATACGACTTCTTCCAACTAAGTGAGCGTATGGATCTCATACGACTTCTTCCAACTAAGTGAGCGTATGGATCTCATACGACTTCTTCTCAACCAAGTAAGCGTATGGATTCCATACGACTCCTTGTCAAGTGAGCGTATAGTTTCCATACGACTCCCTGTCAATAATATGAGTGTATCAGCTTTATATGGTTCTACGCTGTCCAAGTAAGCGTATGCAAGACATGTGTCTTCAAAAGCTAGCGTATGACTCTTCTTCTAAGACAGCGTATCACCGCAGTTATGTCCAGAATGATTTTCAACGAGCAATTAACACACGTTCTCACGTGTCCTGTACTCAGTTATCCACTTCTTCAGAAGTTATGCAACGTGGCATTCATGCCATCAATCTCTCCTGAATATGCTCCACTACTTTCAACCGCACGCTAATGTGTCTCCATCAGAATTTGCCACGCGTCCCTGCAGTTATGCACACGTCAAGTAACTACCTGAGCGTATGCTTAAGGACAGTTATCCTGAACTCTATAAAAGAGAGTTTCTTCATCTTCATCAGACACTATAGTCAATTTCAGAGAGAACAGAGAGATTGCCCAGTTGCTGTCCAAGTTCTTCAAAGTTCGAGTCTTCTTCATCGCATCGTCCAAGGGATAAAGTAATCGTCTTCTAGATTAAATTCCTACAGTTGTAATTTTCTCAGATACAAAATAAATAAAGTGAATTTATTTATGGAAAACAAATTGGCAACTCTGCTGGGGAAAGCTGTCTCCTCCAACGAGATAGCAACAACTCAATGCGATACTTCGTCGATCGGCTTGACGAAGAAGACGATGGTTGTACAATTCGACCAATCGGCTTATGAAGAAATGCTCAAGGCGAAGGAGAGCCGCACTGCTTCCTCCGTTCTTCCTGCTGCCAAGAAGAAGGGACGCTCTGTCTATGTCCCTAAGTCTTCTTCAACAGCCCGAGACATTTCTGTCACTTCTCACGCTGACAAGAACACTTCTTCAACTTCTATGAAGCACACTTCGGCTTCTCTGAACACGGCAACAGTGGCTTCTCCTAGTCACGCTGACAAAGTTGGTTCTTTAACCAAGTCAGCGTGTACAAGGAAAACCATCTCTGGACATGTCAAAGTCTCTTCTTCCTCTACTCTTACGACAGCAGTCGACTCTTTAGCCATTGATGACTCTGAGCGTATGGCATTCAAAGGGCAGCGTACGGCAAAGGCAGCGTACAAAAGCCAACATCAGGCAGCGTACGCTAAGCCAAAGCCAGCGTATGCTAATAAAAAGGCAGCGTATGACCAGAAGTCTAAACTGAAGTCAGCGTATGCTAACAGATACAGTCCTTTGACTGTTTCTCAAAATCAAGCTGGGGGTTCTCTTCCACAGAACATACAAATGATTCCCCCTCAACTTGCACATCTTGTGCCAACCAAGGAGAAAGACTCTTTAGTCAACTCCTCTACTCCTAAGGTCTTTACCTCTGGAGTTAATTTGACTAGTACTCTTACTAGATCAAACAAAGGAAAATGCCTTTTGGCTAATTCCTCCAAAGATGGATTATTACCGACTCCCAGTCGGAATAATACTCATCTTCCTTCTCTCAAAATTTCTCGGTCTGAGAAAGGCAAATTACAAGTATCCAAGACTGATATCAAAGTCAGATCTCCTACGGATCTTCGTAACAAGCTTAATCAGAATCGTCTCGGTTCCACTGAGACAAGTATATTAGACCCTAATACAGAATATGCCAAGAACTATGTGGCTCAAATTAATCAGTCTTTATACACTCAGGAACCAAAAAGACAGAAGAACAAGAGACAAGTTTCTACACAGAAACTATCTTCAAGTACTTCCCAATCTGTTCCTACAGATCTCCGGGAGTATTTGCAAAATAAACGGAGAATTGACACTCCGTCAGGCTATGATATTGCTCATATTTGCCATGAAAAGCATGGTTGCAACTTCCAACCTCGAGTTGTAATTCAATGTTGTTGTTCACCAAAAAGACAATCTGTTTTCGAACGGATTCAATATGAACCAATATTGGATGAAGATGAACCTCTTTATGCTTCTGTCAACATGACCTCCAGAAATATTGGGGGTAGCATACGGTCTGATGCTATATCAGACTCTGAAGATGGTGTTTATCTCGGCACCCGATCCAGGACCGGAGCCTTGGCCAGAGCCTCTTCTTCTTCTCATCCAAGTGGTAATCCGGAGATCACAGAAGACTTCCTTGGAGAATCTAACTTTCCAGTATTGACTCCCGTAAATAGCCCCGGGAAAGATACTGATTCACACAGTGATGATTCAGAACAGACTGTTTCATCATCTATTCTTCGAATGATTACCACTTACATGGTAGAGGGCAATCATGAACCTTCGACTAGCACCGAAGCTCATGAACAAAGGATTTCTTCCTTAGAACAACAGTTGCGAGCTATGGCAGATACATTGATTGCTATGCACACTCTTATGCAAGCTCAGCATCAAACTCAGCAAGTCCAACAGACAGCTCCTCCAGTTATATTAAATACTCCTGTTGTTCCAAACCCGGAACCCTCTACTATTTCGGGGGTACAATCTAATGTTCCTGTACAACCCACTCCAAGTCAGTCTGGAGCTGGGGGTGGTACATATGCTGCAGTCCCTCCTCCCAATTACACTCAACAAGTTACAACTCCCCAATCTTCTGGAATTGTTACTGAAGAGTTAAGGAATCTCCGAACTCAATTCGAGGCATTCAAACAGAAGGATGGTTTGCAAAGGTTAGGTATCAAGCAACCTTACCCGATAGAATGGAAGCAGGTATCGTATCCACCAAAATACAAACCTCCGACCATCTCTTTCTTTGATGGGACAACCTCCCCAAGTCAGTTCATTAATTATTTTGAAGTAATGACTGATCAACTGCAACCAAGTGACGCCCTCCTTACTCGGGTGTTCGTTGGATGTCTCAAAGGAACGGCTTATGAATGGTATAGAAGTCTCCCTGATGGGTGCATTACCTCATTTGCCGATTTCAAGTAAATGTTTCTTGAACGATTCTATGAAGGGCTTAACGACATGACCATGTCATCCCTCATAAGAATTAAACAGAAAAATAACGAAACCACCGAGGACTTCATTGAAAGATTCAGAAGAGAAGCCCTCAAAATGCCTCTCGGAACTCCCGATGCTGTTACTATCGACACTTGCAAGTCGAATCTCTTACCAATTATCAGCATGTGGACAGGGTCCACTCAGTTTCAAGATTGGCCTTCATTCATCGTCAGTGCCAAGGCTGCCGAGGTCAGTGCTGAGACCTTCAAGGGTCTGGGGGTACAAATGGCTCCCAAGGAATCAAATCAGAGTGCTAGCAATAGTACTCGACCCAACAATCGCAAAGGGAAAGAAGCTCTTGAAGTCAATCTCCAAAGCAGTAGTCAAGAGGTAAAGACTACCCAAGCTACTCCAGCTCCAACAAATCAACAACAGAGACCTCCTCGGCCGAAGGAAGAATATTCTTTCGACGATGATGATGTTCAGGGTATCTTTGAATGCTTGCTCAAAGGTAATAAGATTCAATTGCCAGAAATTAAAAAACCTGATGAAGCCAATAAGACAGACCATCCAAAATACTGTCCATACCATAGAATGCTGGGTCATACAATCCGATCTTTCTATGTATTGAAAGGGAAGATTCAAGAGATGATTAAATCAGGAGCTGTGACACTGACACCCAAAGACAAGACAGTCACAGCAAATGTAATTTCAATACAGTTCGGTGACTTTCCTCCCTTAATGGTGGAAAGTGGGATTGTTCCTATCCCCAAAGCAACTCTCGAAGTTGTAAACATCCCATCAGCACAGAATGACGGACTTGTTCCTGTCACAACTAAGAAGGGAGAGATCATGTGGATTCACCCGGATTTAATGACGGAGTTTGAAACGTCTTCTTCTTCTCCTCGGAAGACTCCATCATCTAAAAAGAAGCTCGGGAAGACTAAGTCATGCAATGTGACTTCTAGTTTTACACCCGATTTTTATCTAACCTCTACTTTCATCTCAGCAGGAAATTCACTCCCTACGGAGATAAAATATGTACCTCAATTTGAAGATAGGTACAAGCCTGCCTTTCATCTATACAGTTCACAATCTCGTGAATTGATGGCGAAGATGGGTTATGATCTAGCCACTGCTCCGGGTTTGAACTCAGGCAAGGGACTCCGAGCACCTTTGGCCATCACTATGAGACATAATCAATCTCGTGTTGGCCTTGGTTTCTGGAATGAAGCTCTCATTAAACATAAAAGAACCAAGAGTAAGATAAAGAATTGCAACATGGTTTCTATAGACCCTGAACCAGAATCTGAAGTTGAAGTTCATGCTGGAACTCGGTCAGGAAAAATATATCTGAAAGACTATGCTGAAATTCCTGAAGAAACTTCTGACGTCCCTCCGGTTACAGCTTCAACACCAGTCTCTACTGAAGAGCCTTTGAATGTTCCTATTGAGACAGTTCTTTCTAAACCAACAGCAGCTGACAAAGGCAAACAACAAGTCCGCTTCGACAAACCATTGAAGAAGTCATCTCCTACAGGACTTGAAAAGCCTTATAATTTTGATATATTGGCTCAACTAGCCAATACCCCAGCTAAATTATCAATCTTCGAGCTCTTACGCCTCTCTAAAGAGACTCGAGAAACTCTAAGTGAAGCACTGCTGCAAGCAGAAACCTGTCTAACTCTTCTCAAGAAGTTGGAAACAGAATCTGTTTCTCATTGCCATAATATATTGGAATTTATTCCAAACATTACCTTTACGTAGGACGATATGCTGCTAGAGGATAATCGACATGATCGTCCTTTATATCATACAGGATATATTGATTCTATGAAGGTTGATCGTCTCCTGATTGATCCAGGATCTGCTCTCAGTATTATGCCAAAAGCTATGCTAGACGCACTGAAGATACCTGTACATAGCCTTTCCAGCACTATCACTACCATCTTGGGATTTAATCAAGGAAAAAGTGAGCCTTTGGGCAAGATTCGCCTCAAATTTCAAATAGGCGATCTTCGCACTAAAGTTACTTTTTATATCATCGACAATCATGGTTGCTCATACAATGCTCTGTTGGGGAGACCATTTTTGCATGAACATAATGTCGTTCCTTCGACTCTTCATCAGTGTTTCAAATATGTTGATGATAATAGAGAAGTTCAAAAGGAGGTTGCAGATCTTTATCCATTCAAAGGAGTTGAAGCTTACTTCAATGACGCTCGTATGTACAAAGATGAATACTCAAAAGTCTTGCAAGCTATGGATAATGATGATGAGATAGCAAAATTTGGCACTTTTGTTATTCCTGTAAAAGGGCGTATCACTCCTCCGCAGTCTGTTAAATTATCTGAAGAAGGTTCACTGATAATTCCTGTCAGTGGACGTATTACTTCATCACCTGCCCAGGCTACACAAGGCTCACTGATAATTCCTGTCAGTGGACGTACTACTTCATCACATGCCCAAGCTCCACAAGGCTCACTGATAATTCCTGTCAGTGGACGTACCACTCCCCCTCCATCTTCTCAGGCTAGACCAGATACTCTAGTCATTCCAGTCAGTGGACGTACTACTTATCCACGATCTTCTTCAAGGGAGCTCACCTCTTCTGAGCCTTTTGTTATCGATCTTAATCGAAACAAAACTTCTGATCGCTCTTCCTCTCCCCCTTTTGTCATTAATTTGACTAAGTCTGATAAGGCTCAGCCTTCTGTTGTAAATACAGTATTTAATATTAATGAAGTATCTCCTTTGCAGTATATTGATGTCTGTAATCATGTACAAAGTTATTTACAATTGCTAGATAACTTAGAGTCACTAACTATAGGGGTTGTTCAAACTCTTCATACAGACGTATCATTGGAATCCATACAAAAATCATACTTCGTGGTCCCTGCTAAAAAGAAGGGAGAAAATCCAATCTTCTTTTATAAAGGACCCCAGAATCCTCCTAACTTGGAAGAAGATGACATAAACGACGATACTGGAAGGTTACAACTGCGTCGCTACAGTCAACAATCCAAAAATATTATTAAGAATATGGGTTATGACTTTAGAACCAGTCTTAATAATGGAAAAGGAAGAAGAATACCTGTTCGAATTCCTCCGTTAAAATACGGAAGGACAAAATGTGGTTTAGGTTACATTACTCCTACTTCCTTTATCAACATAGTCCATGAAGATTCAAAATCCGATGAAGACGAACGATCTGAGTCTTCTGCCCTCTCTTGGGATTCTGACACGAGTATTGACGATCTCCATCGTTCTATTCTATCCATCAATATGGTCTCCGTTGATGGCCCGCAGGAAAATGATGAAGATGAGGATGATTTTGAAATATCACCCGAATCGGAACAATGGGCTCAAAGATTAGATAATCAATGGGAATTCAGGTTCGAGCAGAGGGAACCTCCTACCGAAGATAAACTGATCCAAATTGATGTTGGTGAAGAAGGTTCTCCTAAACCAATATTTATCAGTAAAAGTCTTTCGGAAACGGATAAGCAAGACATGATCAAGCTTATTCGTGATTATATCGATGTCTTTGCCTGGAGTTACGAAGATATGCCAGGACTAGATTCGAAGATTGCAATGCACAAACTCAATATCATGCCAAATGCTAAACTGGTCAAACAACAACAGCGACGATTTCGTCCAGACATCATGGATGCAATTGAAGCTGAAGTCAACAAGCTTATGGCTTCTGAATTTATTCGAGAGGAACAACATCCTGAATGGGTGGCTAACATCGTTCCTGTCCTTAAAAAGACTGGCAAGATCCGGGTCTGTATAGACTTTCGTGATCTCAATGCGGCTTGTCCTAAAGACGAGTTTCCTCTTCCAATTACTGATGTCATGATCGATAATACATGTGGTTTCGAACGAATGTCATTTATGGATGGGTATTCGGGATACAACCAGATCAAAATGTTTCCAGATGATGAAAAACACACTTCCTTCAGAACGCCGATCGGGACATACTGTTATACAGTGATGCCGTTTGGTCTCAAGAATGCAGGAGCAACATATCAGCGAGCAATGAGCACTATATTTCACGAACATCTTCGGAAAATAGTCGAATGCTATGTTGATGATATTGCGGTCAAAAGTCGACGAAAGGAGGATCGTATCCAAGATTTGAAGACTATCTTTGATTTAATGCGTCAGCATCAACTTAAAATGAACCCTACTAAGTCCTTCCTGGGCGTCTCTAGTGGTAAATTTCTCGGCTTCGTCATTACCGCTAAAGGTATACACGTGGATCCCGAGAAGATCAAAGCCATTCAAGAGATGCGTCCTCCACGCACCTTAAAAGAGCTACGAGGATTTCAAGAAAGAATTGCTTATATCAGGAGATTCATTTCTAACTTATCAGGACGCTGCAGACCATTCAACAAACTTCTGAAGAAAGGTGTATCTTTCGTCTGGAACGAAGAATGTCAAAAAGCATTTAACGATATTAAACAGTATCTCATGAACCCTCCAGTTTTGGTACCTCCCGTCTCGGGGATACCATTCCTTCTATATGTTCGAGCCATGGATCATTCTCTTGGTGCATTACTTGCCCAGAAAAATAAAAATGGCCATGAACAGGCTATTTATTATCTCAGTCGCACAATGACGGGTGCTGAACCGCATTATTCTCCAATCGAGAAAGAATGCTTAGCATTAATGTTTGCTGTTCAGAAAACGCGACATTATATTATCGATCAAACGATTCACGTCATTTCCAGAGTGAATCCCATCAGGATTATGATGAAGAAACCTGGTATTCTCAACTCCAGACTAGCTAATTGGGGAATCTTGTTAGCTCAATACGATATGCATTATATTCCTCAGAAGTCAGTTAAACGACAGGCTCTTGCTGATTTTCTGGCTGCTCATGCAATTCCAGAAGATTCTAAATTATATGATGAGATTCCTGATGAAGTCTTGGATTCAAATCTAATTTTTGAAGAAATTCCTACCTGACGTTTATTCTTTGATGGAGCATCTAGAATAGGTCCTAACGGCGATATTGTCGCTGGAGTTGGGATTGTTCTTGTATCCCCAGAAGGATTAACTATTCAGAGGGCTTATTCTCTGGATCAATCATGTTCAAACAATGTAGCCGAATATAATGCATTACTCATTGGTCTTCAACTTGCTAAACATCTAGATATTCAATATTTGGAAGTTTATGGAGACTCCAAGCTTATTGTCAATCAGATCAGAGGAACGTATGAAGTTCGTCATCAGGATTTGATACCTTATCATCGAGCAGCACTCTCTATAGCCTCATCTTTTGAAGGTTTCTTTATTGAACATGTTCGACGAGCCTATAATGCAGAAGCTGATGCTTTAGCTAATCTTGCTGCTGTATTAGCTATACCAATCAGACGTCAGCAAGTGATAGTAGTTTATAACCGAGAACTATTCTGTGTTGAGAATAATTTGGCCTTGGCTTTTCCCTATAAACCAGACAAAGATTCTTTCAACCTTGATGCTGGATTAAAGTTTGACAAAATATCCTCGTCTTCTTCCGATTCTACTATGGAATATGTCTTTTCTAATGAAACAGAAGCCATAATTGAAGACTGGAGACGCCCGTTTCTAGATTTTGTTTTGTATGATATACTTCCTGATAACCCGAGTGAAGCAGCGTCTATTCGACGTCGATCTCTCAGATTCTATTATAATCATACGACGAAGATATTATATCGTCGGTCTTACGACGGTCTTCTCCTCCGATGCATTGCTGGTGAAGAAACACAACGGATAATCCGTGAAGCACATGATGGTGTTTGCGGAGCTCATCAACCAGATCCTAAACTTCAAGATCGTATCCGACGTATGGGTTATTATTGGCCCACGATGGTGGCTGACGCTATTCAATATGCTCGAAAATGTAAAGCCTGTCAAATTCATGCAGACTTTATCCATCAACCGTCAGAGTTCTTACACCCAACAGCGGCATCATGGCCCTTTGAAGCTTGGGGCATGGACGTCATTGGTCCCATCAACCCACCATCATCAAGAGGACATCAGTTTATTCTAGCAATAACTGATTACTTTTCCAAATGGGCTGAAGCAATCCCGTTATCTGAAGTTAAAACTTCTAGTGTTATCAACTTCGTCAAACATCATGTCATCTATCGATTTGGTGTTCCTCGGCGTATTATCCATGATAACGGACCGTAGTTCGTTAGTCAGAAATTTACTCGATTCTGCGACGATTATCGGATTAATAATTTAGCTTCTACAGCATATAATCCAGCAGCTAATGGATTGGCAGAAGCTTTCAATAAAACAATCATCAAACTCTTAAAAAAGTTCGTTTCTTCCAACAAACGCAATTGGAGCGAGAAGCTTGGTGAATGTTTATGGGCCTACCGCACCACAGTTCGCAATGCGACTGGATGTACGCCTTTCTCTTTGGTGTATGGGTGTGAAGCTGTTCTTCCTCTCGAGATCCAGATTCCTTTTTTGAGAATTGCAATCTCCAATGAACTTACAACAGAAAACAATGATCGTCTTCGACTTCAAGAATTGGAAGCTCTAGATGAAAAACGATTGTATGCTCAACAAAATATCGAACTTTATCAGGCCCGAATCTCAAAAGCTTTTAACCGGAAAGTCAAAGTCAGAGCATATCAGAAGGGAGAACTGGTCCTTACTGTCAGACGTCCCATGACCATGACACATATGAGCAAAGGCAAATTTAATGCAAAATGGGAAGGCCCATTCGTAGTGAACAAAGTCTTCTCTAACGGAGCATACCAGCTTGCCTCTATGGATGGGAAAGTCATGATGATGCCTATCAATGGCAAATTCTTAAACAAATATTATGTATAATATTTTCATCATTCCCCAGCAAATATAAAATTCTTCTCTACAAAAATTATTTCGATATCGTTATCCCCAGAGGAAACTGATATTCCACCATGTATCATCTTCCCAGAGAGTTTGATATTTTGTTTTATTAGATCCCCAGTGGTTTTAATAAAGATCTTGAATAGAAAATCATGTCCATATTACCTCTGAATTTTCTATCTCAGTATATCATATTTTCTATTTTATGAAAATGATATCTCGTCTTTTGATTTCCGAATCCAAAGATCATGGAAAATAGAATCTAAAGATATCTTTATATCTGAATTCTGTTTTTTCTAATCAGTATTAAACTAAAAATCTTTGGTTTAATATCATGATAGAGTTGCAAAGTTTATTTGTATATTCTATTCTATTGAAATATGTCATGTATTATTTACCTCTGAACAGGTTTTCTACAAAAATGTCATCCACAGAATTGAAATCAAGCCAAGATGTTCATTTCTTTAATCATAATCAAAACATTGCTTACAATTGGATTTCAAAAAAAAAAATTCAGTACATGAAAAATGTAAAAGAACTATTTAGGAGGTGTAATGATCTCCTGAATACGAATGATTACATTATTCATCTTCTCATCATGAGCTTTCTTGATTCGCTCTGATGTTTCAATTCCAATCCTCCGTTGGTCATATTCCACAATAATAGAACTACGGCGATTGGTTTCTTCAATCTGATTGATTTGCATTAATTCTCGCTCTTGCTGTAAAACTTGACAGCGTTCAGCTTCAGATTGACGATCAGCAGCAATCTTTGATTGTTCTTTCTCCACAGAGGCAATTTGCTCCTGAATACGAGCCAGCTCTTCCCTCAATTTTCTAAGCTCCTCAGCTCTTGACGCTTCATCCTTCTCTAAGCGCTCCATATTCTGACGAGTACTTATTATTTCTTCGTCTTTTGCCATTAACTCTTTAGAAGATTGAGCGAGAAATTCTGTCAGAGCAATATGCTGAGCTTGAGCTTCATTCTCCAATTGAGAAATTTCAGCTGCAGTCAGAGATTCAATATCCTCCTTTTTAGCCTCCCAGTATTTTTGGATGTTGGCTTCTAAATCATTCAGGAGATGTTCAAAGAAGACACATTGAGCCTCATAACCAGATTGTCTCAAGGCTGAACATGGGAAACTAGTCGCCTCTCGAAGACTCGAAAAGGGCATAGTTTCATCTTTCATGAGTCGCCTCGAATATGTATCCAGATATGTATAAATAATATCTGAATACATGCCCATGACTTTTGCTATCCCTGTGTCAAAATTGGGAGTTGCTGCAATAGTAGGGGAAGGAGCAGGAGGAGCCTCTATTCTTGGAGCTGAAGTTAGTGCTTTTGGAGAACTCGGCAGATGGGAACTCCCCTCGCCCACTTCAGTTTGAATAAATGGGGCTTGAGTAGAACTCATAGCCGGTGCAGTTCCTACAGCTTTTGGAATCAAAGAAACATGATCAGAAATTTAAAGACAATAAAACCAAGACAAGACAAAACTTTGATGAATAAAATATTACCTGGAGTTGGTTCATATTCAGTCTCTTTCGGATCATTCAATCTGGCTCTTAGTTTGTTCAGGGTACTTTCTGACACGGGATTTATTTCACTGCTTCCCGTCCCAGAAGTACTCGGAATTTGAACTTCTATTTCCAGATGCCTCTCCGGTTCTGGTGTCAACCCTGAGTGTTGACCAATGGTTTTTAGTGCATCGATTGGTATTTTAGACGGTGATTCATCGTCTATCTCCATGTCTTCTTCTCCAGAAGAATGAGACGATGGTTCATAGTCAACTTGTTCGCTCTCTGAAGCATCAACAATTGGATTGAGAGGAGTGGCTTCCTTCACTGATTCTCCCGAAATCAGTAAGTCATTAGCCGTTTCAGTCTGATGCTCGGCCTCTACCATAGGTTGACTAATTTCCTGCGCATCATCAGCCATTGGTGGAACTGAGCCTATATCAGAAGGCCTAGAAGACTCAGCAGTTTCAGGAATCTCTTCTTCTTCTGTCTTTACAGAAAAATCAAAAGCAGCTTGCTTTTCTGCAGCCAATCGTATAGCACGATCGGTGGGACTCTCTGCATCCAGACAAATTACGGATTTAGTTTTTGAAACTATTACTTTCCTTCCTATTCTTTTGGTTAAAGGAATAGTAGGATAATTGTCTATTGGATCACTATCTGCTTCATCAACATCTCTGGCTAGTTCAGAAACAGGGGAATTCCCGGGAATAGTAATTCCTCCGCGACTTCGAGTCTCTGCTCGAGTAGCTCTTTTTGCGGCAGGACCCGCAGCACCTTTACTCCTCTTCCTCTTCGGTGTATTATCAACAGATATACTCTCTTCAGCACTCCCGATAGGCACATGCAATGGTTGATGAAGGTCATCAGAGAAGAAAGTTTCCAAAACATCATCATCAACTTCATCGGTGGCCAGAGGATCTTCTTTGTCGTGACAATCCCTAGGCAAGGCGGATTTGGTTGATTTCTTTTCAACATGAATAAAGCTTTTACCTAAGATGCTAAATTTTTCATCAAAGGTATTAGCTGATACATAAAATCTGGCATAGGACGCCAATATCTTAGCTCCTCTCCGATAGTTGACCGGATCTGGCATAGAAAAGGTAGCCCCTGTACCTTTAGCAATGTAATATAGCCAAGCTCTGGCACCATCAACCAACCCGCCTTGATGAGCAAAACACGTCGTTGTATTGCCCACATGCAACTGATCGTAACCAAATTGATGAGCAAATCTGCTCGGAAGATATGGCTCTAGATATGTGATGTTGTCACGGCGGCAAATTAAATAAGATGGCTTGATTCTCTTTAGCCATTCATGTTGGACATCATCCAACTCATTAGCACCAACGCCGTCAATCAATCTTCCGGGCATGGTCTCATAACCAATAGGGGGAGGAACACAAGTGAAGCTCCATAGTTCTTCCCTGTTCAAGATGGTTCTGTAATCGGTTAAAGTGTCATATCTCCATTTCGGTATGTGCTTGTACCTTTCAAGGAAAGTATCATCTGGCCTAGCCATCCCAGCACTCATCAGAGATTCAAAATGTAGAAGCAGCCATCCAAACAAGTATGTAAAGGGCATTTCTACCCGAGGAAAGGACGTCAGGCTCTTCCGTGCCAATTCGAACATCCTATCTGTGTATGCCCTTAATCCGGCATTCAGACGGCAGGTCATTGCCGTTAATAGATCCATCTTATACCCAAAAACCAGACGGACTGCTGCGAAGACGACTCCTCTGTGCATCCTGTCTGCCGAACAGGTGCCAGGAACTACGAATTTCCTCAGCCAAAGAGATATGAATCCGGCCAGATGACCTTCAACGGACAATTCTCGGCCAACTTGCTTAATATAGGTTTCTAACCTATCACCGGCCTTGTAGCTGTCGATGTCTTCTTCGACGACAATGTCATCATGATTAGTCTCCCGGATTAATCTGTTAATCTCGGCTTGACTCAAGGGCTTGAATTTACCGACATACTGCTCGGTCTTTTTCTTCTTTTGGACTTCGTCAGTGCGGCCTTGAAACAAATAAGCCATCCACTTCGAAGAATAACAATTGGAGTCCCCCTCTCCACCTTGTCCTTTATAAAAAGCTTTACAGATGCTGTAATGACACATTAATTCTTCAAATACATAAAGAATTACTGGATTGGCTGCAGAAATCTTATTCATTTCGTCAACAAAAGGGATATATTCTTTATATGGCAAATCTGTCGTTGGTAGCTGAGATATATATTCCATTTCATGAAGGGCGAATCCCATCTCGCCCTTTGGGGTCATGAAGGTGCCGGTCCGATAGTTATATCTCTCCGCTAATGCCAAAAACAGATCCGGGTTCGGTTTGAAACCATAAGCAGTACACTTAATGGCATCATATAAACCTATCGCCTTCAACTGTGCACCGAAGTTCTGTAAAATCCATCTCACTAGAGCAGTCCATCTAGTGTTCTCTGGATTTACTAGACCAGTCAGCCTCATTGACTGTTTTGGGTAGATGGCATTCTTTAATTGAACAAATTCGTTGGCAAAAATTGGGACTCTGACTGGCTTCAGCAGTGCCGAGTCCTCAAGAGGGATGGTGGCAGGTAACAGTCCTCGCAGAGATGTGACATGTGGTTCAGTACCACTGCGGAACCTTCCTTGACGATAACCAATCCACCCAGCCTTAGCTTGTCGGGATGGAGTAATATCCCACTTCATCTGTCTTTGCTGGCCCGAATGGAATAAACGGGCTATGTTGATACTCTTTGTCAAACCAGTCAAATACATAGGCTGATTTACATCACCATCCCTATAGTAACTGTATGATACTTTGTCCAGAGCAGGCTGGGAGTTCATGTCAATAGCATCTCCAAAAAGGAATGCTGGCTTCAAATGGGCAACACCATCTACACTCTGTAACGGCAGTCCACTCATCAGGTTCAGCAAAGTATCATCTTCCTGATTGGTCAACAGAGCTATTCTTGTGGAAGGTCCGTCAAATTGGGGAAAACGAACATGTGATAAATCACTTCTATAATTATTTCCCATACTTCCTTCAAATTCTGCTTCCTGAGCCAGAATATCCACTACAAATGAAGAATAAAGTATTAAAAATCTTCAATGTCAAGAGATGATAAAGTTTAAACATACGCTCAGTTTTTACTAAGCGTACAGCTCAACATACGCTCAGTTTTTACTAAGCGTACAGCTCAACATACGCTCAGTTTTTACTAAGCGTACAGCTCAACATACGCTCAGTTTTACTAAGCGTATAGCTCAACTTACGCTCAGTTTTTACTAAGCGTATGGCAGACTCAAGGTTCAGCATACGCTCAATTTTCTTTAAGCGTATGGCAGATTCAAGGTTCAGCATACGCTCAGCATACGCTCAATTTTCTTTAAGCATATGGCAGATTCAAGGTTCAGCATACGCTCAATTTTCTTTAAGCGTATGGCAGACTCAAGGTTCAGTATACGCTCAGTTTTTTTTAAGCGTATAAACAGATTTTATCTTAAGTGAATGGTTTTTAAAGTTCAGTTTATGATCAGTTTGAGCATATCAGCGTATGGTTGACAAGATGATCATCAAAAATATGCTAACACAGGAGTTAGCGTATCTCAATGAGACAAAATGCCATAGCATATTCTTTTAAGATAGCGTATTTTGGTATCTCTATCAAAAATACGCGTATCTTACAGATATACGCTCCAAACATATTTTTCGTAAAAACGAAAAATATGGAATACGGCTAAACCCTAAAGAGGGAAGCGTATTTGCTGACGTATTGACCCTAAAGAGGGATACGTTTTCTGAGTTTTGTTCTAACCAGAGCCCTAAAAAGGGAATAGTTATTTGTTCATCATCTTCGTCCTCACCATAAAGAGGTTTCAATGGCCGTTCACTGCGTAAAACACGCTGACTGGCCGTCTTCTTGGTGGTGGCAGTGTCGACGGCAGGATGAGATGACTCTTCAGGGGCTTTCCCCTTTCCTTTCGCAGCAGCATCAACCTTGGGTGCCATTAATGGAGATGGAGTTGAAGAAGAAGAAGAAAGATCTTGAGTTTCTGAAAGCTCTTTTCTCTCTCGAAGGCAAAAGCTGTGGTAAAGAAATAAAATAGGTTTTGGAAGACCTATTTATAGAAGAAAGAAAGAAGTTCAAACGGCGAATATTCTTTAAACAAAATCCCTAAAGATTTGCACTGATATTGAGGAAGATAACAAACTCATGCCAGCGTGTCAGGACTTATTCTCACTTTAAAGTTCAAAGTAATTTCGAACTTTTAAAATTTATAAAGTTCGAAAACTTTGAAGGGGGTCTTGTAGGGTGTGAAAATTATGACACGCTGACATAAGACTCAGTCTAAGTCATACGCTCAAGGCCATACGCTCAGTCCAAGTCATACGCTCAAGGCCATACGCTCAGTCTAAGTCATACGCTCAAGGCCATACGCTCAGTCAAGGCCATACGCTCATCTAAAGGCTGTACGCTCAGTGAATATTTTATTATTTTCTGAGATGACAGCACAGCATATATTTAATAAAGGATGAATCTGACACTTCGTCTTTCATGCAAAGACAGCTGTCCAATGAAGACTAGCCGTCGTATAGGTTTTCGAAGAGCCGGTTTTGTCTTTTACGAGGACAGCTCAGCATCTCTCATAAATGTAAAAGCCATCATTACTGTCAGTTTTGACAGTCTGTCAGCCATCATATCCGCAGTCACGACGCTCGAGAAGATTTTGTCAGTTATTGGAAGATATGGCGTATCAAAGAAGATTGATGATGGCCACGTGTCTACTTATTCAAACATGCCACGTGTCTACTTATTTCTTATACGACTCCTTCCAACTAAGTGAGCGTATGGATCTCGTACGACTTCTTCCAACTAAGTGAGCGTATGGATCTCATACGACTTCTTCCAACTAAGTGAGCGTATGGATCTCATACGACTTCTTCCAACTAAGTGAGCGTATGGATCTCATACGACTCCTTCTCAACCAAGTGAGCGTATGGATTCCATACGACTCCTTGTCAAGTGAGCGTATAGTTTCCATACGACTCCCTGTCAATAATGTGAGCGTATCAGCTTTATATGGTTCTACGTTGTCCAAGTAAGCGTATGCAAGACATGTGCCTTCAAAAGCTAGCGTATGACTCTTCTTCTAAGACAGCGTATCACCGCAGTTATGTCCAGAATGATTTTCAACGAGCAATTAACACACGTTCTCACGTGTCCTGTACTCAGTTATCCACTTCTTCAGAAGTTATGCAACGTGGCATTCATGCCATCAATCTCTCCTGAATATGCTCCACTACTTTCAACCGCACGCTAATGTGTCTCCATCAGAATTTGCCACGCGTCCCTGCAGTTATGTACACGTCAAGTAACTACCTGAGCGTATGCTTAAGGACAGTTATTCTGAACTCTATAAAAGAGAGTTTCTTCATCTTCATCAGACACTATAGTCAATTTCAGAGAGAACAGAGAGATTGCCCAGTTGCTGTCCAAGTTCTTCAAAGTTCGAGTCTTCTTCATCGCATCGTCAAGGGATAAAGTAATCGTCTTCTAGATTAAATTCCTACAGTTGTAATTTTCTCAGATACAAAATAAATAAAGTGAATTTATTTATGGAAAACAGGGATTCCTGCACCAATCGACGCATGAGATTCCTGCACAAATCGGCGCTTGAGATTCCTACACAAATCGGTGCATGAGATTCCTGCGCAATCGGCGCATGGGATTCCTGCACCAATCGGCGCATGGGATTCCTGCACAAATCGGCGCATGAGATTCCTGCGCAATAGGCACATGGGATTCCTGCGCAATCGGCGCATGAGATTCCTGCACCAATCGGCGCATGAGAAACTCACGTTGCGTCTTCAATACATGCGCGTAGGGAACCTACGCGCATGACACGCTCGGAGTTAAGGGATGCATTGTCGGGACTTCACGGCGCATGGCCTCCCGGGCGCATGAGGTTTCCGGCGCATGGGGTTCATCGTCCCCAAACAGCAAGTTCAGCCATGAAAGTTCCGAAAACTTGCCATGGCCATAACTTCCTCATTCGAAGTCGAAATCAAGCGAAACAAAAGCCAAAACTGTATGAAATTGAATTCTCTACAACATGGAACCACTAGTTTTTGGAAATACCAAGTTTTTAGAGATCAAAACCAAGAAAACTAAATAAGAAGGAACTTAAAACTTAGATCTACAAAAATATAACCATCAAAACCGAAAACTTCCAGTTCTAAAGTGGCTTAGAATCTAGTAAGAAAGAGAATGGAACAATAAAACATGAGATCCATCATAAAGCAAGTTTGCACTTGCCTAAGCTCTCTCTCTCCCTCCTTTCTGGTAGGTGTAGAAGTAAATGTGAAGAAGAAGAAGAATAATGAAGAGAGAGAAAGAGGAGGGGTTAATAAATGGGGATGGTGGTGGTAGGTAGGGGTTCACCTTTGGTTCATGATGAACCAAAGCAAACCAAGCCAAGCCGAACCAACCCAAGAATAAACCAATCAATGAAATGCTAGAATAAATCAAGCAAGGAGACATACAATACAAGTCAAGATACGTATACGTATTTCAAAATACGTAATACGAACTACAGGCATTACAGTAGGAGAGCCAAAATAAAACCCACTCGTTGCCAGGGTTACGCCTAGTGGTCACCATCTGGCTGGAAGGTAGAAAAATCCTCTGGAGCTGCTCCGATATCTGGCCATACAAAACCAGCTGGGTCTGATCCCAGAAAGAGCAAGTGCCACAAGGAGGCTTCACTTAAGAACTAAAACCATCAATTAGCACAAAAACATAATTATATAATAAAAGACTGGAAAATAGAAAATCATGATGATATACGATAATATAACCATGTGACTATTTAGATAACCAAGTTACAACCCTAAAACCAAACAAGGACCGGAGTTGTAACCCTTCATTTGAACGGAACTTAGTTTCCACCATTTATCGATAAAGTAAGCACAAGCAATCATGTCATGTAACAATCTTATACAGGATCAGGACAAGACTGGACTGGGTTAGACTCCATCCAATCAATTACGGCCAAGCAATGAGTACGACTTGATACTTTAACTAGCTAGGATTATCACATGCCTAGTTACTAGCAAGATACAATGAGATTGTTCCAACAGCCACAAGCTCTGCAGACCATCCAGGTTATCCGGCGGAATTAGGGGTTGAGTTCATGTGGGTACATCGTCCAGGAAATGCATGTACCCTTAAGTAACTTGAAAGGTGCAACACATGATCGTGTGCTGGAAATATGCCATACTCGACGACAGGCTACAAATCCTATGATAGGGCGCCCAGATAACGGGATTGCCTGTAGGTGGAAAATCTCTTCATGACTACTGGATTATTCTAGTTATTAGCCTTAGTCAGTTTCAGTAGGTACCCCTGACCGTGGTACTCAGGGGTCCATGCCCTAGACATGATGCAAGACAATACTGGTTCATTTGTACAAACATAATCGTCCACGATGTCCAGGCCATTCATTCTTGTCATGTCATGGTAGCCGTCGCAACATCATTCAATAGTTCCCATCATGCTTACTTATCATGTCATGCCATGTCATGTCAGTTTACTTGCCATACCATGCCATGTACAATTATCAGTCTAGTCATATCAATCAATTCGTGATTATCAAGCTCAAAGCAAAAGGTGCATGTCACGCCCCGATTCCGTCGAATCGATAGTCGTCCCCCGGGCGTGATGCCGTACGAATCTAATTTACGATCGCACAAGGCATAGTCATAAGGTAATCCGAGACACGAGATCTAAGAGAGTACGCAGATAAATTGATTCACACAATAAGTAAAGGAAACTTGACCTTTATTGATATTGAACATCTTTTACAGACTCCGATACACGACTCATTGCCGCACGGGCTACAACATGACTCGATTACAAAAGAGTGCCGATGAGATAGCCGTTCCATACATTACACACATCCTTCTATATACAACAAAGTACTCCAGTGACCTGGATGAGAGGGACGCTGAGTCATCTTCCTTGGACTGTCGAGAGCCTTCAAAAGTGGAGTCGCGGAGAAAGTCTTCGACGCACGACTGTCACCCTCCAGTTTTCAAATTAGGGGTATTTTTGTCATTTTTCAAGTTTTATAATTTTTAGGAATTTTATTTGATTTTATGTGATTTTTTGGGATTTATTTGGGTTGGTTTGGATTTTATCCAATTCGGACTCAAATTGGAGACCCGGGTAGCCTGGACCCTAGTGGGACCCACATACTAGCTGAACTTGGCCCACATACCATCATAATTAGGTTAGAAATCTTAAATCCTATTTTCCATGGCTTAATTAGTCATTTTAGAGCTTAATTGGTTAATTAGAATCAAACCGAACCAAACCCGAAACAAACCGAACCTAAACTAAGTCTATCGGGTTTGGGGCTTATTGGATCCTACCCAAAACCCACAAACCCTTCCCCCACACCATGGCCGGCCATGAATAGCCCCCCCTTTCCTTCTCCATTAAGAAAAACTCTCTCTCTCTCTCTTCCAAACTCCATTTTCTTCCAAGCTTCTTCTTCCTCCAAGAAAAGAAATCTAGGTATGCTTCTAATTTGTCATTTAATCCTCCTTTACATTTATTTCCTTCACCATAAGTGATGAGAAATAAATTCTCTACATTTTGCCCATAAATTTGTTAGGATTCCTAATAATCTAGGTTAGAGGATTAATTAGGGGTTTCTAAATTAGAGAGAGATGTATATATGTATATATATATATTTATATTTATATATATATATATATATATATATATATATATATATGTGTGTGTGTGTGTGTGTGTGTGTGTGTGTGTGTGTGTGTGTGTGTGTGTGTATGTAGTATTTGTATATATATGTATTTGTGTGTGTGTGTAGAGAATGGTGGTGGTGGTGTTTGTGTCATGAGAGTGGTGTGAGAGTGTGAGTGTGCTTGTGTGAGTGTGTGAGAGTGTGAGTGTGTGTTTGTGGGAGGGTGTGTGTGTATGTATATATATATATATATATATATATATATATATATATATATATATATATATATATATATATATATATATATATATATATGTGTGTGTGTGTATGTGTGTTTATATATATGTATATATATATATATGTGTGTATATATATATAGATGGACAAGTAGAGGAGGAGTGAATAGAAGAGTGAGTGAATGAATGAATGGAAGGATGAATGAATGAGAGGAAGAATGGATGAAGGAGTAGTAGAAGAAGAAGAGCAACAACAGCAGGAATTTCAGCAGCAGCAGCAGTTTGGGCCATATTTGCACCCCCATTTGACCCCTATACATCCCCCAATAAGTCCCCAAAGTATACCTCCTATATCCACCAAAATATCTACTATACAACCCATATATTCGTGAGTGTTAGAAGAGTGTAAGTTGGTGGAAAAATTAGTGGTTAGGGTGGTAGAAAATAAGCTAAGTTCATGTTAGCATGTTATGTGTTAAGGTAAATACTATGTTAAGGTATTCCCATAGAGGTTAAGATACATGGATTTGATACTTGGATTTGAGTTAGGATTAGAGATAGAGGTATAGGTTGGTCATGGACTAGAGTGGGAGTTAGAATCGAGTGGTCTCTTGTGATACCGAGAAGGTATCATAAGGTAAATAGGATTTACCCTATGTATAGGGTAAGGTATCTTGATACTTCAAGATACCAAGTTTGAGTGTTAAGATACCATGGTATGGTATCGAGATACGAGAGTAGAGTGTTAGAACACCTTAGAGAAGTATTGGAGGATGAGTAGAGCGAGGGTTTATAGGTAGAGTATTGGTTAGAGGCTAAGGTAATAGGTTTACCTTGGTAAGAAAATATGGTTATGATTAAGATAATATGT
This sequence comes from Iris pallida, assembly GCA_029216955.1. Classification (NCBI taxonomy): domain Eukaryota; kingdom Viridiplantae; phylum Streptophyta; class Magnoliopsida; order Asparagales; family Iridaceae; genus Iris; species Iris pallida. Next base: position 6,338,211 of record JANAVB010029816.1, on the reverse strand, counting down.
TAGTCTTAGGATATGTTAGTTTTGGTTGGAATATAAATATTAGAGTTAGTAGTTAGAGTTGGATACTAGTTAGATATATATTAAAGGGTATCATGAGTGGTGTGCCAAGGTAATGGGTTTACCTTGGCAAGGTAATGAGGTAAGGGTAAGGTAAAGGGTATTTACCTATGTAGAGGGTAAGGTAATGGTGAGTTGTGTTAAGATACTAAGTTATCTAGTTAGATGTTAGCTAGTAGCATCTTAGTTTTAGAGTTAGAGTTAGACTTCATATATTAGATATAGTATCTTAGGATATAGATAATGTTAGAGTATATGTTATGTTGGATATGTAGGAGTTAAGGTATTGCTAGTAGAGGATGTTAGAAGGAATATGTTAATATGTTAGAATGTATAGATATTGATAAGTTAAGGTATTGATATGTTAGAGGGATTATTTGTTAGAGTGTTGAGTTGTGGGATATTTGGTAGATATATGTGGGTTAGATGTTAGAAAGTTTTGGTTAGAAAGTTAGAGTTTGATAGTGTTAGTGTATAGTTAGATAATGGTTTAAGTTTAGCATAATATTAGTAAGATATCCTAGTTGAGTTTAGAGAGTAGGATAGTATCTAGAATAGGATACCAAGTGATAACTTGGTTAGAGAGTTAGAAGAGAGTTTAGATAGAGTGGCATTTTCAAGATACCATGGTGATATCTTAACTTTACCTTTTTGCCTTAAGGTAATGAGAGATTTACCTTTTTGACTAATGCGATATCAAGATACCATGGTACGGTATCGAGATACTAGAAGAAGGCTATAATACCATATTAGAGAGTAGGAAAAAACTTAGAATGAAGGTAGAGAAGTCTAGAGTCAGAGTTAGAGGCTAAGGTAAGGGTTTACCTTGGAAAGGGTAAACGGGATATTTTAAGGTAATGTATATTTTATAACATATGAGTTTTATACTTTAAGATATAGATATAATTAGGATATTATGGTTGGTAATAATTAGAAATAGCCGTCTAGACCTAGTCTTGACCCCGGTTGACCACGGTTGACTTTTTAGACCAAAAGTCAACTATGGGTCAACACTTTACCCAATTTAGTCCCAAATTCCATTAGACTTGTGCAGTTGACCAAAAGTTAACCGTTAGTCACCAGTGACCTAGAGTTGACCTAGGGTTGACCACAGTTGACCAGAGTTGACTACGGTTGACCAGAGTTGACCGGTTGACCAAAAAGTCAACTGTTGACTCAAATCGATCCCGATTGATTCCGTTTGACTTGCATTGACCCAGTTTGACCCAGTTAGACCTAATATGACTTAGTTTGACCCAGTACAACCTAGTTTAATGTGTCTTGACCTCGAATGACTTAATAGGATTCAAACTGATTTGATTTCATTTTCTAAATATAGTATTGATACGTCTTGTTCTCTATAGGTTCTCAAGACGCTGCATTTGCTCCAGTTGATATACCATATCATATTTCAGGCGAGTACATTCTCTGACACTTTTCCAATTTATAATGATTGTTATGATTCATGTAATTAGTGTGGATATGCTTGTTCTCGACACATTGGTCACACGGATTGGTATTCATGGATCCCGACATGAGATGTTATTCCTCGTTATCTTGGTATATCTTGTGCAAGCTCCCTTGTAGTTCTTGTGCAGTATATGGACACCGATTCTCGAGGAGACTTGCTCCCTTCTCGTAGAATCCCGTGTCGTAACGTGTCTTACTTGGATCCACTCTACCAGTCGGGGACGGGGAGTACTAGTGTAGATGTGTGGTCATACCCGTCTTGTACATATTACGAACCTTGTGAATGCCAATCCTATACCACACGTATGATTGGCTAGATCATAACCTTGTGCAGACCTAATCTGGCCACATGTTGTAGTTGGTATTCACACACCTAGATATATGATTCTTGATTCTTGTACATGCCATGATCAGTTTACTTGCCTTGTTCTAGCTCTAGTTTTATAGCTTACCTTGCCATGATACTCACATGTACATTCTATAATTTTCTTGTATATACTCTCTATTTACTGTCTTATAGCTTTTGTCATATCTTGTGAACTGTTGTTAGTAGATTGTACTCGTTCTATCCTGACAGGATATGTTAAAAATATTACAGATGCAGATGAGGGAGATTACTGTACCTACTACGGTCCGGATGACGTAGTGGGCCTAGACCTGGAGACTTTGGTCCAGCAGGGCTTAGCTCCGCCTGGTGAGACCTTACCTATTGCTTAGTTAGAGTAGGTCTTTTATACTGGACTTTGTCTCCAGCTACTTTTGAGACTGTTATTACTATGGATTGTATTAGAGACTTGGACTTGTATATTATTTGGTGTTTGGACTTGACAGTTTATTATTTTATTATCGTCTTGTTGTCTTTATCTTTCAGTCTTTACTTTGTTATCTTAGAGTCGTGATTGAGTACTCATATATATTCATTGCTTGTCCTCCGTTCGGAGTTGACCATATTTTCGACAGGTTTTATTATATATATAAACTGTTTAGAGTAGAAAAACCTACAGCGTTCCACGCCATTTTTACGGTGAGGGCTGGGCGTTGTCACGTGCACGTGCCCTTATAGCGGGTGCGGGTCGTGACACGTTTTAGTGGTAGCCCACGCAGGTCCTGAAGTCGCAATTAGTGTGATGTCGTAGTGGCGCTCGACTTAGAGTGCTATTACGAGCCTGCGATACGTATCTAGGATAGGCTATAGGCTAAGAGTACTCAATCACAGTAGGATCTTTCCTTGCTTATCTTGCTTATCGTCTTTGATATTGATTTAATGCATTCTAGCTGTCCTCCTTTGATATAATCTTTCTTGTACCATATTGATATCTTCCTTTCAATCTGTCTCCAGGATAGTTATGACTCACTCTCCTGGCGAGGAGCACGGGGAGACGGAGAGGTCTCCCACCTCTGGCGAGCAGGCTCCGGTCACTTCCCCCGCAGATGGGACTTCTGTTGGGGCTCTCGGAGGTACTCCTCCAGCTACCTCGATGATAGTTCCTGGGGTAGCGGGTGCTCTTCCCGTAGTGCCGGGAGCTGTCGGGGGCGCTCTTCCTCCTCCTGCGCAGCGAATTCCTCCGCCAGTTATAGACATACTTACACCTCCACCTCCTCTGCCTACAGATATGGGGCAGATGCTTACCTTCCTCCAGCAGATACTGGAGACTCAGAGAGCCCAGGCCGAGGCTCAACAGAGGCAGACAGACGCGATGCGTCAGGGCATGGAGGATGCCCATCAGTTGGCCCTTGCAGCCGTGGAGCAGAGGGCTCCTCATCCGGGGACGCGTACTAGGTACGGAGATATCCAGGACTTCAAGAAGCTCGGGCCCCGTGACTTCAGCGGGACCGAGGGTGTGGTCTATGCAGATGATTGGCTCGAGGATATCGAGCGGCAGATGAGGGCCTCCCGCCTGGCAGACGACCTGAAGGTCGAGGCGGTAGGTTTGCAGTTGCTAGACATTGTACGCACCTGGTTCAGGAACGAGCCAGCCCTAGCTGGAGAGGGCCATACTTGGGCAGAGTTCAAGCTCCTCTTCAAGGAGAAGTTCTTCTCCCCTACGGACAAGATTGACCTGGTGCGACAGTTCCAGGATCTGCAGCAGGGCAGTCTATCTGTGGAGGAGTACGCAGTGGAGTTCGGCCGTCTGAGCCGATATGCAGAGTACATGGTTCGAGACCCGGAGATCAGGGCGAGCCATTTCAGGGAGGGGCTGGCTTGGGATATCAAGCACCCCATTCCCTCCTTCTATGAGACATATGCCCAGATCTATGCGAAGGCCCGCAAGGTAGAGCGGGAGTGGGGCTTGAAGCCCAAGAGGGAGCGTGATCATTTCTCGGGGGCTACTAGCAGCGCAGGGGCTGCTAAGCGCCCTCATCTTCAGCATCATTCCTTCCAGCATCACCAGCCGCAGGTGCAGGCCAGAGCACCGGTTCAGCAGCAGGTACAGCACACTCAGCAGAGGCAGGCACAGCATGGGGCTCCTTGTAACTTCTGCAAGAAGCCCGATCACATCTGGGAGGTCTGTCGGAAGAGGCTGGGCTTGTGCCTCTATTGCGGGGAGGCTGGACATCAGTTGAGAGATTGTCCTACGAACCATCGCCGTGCAGCTCAAGGAGCACAGGGTAGGCCACCTATGGCACCGCATCACGCCCTCCACCAGCAGCGGGATATACCCCGCCAGGACAGGGCTTTTGCGATGACAGTTGAGGATCCTGCACGCGTTGGACTAGGAGGTAGGGTCTTGCTCTTTCTTTTACCTGTTCTTTCTGTCCATTGATTGATGATTGCTTTCTTAGTACCTTTAGTTTGCATATGTGATGATCATGCTAGATAAATAGAATACCCCAATGAAGACTGCAATAACACGATACTGTAGAGATTTAAAACCATGCACGTGTTCTGATTGCCTGGATTACATGTTATATAATTTAGGATAAAATTTAGTAGACCTTGATTGTGGGGTGCTTGACCTAGAGAAGAGTACGACCGTTTGAATTTCGAGGACGAAATATTTTAAGAAGGGTAGATTTGTCACCCCCCAGTTTTCAAATTAGGGGTATTTTTATCATTTTTCAAGTTTTATAATTTTTAAGAATTTTATTTGATTTTATGTGATTTTTTGGGATTTATTTGGGTTGGTTTGGATTTTATCAAATTCGGACTCAAATTGGAGACCCGGGTAGCCTGGACCCTAGTGGGACCCACATACTCGCTGAACTTGGCCCATATACCATCATAATTAGGTTATAAATCTTAAATCCTATTTTCCATGGCTTAATTAGTCATTTTAGAGCTTAATTGGTTAATTAGAATCAAACCGAACCAAACCCGAAACAAACCGAACCCAAACTAAGTCTATCGGGTTTGGGGCTTATTGGATCCTACCCAAAACCCACAAACCCTTCCCCCACACCATGACCGGCCATGAATAGCCCCCCCCCCTTTCCTTCTCCATTAAGAAAAACTCTCTCTCTCTCTCTCTTCCAAACTCCATTTTCTTCCAAGCTTCTTCTTCCTCCAAGAAAAGAAATCTAGGTATGCTTCTAATTTGTCATTTAATCCTCATTTACATTTATTTCCTTCACCATAAGTGATGAGAAATAAATTCTCTACACTTTGCCCATAAATTTGTTAGGATTCCTAATAATCTAGGTTAGAGGATTAATTAGGGGTTTCTAAATTAGAGAGGGATGTATATGTGTGTGTGTATATATATATATATATATATATATATATATATATATATATATATATATATATATATATATATGTGTGTGTGTGTGTGTGTGTGTGTGTGTGTGTGTGTGTGTGTGTGTGTGTGTGTGTGTGTATGTAGTATTTGTATATATATGTATTTGTGTGTGTGTGTAGAGAATGGTGGTGGTGGTGTTTGTGTCATGAGAGTGGTGTGAGAGTGTGTGTTTGTGGGAGGGTATGTATATATATATATATATATATGTGTGTGTGTGTGTGTGTGTGTGTGTGTGTGTGTGTGTGTATGTGTGTTTATATATATGTATATATATGTGTGTGTATATATATATAGATGGATAGGTAGAGGAGGAGTGAATAGAAGAGTGAGTGAATGAATGAATGGAAGGATGAATGAATGAGAGGAAGAATGGATGAAGGAGTAGTAGAAGAAGAAGAGCAACAACAGCAGGAATTTCAGCAGCAGCAGCAGTTTGGGCCATGTTTGCACCCCCATTTGACCCCTATACATCCCCCAATAAGTCCTCAAAGTATACCTCCTATATCCACCAAAATATCTACTATACAACCCATATATTCGTGAGTGTTAGAAGAGTGTAAGTTGGTGGAAAAATTAGTGGTTAGGGTGGTAGAAAATAAGCTAAGTTCATGTTAGCATGTTATATGTTAAGGTAAATACTATGTTAAGGTATTCCCATAGAGGTTAAGATACATGGATTTGATACTTGGATTTGAGTTAGGATTAGAGATAGAGGTATAGGTTGGTCATGGGCTAGAGTGGGAGTTAGAATCGAGTGGTCTCTTGTGATACCGAGAAGGTATCATAAGGTAAATAGGATTTACCCTATGTATAGGGTAAGGTATCTTGATACTTCAAGATACCAAGTTTGAGTGTTAAGATACCATGGTATGGTATCGAGATACGAGGGTAGAGTGTTAGAACACCTTAGAGAAGTATTGGAGGATGAGTAGAGCGAGGGTTTATAGGTAGAGTATTGGTTAGAGGCTAAGGTAATAGGTTTACCTTGGTAAGAAAATATGGTTAAGATTAAGATAATATGTTAGTCTTAGGATATGTTAGTTTTGGTTGGAATATAAATATTAGAGTTAGTAGTTAGAGTTGGATACTAGTTAGATATATATTAAAGGGTATCATGAGTGGTGTGCCAAGGTAATGGGTTTACCTTGGCAAGGTAATGAGGTAAGGGTAAGGTAAAGGGTATTTACCTATGTAGAGGGTAAGGTAATGGTGAGTTGTGTTAAGATACTAAGTTATCTAGTTAGATGTTAGCTAGTAGCATCTTAGTTTTAGAGTTAGAGTTAGACTTCATATATTAGATATAGTATCTTAGGATATAGATAATGTTAGAGTATATGTTATGTTGGATATGTAGGAGTTAAGGTATTGCTAGTAGAGGATGTTAGAAGGAATATGTTAATATATTAGAATGTATAGATATTGATAAGTTAAGGTATTGATATGTTAGAGGGATTATTTGTTAGAGTGTTGAGTTGTGGGATATTTGGTAGATATATGTGGGTTAGATGTTAGAAAGTTTTGGTTAGAAAGTTAGAGTTTGATAGTGTTAGTGTATAGTTAGATAATGGTTTAAGTTTAGCATAATATTAGTAAGATATCCTAGTTGAGTTTAGAGAGTAGGATAGTATCTAGAATAGGATACCAAGTGATAACTTGGTTAGAGAGTTAGAAGAGAGTTTAGATAGAGTGGCATTTTCAAGATACCATGGTGATATCTTAACTTTACCTTTTTGCCTTAAGGTAATGAGAGATTTACCTTTTTGACTAATGCGATATCAAGATACCATGGTACGGTATCGAGATACTAGAAGAAGGCTAGAATACCATATTAGAGAGTAGGAAAAAACTTAGAATGAAGGTAGAGAAGTCTAGAGTCAGAGTTAGAGGCTAAGGTAAGGGTTTACCTTGGAAAGAGTAAACGGGGTATTTTAAGGTAATGTATATTTTATAACATATGAGTTTTATACTTTAAGATATAGATATAATTAGGATATTATGGTTGGTAATAATTAGAAATAGCCGTCTAGACCTAGTCTTGACCCCTGTTGACCACGGTTGACTTTTTAGACCAAAAGTCAACTATGGGTCAACACTTTACCCAATTTAGTTCCAAATTCCATTAGACTTGTGCAGTTGACCAAAAGTCAACTGTTAGTCACCAGTGACCTAGAGTTGACCTAAGGTTGACCACAGTTGACCAGAGTTGACCACGGTTGACCAAAGTTGACCAGTTGACCAAAAAGTCAACTGTTGACTCAAATCGATCCCGATTGATTCCGTTTGACTTGTATTGACCCAGTTTGACCCAGTTAGACCTAATATGACTTAGTTTGACCCCGTACAACCTAGTTTAATGTGTTTTGACCTCGAATGACTTAATAGGATTCAAACTGATTTGATTTCATTTCCTAAACATAGTATTGATACGTCTTGTTCTCTATAGGTTCTCGAGACGCTGCATTTGCTCCAGTTGATATACCATATCAAATTTCAGGCGAGTACATTCTCTGACACTTTTCTAATTTATAATGATTGTTATGATTCATGTAATTAGTGTGGATATGCTTGTTCTCGATATATTGGTCACACGGATTGGTATTCATGGATCCCGACATGAGATGTTATTCCTCGTTATCTTGGTATATCTTGTGCAAGCTCCCTTGTAGTTCTTGTGCAGTATATGGACACCGATTCTCGAGGAAACATGCTTCCTTCTCGTAGAATCCCGTGTCGTAATGTGTCTTGCTTGGATCCACTCTACCAGTCGGGGACGGGGAGTACTAGTGTAGATGTGTGGTCATACCCGCCTTGTATATATTATGAACCTTGTGAATGCCAATCCTACACCACACGTATGATTGGCTAGATCATAACCTTGTGCAGACCCAATCTGGCCACATGTTGTAGCTAGTATTCACACACCTAGATATATGATTCTTGATTCTTGTACATGATATGATCATTTTACTTGCCTTGTTCTAGTTCTAGTTTTACAGCTTACCTTGCCATGATACTCACATGTACATTCCATGATTTTCTTGTATATACTCTCTATTTACTGTCTTATAGCTTTTGTCATATCTTGTGAACTGTTGTTAGTAGATTGTACTCATTCCATCCTGACAGGATATGTTGAAAATATTACAGATGCAGATGAGGGAGACTACTGTACCTACTACGGTCCGGATAACGTAGTGGGCCTAGACCTGGAGACTTTGGTCCTGCAGGGCTTAGCTCCGCCTGGCGAGACCTTACCTATTGCTTAGTTAGAGTAGGTCTTTTATACTGGACTTTGTCTCCAGCTACTTTTGAGACTATTATTACTATGGATTGTATTAGAGACTTGGACTTGTATATTATTTGGTGTTTGGACTTGACAGGTTATTATTTTATTATCGTCTTGTTGTCTTTATCTTTCAGTCTTTACTTTGTTATCTTAGAGTCGTGATTGAGTACTCATATATATATTCATTGCTTGTCCTCCGTTCGGAGTTGACCATATTCTCGACAGGTTTTGTTATATATATAAACTGTTTAGAGTAGAAAAACCTACAGCGTTCCACGCCGTTTTTACGGTGAGGGCTGGGCGTTGTCACGTGCACATGCCCTTATAGCGGGTGCGGGTCGTGACAACGGCCGAAGCTTCAAAATCACGAACGTCGTCGAGCTAGCTGGCGTGTCCTTCCTGGTTCGCGGGACCTGCAAGGAGCGAGGATCAGTACGATCACATGTACTGGCGAATGGCTAATTAAAATCCAAGCTCTGCATTTGATTCAAAAAGTTTCGTAAACATGTTAGCTAGCTACTTCAATGATCTTTCTAACCATCCTGCTCGATTTGCATGTTAACATGTTTTGAGGCAAGCATATAAAATTGTATAACATTAAGCAACTATCATATTAATCCCGTGTCCCGTGCACTTGTTAAGCAGTAAAAAGGGGTGTGAAGGCCACTGGCAATGTCAAGCCATCGCGGACTATAGCTGGGTTAGACGGCGACCCTTTCGCGTCGGGTAGCGAGCCCTATGCGAAAGTTCCCGCCTAACTCGCGTCGATAAAGGGCTGGCGCTTGCTATAAACTTGTTCCTCCCGGGCCGAATCGGTCCCTTGGCCTAGGCAACCGTTCGAGGAAACCACACCTAGTCGACAAGTTGTCCAATAACCGTTTTGCTTACTTAGCCGTATCGTTGCGATAAACGTTAATCGATTCATTCTTTGCTTTTCATAGGCTAAGTGGATTTGCATAAAGAACATGTTTTCCATTTTCAAAATCGGCAGTTTGATAGCATGTGTTTCATGAAGAATCATGCTTCGATTTCTTGGATTCTACGCTATTATGACAAGCATTCATTTTACTTCACATATTGAGTTTTGAAGTAGAGGGACGAGGCGAAGTAGGTCAGCCACTCGCCTTAGCGTTGCTTCAAGTGAGCGACCGGTTGGCTGCGCTGACGTCGTCTACGCGATCACCTGCAATCACATAAGCAACTGATTAGAATACTGTATAATTCAAGGAATTTTGATATGAATGCGAAGCTCGAAAACGCAAGTCACGAAAACTCATTCGAAAAATATTCACGAAAACGCATTCACGAAAACCAAAGCCAAATCAAGTGCGGCATGAAAATCAGAGCAACGGAAGGTCTCTTCCGACTCAGCCGCAGAGCCAATCTTCAAGGCGTAACCCGCTGAATATGGGACTTGGTTCCGAAGAAGCCATTCCATAACGTGGAATGGATCTTAATTCAACCGTTCCCGTTCGATCGACTCAGCCGATTCCGACCTATCGGTCCCGACCGAATCGATAGCGACAGTGTTCCTTTCTCGCGCACCCCGTGGACGAAAATAGGGCACGATGTAGGGACGGGGCACTACACCATAACCAACTAATAAAAATTTTTTTCCTCGACCGTTTTGCTTACTTAGCCGTATCGTTGCGATAAACGGTAATCGATTCATTCTTTGCTTTGCATAGGCTAAGTGGATTTGCATAAGGAGCATGTTTTCTATTTCCAATACCAGCAGTTGATAACAAGTATTTCGTGAAGAATCGTGCTACGATTTCTTTGATTCTACACTATTATGACAAGCATTCATTTTACTTCACATATTGAGTTTTTTTTGAAGTAGAGGGACGAGGCGAAGGAGGTCAGTCACTCGCCTTAGCCTTGCTTCAAGCGAGCGACCGGTTGGCTGTGCTGACGTCGCCTACACGATCACCTGCAATCGCATAAGCAACTTATTAGAATACTGTATAATTCAAGATATTTTGATATGAATGCGAAGCTCGAAAACGTAAGTCACGAAAACTCATTCGGAAAACATTCACGAAAAGCATTCACGAAAACCAAAGCCAAAGCCAAATCAAGTGCGGCATAAAAATCAGAGCAACGGGAGGTCTCTCCCGACTCAGCCGCAGAGCCAATCCTCGAGGCGCAACCCGCTGAATATGGGACTTGGTTCCGAAGAAGCCATTCCATAACGTGGAATGGATCTTAATTCAACCGTTCCCATTCGATCGACTCGGCCGATTCCGACCTATCGGTCCCGACCGAATCGATAGCGACAGTGTTCCTTTCTCGTGCACCCCGTGGACGGAAACAGGACACAATGTAGGGACGGAGCACTACAGTGCAAGAATAAAAGGACAAACGGGTGTGAATAGGGGCTCAAGCCTCTACGCGAAATGAAACTACGCTAGGCTAAGAGGCCCGAGCGTAAAAATGGCTTTACGCGAGAAAGACCAAGGAAGGACCCCTCTACGCGAGCAAGCACTCTATGCGAACAGGCACTCTACGCGAGCAAACACCCTATGCGAGCGAGCACTCCACGCGAGCGGAACTCTACGCATACGAGCACTCTACGCGAGCAAGCATTCCACGCGAGCGGAACTCTACGCGAGCAAGCACTCTACGCGAGCAAGCACCCTACGCGAGCGAGCAATCCATGCGAGCGAAACTCTACGCGTGCGAGCACTCTATGCGAGCAAGCATTCCACGAGACCGGAACTCTACGCGAGCAAGCACTCTACCCGAGCAAGCACTCGAGCGAGACTCTAAGCACGCGAGCGCCCGAGCGAGACTCTATGCACACGAGATTCTACGCGACCGGGAGTAGCCCCTGTGTAGAGCTCGAATGAGCTTGGCGTAGAACGGATTACGCTGGCACGCCATGCATGTGCGTAAAAAGGGAACGCAGGCACGTGAAAACGTGTACGTAAAGGAGGAAAATGCTACGTTGGCACGTAAAATATGGGCGTAAAGGAAAGTCACTACGCGAGCACGTATGAACGTGTACGTAAAGGGCTCGTATTCTCCCCAGGGCCGAGACATGCAGCCATGTGGACTGAAGAACTCAAGTAACCCCATCTCGGCCAAGACTTGATGAAATCCAGCCATTCAAAAACCAAACTTGCGTAAAATTGAAATTCCCACCACATGGAACTCTCCATTTTCGAAAACAACCAAGTTCGGTAGATCAAAACCATGAAGATCGAAAATGCTAGAAACCTAGATCTACAAAAATTCATGCACCAAAATGAAAATCTTCAAGTTCTAAAGTGGTTAAAAATCGTGCTAAGAAGCCATTGGAACCATCAAAATAGGTTCTCAAGTAGAAGCAAGATGCACTTGCCCACTGGGGTGGTCAGTGGAGAAATGAAGAAGAAGAAGAAGAAGAAGAGTAGTAATGAGAAATAAAAGAGAAGAGAGAAGGGTTGTTGGGTTAATAAATGGGGGATGGTGGTATGTAGGGGTTTGCATACTAACCCAAACCAAGCCAAATCAAACCGAACCCAACCGAACCCGATGCATGCCCAAGCCAGAATAAACCACACAAGCCATGAAATACCAACTAACCCATGCCAATGCAAAAATCCAAGACTAGCCAACTAGAACAAGTCAAAATACGGGTCCGAGATACTTACACGTATACCAAAATATGTATAACGAAAATCGAGGGTGACAACTCTACCCACCTTAAAAGAATTCCGTCCTCGGAATTTAATCAAGAGGCTAGAGATGTCGAGCAAGCTACACTAATCATAGGCAAGATATAACTATGCAATTAATCAAACAATCAATCATGCAATCAAGGAATCGAAGGCATGAGGCATAAGGAAGATATTATACCTCACGAGTCAAACAGGTCGAGATAACGCGATCGGATGTCATCCTCACGCTCCCACGTTGACTCATCCAAAGAGTGATGACCCCAAGCAACACGGACTAACTTGATAGTCTTGTTCTTGAGTATCTTCTCTCTTCAGTCCAATATGGATACGGGTCTCTCCTCATACGAAAGGTTGGTACCAATAACCAATTCTGAATGATCAAAGACATGACTCAGATCCGGGATATACCGTCGCAATTGGGATACATGAAAGACATCATGCACCTCACGTAACGATGGCGAAAGAGCGAGACGATAGGACACATCACCTACTCGCTCTAGAATGTCGAATGATCCTATATACCTAGGACTAAGCTTTTACCATACGCCGAAATGAATGACGCCACGGGTAGTCGAGATCCTAAGGAATACATGGTCGCCGATAAAAAATTCAAGGGGACGTCGATGAGAATCGGCCCAATAACACTGGCGATCTTGTGCAACTTGAAGATGATCTCTGACTTGCCTGACCACCTCAATAGTCCGTGTTACCATCTCTGGACCAAGCATTTGCCTCTTTCAGATATTATCCCAAGCTAAAGGAGATCTGCACTTCCTGCCGTACAAGCCCTCAAAGGGTGCCATCTGGATACTGGCCTGGAAACTATTATTGTACGAGAACTCCACTAGATGCAAGTGATCTTCCCACGAACGAAGCAAAAAAATTTCTCGACCTTCTATGACTCCCATTTCTAAATCCCCACCTCAAACCAAGCAAAATTTTCTCTGTCCCACGTAACTCTCACTCACTTAACTATCTCCACCATGAATCCAAGAAGACTCTTAGTGTGTCAAATTGACACTCAAATTGAATCACACACACAATGATTGACCAAATATCTATTCATATATCCAAATTCTGACCAGACTAAAACAAAAGTAGTTGTTTTGAAAGAAACAGATTTTTCAAATTTGTGGAAAACTCGTATTCCATGAAACTAGATAGAGCGGAATGTCTCAGTCATTGCCCTCCCTCTTCCCTCTCATCTCTACCCCAACCATCCCCACACACCAAATGGAAGAAATATTATGCTCTTACCCCGACTTAAATCCGAATAGATGAGACGAATATCTCCTACCTCGGCCACTTGGGCTACAGGTGAATGATGTCTATAAAAAGGGTAAAGTATAAAAAAGATTTGTCTCGTTAGAAAAATAAGGCTCGTTAAACAAATATAACAATTAAACCCTCCTGCAATAATTTACTTGATTAAAAAGACCCATGTTGTTTATTAGCCGCTAGTGATTTTTTCTTAAGAAAGAAAATATAATTTTTTTAAAAACCCAAAATGATCGTCCCCCTTTTCCACCAGCGCTTGCCGCTACTACAGATGCACGCTGGCCTCTCTCCTCCTCCCTACCTTCCCTCCCTCCGTACGCCCCTCGACCCGCCCTCCTCCCTCCTTCGCTAGCCGCGGCCCCCTACCCCATCCGCTAGCCGCGCCCCCCTCCCCCCTCCGTGTTAGCCCAATAATTATATCATATTTTTTGAATATGGCTAATCAATTAAGTTTAACTATCGATGTCACTAATATTCATGTAATCACTATCATGTTGCTACTTAAACTTAGCATTGTCCTAAATGTTCTATATCATATTGCTATGCTTATATTATATTGTTCTGTTTGCCTAACATGTATTTGTAGACATGCTGTAAGCATGATCAAACATGATCAAACCAGGACATATGCAATGGAGAATTATTTATGGGCCAAAGACGGCGTTATACAAGAAGATTTTAAATTTCCAGATCTGTTTATCTTTGGACGATCGCCGTCAAGTAAAAAAACGTCTTCAAGTCTGCTCAAATATTTGAAGAAATGCGTCATCAAAGGGCTTTTGGTTTTTCTATTTCATCAATGTATTTTTCACATTTGATGAGTCTAGGAATACGATGTACACTGCATCGTACTGGCAAATAGGCTATCCAAGAAATGTTTTCAAAATACCCTTTCTTTTTGAAAACAAACCCACTTATAAAAGCCCAAACTACTTCCTAACTGTTTGACTTTTCAAAAAGCCCAAAAACTAATTTGCAAAAACCCTGACAGAACTCCAACAGAATTCGGCCCGAGTTCAGTCCGAATTCGACCAGAGTTCGGTTAGTGAACGTTGCTTTTTTGAACTTTGTCTTCCCACAGTTACGGATCCCAACGAGATTTTCTCATAGAGTTCTGCCCGAATTCTGTCAGAATTCTGCCTGTGGAAAAACTATAAATAGAGAAGGATTTTGATCATTTTAATTCACTCACACACCAATTCACTTTCATATCTCTTCTCTATAAGCCTACTACTTCTTCCAAAGTGTTCTGAGCTATTCATTTTCAAATTCCAAGCCAGTTACAATCCTCTAGTCGATTTTCTAGTACAGTACGGTCTAGAAGTTTCAGAGCGATTGTAATCAGAGGCTTGATTGAAGATAGACACTTCACAATTGAAGTTGGTCGAGTACTTCGGATCAAAGCTCGCGTTGTAGAAGTTGCAAGAACTTCAAATGAAAACTTGTGGTGATTTTTCAATAGTGGATTCAACTGGAAGCTAGAGTTCTTCCGACTGGACTAGTCCTCACAAGAGGAAAACCAGTATACATCCTTGTGTTTGCGTTTGCTCTCTACTCTCTACTTTTTATTTACATATCTGTGATATATTATCTGTGATCTTGTTGCTAACAATTTTAATAGTTAATTTTTGCTGCCTACTCTATTCACCCCCTCTAGAGTATTACGCTTTACAACTCGTTCCTACAATCGGTCCTACAATTAGTATCAGAGCGGGTTCTCTTTATATAGGTATTGCTATCATACCAATTGGTCCTACAATTGGTATCAGAGTCAGTGCTCCATCTAGAAGTATTATATTCTGATTCCAATTGTTCCTACAATTGGTATCAGAGCAGGTCCTCCTTCTAGGATATTATTACAGGTGCTCCTTATAGAGATATTATTGCTCTTACCAATTGCTCCTTCAATTGGTATCCTAGCAAGGACTCTATTATTTGGCTTAATATCCTTAGAGCGAATCCTCACTACTAGAGCGGGTTATACAGGTAAAGCAAGATAATATTGTTATTATATAACTTCTATTACATAGATCACTATATTATCACATATGACAAGTATGTACTTCACAACTGAAGAGCAATCCACAAATAGACTCCCACTATTTGATGGTACAAATTATACATAATGGAAAACATGGATGAGCTTCTACCTGAAGTCTCTAGATTTTGACTTATGGTCAATTATTGTCAATGGCTACAAAAAAGCCTACTATCACTTCTGTTCTCACATCCTCTATAATCAACAAGCCTTATTATAGTTACACGGAGGAAGAGAAGAAGTTAGCTAGCCTTGATGCAAAAGGTATGCATATATTTTATTGTGTTATAGACACAAATGTATTCAATCTTATTAATACTTGCACAACATCTCATAAAATTTGGAAAGTTCTTGAAGCTACTTATGAGTGCAGGTATGAAAGCAAAGCTAGCAACTCTAGAGAGAAGGATAGTCTTTATAATGATGCAAATATGTATATGACGAAATTAGGATTTAAGGTACAACACAATCCCTTATATGAAGAAGAGCTTGTATGTGACAATTGTAAGAAGATAAGCCACATCCAAAAAAATTATACTATTGCTAGAAAGGAGAGTCACTATGAATGATTAAAAGAAGAAAGATCATCATCTCACAAGTACACTAGCATGAGCATATGGTGTGAAAGCGAAGCAAGAAATTTTGAAGAAGAAGAAGAAGAGAGACCTCATAAAGCTATAAAATTATGCTCAATGGCATTATCTAACGAGGTACAGAATAATTCCCTTCTTGAAAAGAATAAATTTTCTCATGATGAGTTATCTGATGCTTTCAGTGATCTATTAGAAGAACACAAGAAAGTATTAGATAAGTATAAGCAAGCTAGAAAGGATATTCTATCCTATAAGCGTGAGAATAAGAAGCTTACTTGCTTATTGAATGATGCAAGAAATACTTCTCCTTCTGATATTTCTACTGAGATTTTCACACTTGAGTTTAGATTGCATGAGGGACTTGATTGCATTGAGAAAAGTACTCAAGAAAATGCTAAACTTAAGGAGGAATTAGAATCAGAAAAGAAGAAGTATTCTATTGCTTCATATAGAATTGAAGCTCTTAATGCTAAATATGATGAGATCTGTGCTAACTCTAAAAAGTTAGAGATTAGACTGGGAAAGCAGGTAGTACAACCTACGACTCAGTCTAACACAAGACACTTAGCACATCACAAAGTCACACACGTCAGATCTTTTACAAAGGAAGCAAGTAAAGCTAAAGCTTCACACAACCATACTTTCTATTACAAGTATCCACGTACATCATATCACACTACTGCACGTTCTTATACTAATGCACATAGTACCAAAGTTAGTTCTTTCTGTCATTATTGCGGTATGAATGGACACGTTTTTAATTGTTGTCAGATAAGAAAACTTGTTGATATGAACTTGTACAAATGGGTTCCCAAAGCTAACAAATGTGGATCCAATTATTGGATACCAAAGTCTTCACCTAATATTGCAGGTGAAGCTTCTCATATCAAATAGAACCATGGAACATGTTGGTGATTGCAAAGCTACAAAGATCATCTTTCATGCAATTGTACCAACAGAAGTGTGGTCACTAGAACCACTTCGGTAACATGCTTCCTAAATAGTCTTTAATTCTAGCATGTTCTTACTGATGTCTTACTATTAGCTTTCATTGATATCTTTTAAATTGTTTATTATTTGAATCAATGTGAGACATAATCCTAGCTTGACTAGTTGTTTAGCTTAAATGATTAGTTCACACTATATAGTATGTTATTTTCTACTAGTGTGACACATTTGTCTATGTATGCTCCTTATTTTAGTTTTATTCTTGAAGCATGCATAGGAGCTTTTTTTGAGTTAATATGTTTTTGACTCTGTCTTTAATATTTTTTTAATGGTCATTTCTTATCGATTTGTCTTTAACAAGTCGTATTTACTTTGATCGATATTTTGTGAGTATGTATGTTTAGCATAAGTCTTCTATTTACTTGAAAATTATATACATATAATTTTATTTTAACCTTGTGCTTGCATAATATATTTGCTATTGATTATCAAATTTTATTGTGATTAACTTCTTATGAATCAATTACATCTTTGTCTGATAAAGTTTATTTATGCATGTTTTTGATCTTGTGATATTTTTTTAATGTTTGTTAATGATACATGAATAATTCATTATCATTCATATATTTCTCACATATTTTTTTATATTATATAAATATCTTTATGGGGATATATGAGTTAAGTTCAAGTTCTATATTATTTTAAAAAGTAGTTTTTAAACTTGTGCTTATCTCATACTTAAGCTATTTCTTTTTATGTTCTTATCTTTATTTGCTTCTTCCTCAAAGCCTCTTTTTCTTGGCTTTTTGGTTGACATTTTGGATACATGATATTTTTAATATCTTGATAAACCATTATTTGGGTATTTACTTCTTTTTAGGGATTCTGGATTTCGATGTTGTTCGATGATATTGCATATATTCTTTTGAATCTAAGTTCTTAAGAGTAGAGATCATTTTAGGAACAAGCCGAAAGAGTCCTTCTGTCATACAGGTGTAAATAGCCTGAAGCGATACGGTGTACTAGTCTTCGGACTACCGCTAGCTGGGAACCAGCCCCTACAGCTAACCCGAAGATGATCAATACTTTATAGACTTAAGATTTATTAAGGTCTAAATGCAACTATTATCTAGTTATGAATCCAAGGTACTGAACCCAGTCCCCTAGGTTCCAAAATACATCAGCGTATCTAGGTCCTACATTTTGATTTACAAATGTTTTATATTTTATTGTTACCCATTGATTTTGTAGCAATATGGATAAATGTAATTGATACATCTTATACCGTATGCTACATTGTTCTAAGATTTTTTTTAAGTCCATAGAATATAATTTTTTTTATATTGCACTAATTTTTCTTAAATTCTCGGTTATTAAAGAAGAGATTTCTTTTGGGTACAAGCCTACAAAGGGTCTGTCTGTCACCACGACTACGGCTAAGCGAAGCGGTACTTAAGTGTTCCCCGGTGAACCTTCGTTAGCTGGGACAGTATCCCTACAGCTAACCCAAGATTGATCAACGCTTTATAAACTAAAGATTTATTGAGATCTAGTTGCAATTGTTATCTGATAGATTTTGAATTTTAGATTTGATGGATAATATTATTTAATAATTTAATTTTACAAAAGGTAACATAATTTGATCTTCCATAGGTTAATGTTTGTCATCTTTTGATATATTCTTTTCTGTCACATTTTTTGATATTCAGACTTGATGATCTTGTGACTACTCATTGAATATTATGGTCTTGTGATTTCGTATTTAGCTTGTGTAATATTCAATGATTTTGAGCTTTATATTATTATCTTCTTATTCAAGTTACTTACAGTCTACAACAATAATTCTTTGCGGAGAGAAGTCAAGCATATTGAATTTCTCCTTCTCAAAGCGTTTCTTCTCTTTAACCCTACGGTTATCTGATGGACACCGTGCTAAGGCTTTAAAAGGGAAGAAATAAACTTTGATAAGAAGACCTAATATTTTTGAATTAGTTTTCTACTTTCGAAAATATGTCTCTGAATTTTATTTTTAAATTTTTTGTCAATATTATTATTTTTGGATATAGCCATGTAAATGTGGAGCAGTTAATTATTTCAAGTCAATTAGCCCCTTGACATGCCATATATCTAGAATACAATTTTCTTTGTACATTTATCTAGTTATGTTTATTTGTTCAAATGGATTTATTTATGATTTACGGATTCTTTTATTGAAATTGTTTCCATGATTCGAATCGACAGCTTTCAGTCTAATGACTAAATGAAAAGCCTTCTTGATTTCTTTTTGATTTATTGAATCTGTCCGGTACTGAAATATTATTATTAAAGATAATTTTCAAAATCTTTTAATGTCTTAAAATATTATATATATATATATATATATATAT
This sequence comes from Iris pallida, assembly GCA_029216955.1. Taxonomy (NCBI): domain Eukaryota; kingdom Viridiplantae; phylum Streptophyta; class Magnoliopsida; order Asparagales; family Iridaceae; genus Iris; species Iris pallida. The sequence continues at coordinate 6,318,749 of JANAVB010029816.1, read as the reverse complement.
ATATATATATATATATATATATTGGAGATATATTTTGATTGTTCATCTTTAAGCATTTATTCATTGGATATTTCTTTTATTTGTCTAAAGATGATATTTGTTTTTGGAACTTTATATGCATTTGATCAAAGGAAAGAAAGATCCATATCTTGGATATTCTTTAGATTTTGTTATTATTTATTTTATCTATTTTATGCATATAAATTATTTTTGAACTATATACGCATATTTTAAGGGGGAGCAAATTAATTGTTTCAATTATTTTATGCCCTTAATATGTGGTATACCTAGTTCACCATGGACTTATACTGTCTTAGTTAAATATCTTGTTGAGTTGGTCATGATATTTGGATTTGTATTGATTTTATGAGAGAATATATGATTATTATTATTTTTTATCTCATTCGAGTTTCTAAAAGTTATCCTGTCAAAATTAATTTAATTTATTGTTAATTCTTTTGAGTTTAAACTGATTTGGTATTACTTATTGAGATTTTATCTCAAAGTTCATGATTATCAATATTTAGACTGATCATACTTTGTGGGGGAGCATTCTAGTTGACTGAATTTCTCCTTCTCAAGTTTTTTTTTATTACCTTCATATTTATTTGATGGATATATATCATGCTAAGGTAATTGAATTCAAATGCATGAACTTTGGTATAGATTTTGCATTGATTCTAGTATATGTATTTTGATTTACTTTCGATGATTATACTCTTTATGGAATTGATTTACTAATTTGTATGGGCAAATTATGAATCATATTATTTTTTGTGATCATTGTTAAAAGTCTCATTTTTGATATACTAGATTTGTGAATTTCTATTCCTCATGATTTATTTATGACCAATGATTGATTCCTACTATATTGATATTTTTTTTTGGTCTATTTTAAAATACAATATGATGACAAAATATGTTTTGAATGTCATTTTTTTATTTTTCTAGTTGGTAAACTATTTATTGAGTGATTTCATTTTTTTAAGTTCAACCAACTATTTTGTGTTTTGAAATCATTTTTTTTTGGATTTCTAGTTGGTAAAGTATGTATTGATTACGTTCAACCAACTATATTGTATTTTTTGACAAGTTTTTTCTACTTTAGTTATGCAATTTTCTAAACTTGTCGTTACATTGTTCTCCTAATCCTTGATCATGATTATTTGTGCTTTCCTCCTTTACTTATGCTTGAGTTCATTTTAGCTCTAATTACGGGGAAGCTTATTTTTGATCATGTCAAAGGGGGAGAAATAAGTTTAAGTTGGCACACAATATTCTAGTATTATATGTTTATTAGTGATACATGAATCTATTGTATATATCTTAAACTTAACCGATTTGCCATAATCAAAAAGGGAGATATTGTTAGCCCAATGATTATATCATATTTTTGAATATGGCTAATCAATTAAGTTTAACTATCGATGTCACTATATTCATGTAATCACTATCATGTTGCTACTTAAACTTAGCATTGTCCTAAATGTTCTATATCATATTGCTATGCTTATATTATATTGTTCAGTTTGCCTAACATGTATTTGTAGACATGTTGTAAGCATGATCAAACATGATCAAACCAGGACATATGCAATGGGGAATTATTTATCGGCCAAAGATGGCATTATACAAGAAGATTTCAGATTTTCAGATCTGTTTATCTTTGGACGATTGCCGTCAAGTAAAAAAGACATTTTCAAGTCTGCTCAAATATTTGAAGAAAGGCGTCATCAAAGGGCTCTTGGTTTTCCTATTTCATCAATGTATTTTTCATATTTATTGAGTCTAGGAATACGATGTACACTGCATCGTACTGACAAATAGGTTACCCAAGAAACGTTTTAAAAATACCCTTTCTTTTTGAAAATAAGCCCACTTACAAAAGCCCAAACTACTTCCTAACTGTTTGACTTTTTAAAAAGCCCAAAAACCAATTTGTAAAAACCCTGACAGAATTCGACCGCGCCCCCTCCCCCTTCTGCTGGCCATGCCCCCCTTCCCCCTCAACCCGCTCCTTCTTTCCGTCGCTGAAAAAGACGAAGGGCTGCCGGAGAGAGGGGGGAGAGGATGACTGATTTTTTTTTTTTGCTTTTTACCATTAGGTTTTAGAGGATATAATCCTCATTCATGTTTAATTTAACGTCCGTTAATGTCATAAACCAAATTGGGTGTAAACTACACCGAATATAAAATTTGAGTTTTGTAAAGCCAATGGTCTTTAATTACAAAAACGCAAACCTCAGCAGGATCTTTGCACTTTATCCCTCTAAAAATAAATTGATCCTCAAAATTTATGCATGTCCACGTGATATTTTTTTGCGGTCTATGAGTCTTAATTATATATTAAGAGAGAAATATTACACCAAAATAGATGGCAAGCGGACAACAAGCTGCACCGTCAGCCCTTTTTGGATGGCAAAATCAATCCCCTTAAACACTATATCCATAGACCTGGGAGACATGGCATTATTGTGTATAACTTTTTGGACTCTCTTAAGAAGCTCCACAGCATCTGGTGTTAGAAAACCAAACGTGTCAAATGTGAACGTGATGAAGACGTGTTGTTGTTAGTGCACGCTTTCTCGTGTTTGGACACTTTGGCTGAGGCCGCTTTGAGAGCATCTTGTACCATAATAAAACCTCCGTTCCCCAAGCCCACTATTGGGAAAACTCCTGTTAGGTCCACACATATATGTTTTCCCCCTATCCATCCATAAACCAGAACATCTGTCGGTCTGAGTGTCGATCTTCCCTCATGCGGATCAGACAAGAAGTTCATAAGTGCCTCTTTTTTGCTGAAATCCCTACACGCCTAAATACATCAAAAAGAACATCCATGAGAAGATCATGCATGTATTTTAAACCTGGAAGCTCCTTACAACAAACTGCATGCTCCCCGAAGGTGTCAAAACACACCTTACGACACACTGGACATGGCTCATCCATTAGAAATAGAGGAATTATGAGGCGGTACCTGAGGATAGTGCGGTACTCCATTGGTGACCTGTGTTGGCCTAATCCGTCAATTGGGAAGCTAAGAGAAAATCCTGAGCATGCGCTGCTTGTAGATATCCAAAAATCACTTTTTGCCTGGCGGTCATATCGAACTTGACTTCCATGTCCTGACAAGTTTACTAAAAAGGGCACTCGCCAAAGCATGTTGGGCTTTAGGGGGACGATGTCCTTACTAGTATACCTACTAAGGTCGAAAGCAGGAATCGTAACACGTAGGGAGTCTACGGCAGTCTCGAAATCAGAGTCCATACCACGTATCCCACTGTCTCGCAAGATATGATCTTGTAGCACCCAAGATTGGGACCTGGAGGCCACAAAAGCATAAAATAAAGCCTATATTGCTGAGTACAACCCAAGCCCACTGAGTCGAATAGGTAAAGAAGCCAGGCGCCATTAAAAATCTCCAAAGAATTGTATGGCCTCCACAAATCACAATGTCCTCAATCGAACCTAGCAACCCTCGGTCGAAACAAGATGATGCCTCCTTCATGTATCTGGGTTGGCACGTCCTTAGGTCCAAAAAATAAGTTTGGCAATACCCATGCAAGAGCGAAGTAAGAGGAGCTCACTCTGAGGATCACTCAATTATGGGAGAAGATACATCAACTCAACAGCCTTGGTAGCTCTCTTTATTGCCAACCCCTCGATGAATTCACTATCTCTGCTAACATCTCTGCCAAGCAACTTCATACCTAACGGTGGCCTTGTAATGACCCGCTCCGCCCTAGCGGAACGTCGATTCAAACGGCAAGTGCAATGACTTAAACGAGCCATCGATCCGAAGAGTTGGCATCGACCTGATGAAGAATCGATGCAAGGCTTACATTGGCCCGTCAAGGATGAATCCAGACTTAGACATTCAAAGGCACACTCGAAGTATTGCTCGACCGATACGAACATCGCTAAGGTGGGTGGCTCCGATGAACCCGTCTTTGCTTAGCCTAGACACATAACAATACGAACACTATGGCTAGATTCACTAGGCGATAACACCGTGCATGCTAATAAATGACTCAACGCAGCTAGCTAAGGGAATAATCCCATCTTGTATGCTTGTGTAGAACATGGAAAATAACTTGAAAAATATGCGAACTCTCGTACTGCGTTCCACGCTCGTGCTAAGGCACAAGCTTACATTCAAGTTCCTTATGCGTTCAACAATGAAATAATGAATGGTTTACAACAATGAAATGGGAAGACTATCGACAAAGTCGTTCCGAGTAGAGTATAGCAACATTGGAAGACTTCGGGACCGAAGGGTCGCCAAGGCGACTCCCGCACGGAGAGTTGCATAATGTATGAATGAAAGAATGAATGAATAAGTGAATGAATGAATCAACGAATGAATAAATGAATCAACGAATGAATGAATGAATACGTGAATGAATCAATGAACGAACGGACAAGTGAAAGAAAGAAAAGAAAGAATGAATAAAAGATAAGAAAGAAAGGAATGGTTAGTGACATGTATGAAGGGGATGTGCATCGGGGCTCGCTACCCGTGCTGTACGGACGCCATCGCCAACCTGGTCGATAACGCATTATGGTTAAGGGTTAGCCTATGGCTCGGAGACAGCCGTTAAGTTAAAATGACAAGGCAATAAAAAATGGTCGTGGACAATTCCCTCATATATGGGAGGTAGACAGAATAAGGGATTTTTGCGACATGATCAAAGGGAGGATCGTGGCCGGTGTCACGTCCCAGTACCGGAATACGGGGGCGAACGTAGGCCAGCTACACCGTATAAGGTACGAATACGCTATACGGCGATGACGGCTGTCAAGTCTTGCTGGGTATCCTAGCATGCAATCAATCTATGGCCTAAATATGATCTCATGTCCACAGGCAAATCACAATGAAACAACATTGTAATGCCTGTTGTTCGTATTACGTATTTAAGAATACGTGTACGTATTTTATCTCGTATTGGCCATGGTTCATCTTGGTTTGGGTTGGCTTGGGTTGGTTCGGCTAGGCTTGATTAGCCTTGGTTCATCATGAACCAAGAGTGAACCCCCTACCTACCACAACCAACCCCATTTATTAACCTCTTCCCATTCTCTCTCCTCATTATTTCCTTTCTTCTTCATTACTCTCCACCACCAACCAAGAAAACCCTAGCCTAGGCAAGCGCAATCTTGTTTCATAAAAAAACCCACCATTTTTATTGTTCTAACCTCTTCTTTGCAACTTTCTAATCCACATTAGAACTTGTCATTTTCTATTTTGAAGCTTGAATTTTTGTAGATCTAGAATTTAGTCATTTTCGGATTTTTATGATTTTGATCTATTAAATTCCCTTGTTTTCAAGTTTTGATGGTTCCATGTGGTAGAAAATTTCCTTCTACCCAATTTTGACCTTTGGAAAGTTGAATTTGGACTTGTTTTGACCAAGTTATGGACTTTGGAAGCTTAGGGTTCAACCATGGAGTTCCTGCTGTTTGGAGAAGACATTGAGCAGTGCGCGAGCTTTTTAGCTTGCGTCACTGAGCTGTGCGCGCTCTTTAGCGCAGCGCAGTAGACCCCATACGCTGCCTTTTGGAAGCGTATGACTCGCATACGCTCGTTTGCTTGACAAGGAGTCGTATGGAGTCCATACGCTGCCTTTTTGGAGCGTATGGCTTGCATACGCTCACTTGGATAGCCATGAGTCGTATGGAGTCCATACGCTGCCTTTTGGAGGCGTATGACTCGCATACGCTCGCTTGTGTGACAAGGAGTCGTATGAAGTTCATACGCTGCCTTTTTGGAGCGTATGTCTTGCATACGCTCACTTGTGTGACAAGGAGTCGTATGAAGTTCATACGCTGCCTTTTTGGAGCATATGTCTTGCATACGCTCACTTGTGTGACAAGGGGTCGTATAGACCTCATACGCTGCCCTTTGTGAGCGTAGGCTTACCTGAGCGTAGCTTGACTTGAGCGTAGCCTGACCTGAGCGTATGACTTTTGCACTGAGCGTATGGCCTTGGCTGACTTGGTCTTATGTCAGCATGTCACTTTGGTTTTATTTTCCTTAAGCTTGGCTCTTCTATAGCCCTGTATATTGATATTTTATTAGATATTTTACGCCCATTTTATATCCTTACGCCTTTTGTCATGAACTTGATAATCATGAATTTATTTAATAGGTTTGTTAATAATAATTGAACACGGCATGGCAGGACAAGCATACCTGACATGATTATCTCGAATTGCTGTTGCGACGGCTAACGTGATATGACCTGACAAGAATGACTAACCTGGACACCGTGGATGATTGCGTTTGCATAATAAACCAGTATTGTCTTGCATCATATCTAGGATGGGATCCCTGAGTACCACGGTCAGGGATACCTACTGTAATTAACTAAGAGTAATAAACTAGAATAATTCAGTAGACATGAAGAGATTCCCAGCTACAGGAAATCCCGTTATCTGGGCGCATTAAGTGGACTTGTAGCCTACCGACGAGTAGGGCACACTTCCAGCACACAGTCATGTGGTGCATCCTTCATAAATGGACATTCGACCTGGATAACTTGGATGGTCTGCAGGGCTTGTGGTTGTTGAAATAATCTCATTGCATCTTGCTAGTAACTAGGCCTGTGATAACCCTAGCTAGTTAAAGTATCAAGCCGTACTTTTGATTGGCCGTGATTGATTGGATGAAGTTATTCCAGCTTAGTCTTATCCTGATCCTGTGCAAGATCGTGACAAGACACGATTATTGATGCTTGCCTTAACAATAACGATCGGGGGACCAGTTCTGTTCAGGCGAAGGGTTACAACTCCGGTCCTTGCTTGGTTTAAGGGTTGTAACCTGGCTCCCGGAGCAGTTCTGTGTCTTCCCTTCGGTTATTGTCTTATTTGTACCCCGTGCCGTGCTTGTCATGTTCTATCTTACTTCAGCAACATGATTATCTATAATGGCCTTAACAATAAAGATCAGGAGTCCAGTTCTGTTCAGGCGAAGGGTTACAACCCCGGTCCTTGTTTGGTTTAAGGGTTGTAACCTGGCTCCCGGAGCAGTTCTGTGTCTTCTCTTCGTTTATTGTCTTATTATCTTATCCATAGTATTTGAGACGGATTTCCATTCAGGTGAAGGATTGCAACCCCGGTCCTTGTTTGGTTTAAGGGTTGTAGTCTGGCTACTTGAATGGTTTTCTCGTACTCAATTATTGTTGTTATTTCTGATAATTTAACTTTAATGTTCCTTACTATATGCTAGTTTTAGTTTCTAAGTGAAGCCTCCTTTGTGGCATTTGCTCTTTCTAGGATCTGACCCAGCTGGTTTTGTGTGGCCAGATATCGGAGCAGCTCCAGAGGATCCACCGATCTTCCAGCCAGATGGTGACCACTAGACGGAACCCTGGCAACGAGTGGGTTTCTTTTTGTCCTCCCACTTATTTGTAAAAATTATTCTTTTGAGGCGTTTAGCCGGCGAGCACGTGTTAGCTCGATTGCATCTTTATTTACTGTCTGCCTACGGGCTGTAACATGATTGACAGATCCTAGGGTTGATCATGTATGACTGAACTCTTGCTGGTCCTGGCATTTTGTACGACTAGCTTCATGATCATCCAATATGTAATGTATGGGACGCCTTGCTATTATATATTTGGTGCTCTGACATCTTGTAATTACTATTGCTTGCTTGTGATTGAGACAATAGGCTTGTTCATGACCTTAGGAGACTGCTGGCTTGTAGTTAAACCCTCATGTATCTAGACAGCCGTGACCGTATAGTGAGATGGATTCCATTTTATATACGTAGCTGGCTATGTCTGCCCCCGTTCTCCAGTATTCTGGTTCTGGGGCGTGACATGGTTTAAGTGGTGGCCCATGCAGGTCTTGTAAATCAAGATATGTGAGGGTTTACCGAATAGATGTCTCAATCAGTATTCGTCCTTGATCTCTGCTCGTATCTTCTGAATCCCTGGATTCTTGTCCTGATCATATGCTTGTATCGTTGATCTGTCCTGGTCCTTCCTTATTGTTCCCTATGTCGTCTTCTTCAGCGGCATTGTTCGTGGTCCTACTGACCAGCAAGGCGGAGCACCTCCCGCGGACCAGCAGCAACCTGGAGATCAAGCCCAGTATTCTGGAGTAGCCTCTAGAGTCGTGCCTTCTGGCGAAGAGCCACCAGTCCAGCCAGTTCAACCAGTAGAACATGATGACGGCACTTTGGTAGGACTCGTCAGGACCTTGATAGCTTTCCAAGACCGGCGTGGAGATGCCTTGCACCAGGCAGTGACGGATGCTTTGACCCGGGTTGGTCATCAGGGTAACAGTGCGGCCAACAGCTTCAAGCGCCTGAAACCTGCATTCTTCGACGGCAGCGAAGATGCGATCGCCGCGGATGCTTGGCTTCAGGATACCGAAGTGATTCTAGAAGCAGCCAAGACTCCAGAAAACGAGAAGGTGGCCGTAGTACGCCTGCAGTTGTTAGATCTTGCCCGCAGTTGGTGGGCGGTACAGGCCGAGGGATTAGTGGCACCCATTGCTTGGGCAGTATTCAGAGAGAGATTCCAGACGAAGTATTTTGATGCTGTGGCTCGATATGACTTGCAGACGAGGTTTACCAACCTGAAGCAAAGAGGCAGAACAGTCGATGGTTATGCATCTGAGTTTTCTAGACTCAGTAGGTTTGTCCCCACCTTGGTGGCAACCGAGTTTGATAGGGCCCAGCGGTTCCAGCAGGGTTTGCATTTGGAGATTTTACTAGCAGTTGAGCAGTTCGAACACCAGACGTTCGATGCAGTATTGAGGGCGGCTAGGAGGCATGAGTACACCTCCCAGCGAATCGTGGATAGGACCGGAGGTAGGAAGCGGTCCCACAGTCAGATGCACCAATCATCAGCTCCAGCCCTGGCAGCTAGAGGTTTAACTATTGGAACTCCGAGGCGGGCGGCCTCGGTGACGTCGGTTTAGCATTCTACCCCGACGCCCCCTCAGCAACAGAAGCAGAAGCAGTCTTCCGCAGTGGGATGTTCACACTGCGGGTAGCCAGGGCATGTGGTGTCAGAGTGTCGCAGAGCACAGGGATTGTGCTTGGTTTGTGGTGCCCCGGACCACAGGGTTGGGAACTGCCCGAACAGGGGGAGTTCATCAGCTTTCTCTGGTCCTTCAGTTAGAGGACCAGCGCCAGTCCAGCAGCAGCAGCAGTTGCAGTACCCGCTCCCAAGGCCATTGCTGATGCAGGCCCAGGCATTCCAGCAGCAGAGACCGCAGCAGTATGCTCAAGCCCAAGCCCTGATCCAGAGCAGGCAGAGGAATTTTCAGCAGAGGGGACCTGCCCCTAGAGGACATGGTCAAGTGCTGGCCTTGACCATGGAAGAAGAAGGAGTAACACCAGGTGAGGTAGTGGCAGGTACTATTCTCGTCAACACCTTTCCAGCTTCAGCTTTATTTGATTCTGGTGCATCGCATTCATTTATGTCTGTACGATTCGCGACACACATAGGATTGGAGCCCGAGTCGTTATCAGTAAGGCTCAATATACTCACTGGTAACGGACTTGTGGGAGTCGATAGAGTATTTTTCTCGTGTCGAATCGTAGTTAGCAGTAGAGAGTTTCCCGCTAGATTGATAGAATTCTCGATGGCCAATTATGATGTAGTCTTAGGGATGGATTGGTTGAGGGACCAGTATGCTAGGATAGACTGCCACATTGGCAGGGTTGTTTTTAGCATTCCAGGAGAGCCGGAGTTTTCTTTCTCTCGATGCGAGGTTGAGCCTTCTCCTCCAGTATTACGGATGGCAGTAGCAGCAGTTCAATTGCCCAGGATAGTGGATGAGTTCCCAGATGTTTTTCCAGAAGAGCTTCCAGGTATGCCGCCAGAGTGGGAGATTGAGTTCACCATAGACTTGATTCCCGGGACAGCCCCGGTGTCAGAGAGAGTCTACAGGATGGTGCCATCAGAGTTGGAGATCTTGTACAAGATGATTGAAAAGCTTAGAACCAAAGGATTCATTCGTGCTAGTGGATCGCCTTGGGGAGCCCCGATGCTTCTTGTGAAAAAGAAGGATGGTACGCCCAGATTATGTGTAGATTATCGTACCTTGAACTCAGTGACAATCAAGAACAGATACCCTCTCCCGAGGATAGATGACTTGTTTGATCAACTTAAAGGGGCAGCTGTATTCTCAAAGATTGACTTGCGCTCAGGATATCATCAGATCAGATTCAGAGAGCAGGACATCCCGAAGACAGCTTTCAGATCGAAATACGGGCATTGGAAGTTCCTTGTTATGCTATTTGGAGCAACCAATGCACCGGCAGTATTCATGGACCTCATGAATCGCATTTTCATGCCTTACTTGGATCAGTTTGTAATCGTATTCCTAGACGACATCCTGGTCTACAGCAAGAATGAGACGGAGCATGAGCAGCATCTCAAGATTGTTCTTCAGATACTCAGGGAGCACCAGTTATATGCCAAGTTCAGTAAATGTGAGTTCTGGCTCGATCGCATTTCGTACTTGGGTCATATCATCACCAGAGGAGGAGTAGAAGTGGATCCCCAGAAGATCGTGGCCATTGAGTCATGGCCGGTGCCCAGCACAGTTGTAGAGGTTCGTAGTTTTCTTGGATTGGCCGGCTACTACCGGCGATTTGTTTCGGACTTCGCTCGGATCTCGGTGCCGCTGACCCAGTTGACCTGCAAGGATGCACAGTTTGCTTGGACAGCAGAGTGCCAGGAATCTTTTGAGAAGTTGAAGCAAGGCTTAATGACGGCTCCTATTCTTATGCTTCCTGATGGGACCGGAGGATTTTCAGTATACTGTGACGCTTCAGACAGAGGTTTAGGATGTGTTCTGATGCAGCATGGAAAGGTAATAGCTTATGCATCACGGCAACTTCGTGATCATGAGAGGAATTACCCAACCCATGACTTGGAGCTGGTAGCATTGGTGTTTGCACTCAAGTTGTGGAGGCACTATTTGTATGGAGATAGGGTGGAGATCTTCACCGACCACAAGAGCCTAAAATATGTTTTCACCCAGAAAGATCTTAACATGCGTCAGAGGAGATAGCTGGAGCTACTTGTGGATTATGATGTCAACCTGCAGTATCATCCTGGAAAGGCCAATGTTGTTGCGGATGCATTGAGCAGGAGAACGGGAGCTTATTTTCTAACAGCGCAACCAGAGCTGTTAGCAGATCTTCAGAAAATGGATATTGAAGTTGTTCTCCCTTCCAGTGTGGCCTTGATGGCCAGTATGCAAGTTCAGTCCACTATAGTCGAGAGGATCCGGATGGCGCAGTCGGCAGATTCCAAGCTTCAGCGACTCAGAGCAGAGTGTGGGGCGGGACGAAGACCAGAGTTATGCATTCATGAGGATGGTACACTTCGACATGGTAAGCGTCTTTGTGTACCCAGCGGAGATATCCGGCAGGAGGTCATGACAGAAGCTCATAGTTCGCAGTATTCCATCCATCCGGGCAGTACGAAGATGTACCGTGATATCCGACAGCATTTCTGGTGGAATGGCATGAAGCGGGAGATAGCTCGGTTTGTCTCTCGGTGTTTGGTTTGCCAACAAGTTAAAGCTGAACATCAGAGACCGGCAGGACTGCTTCAGCCCTTGCCGATTCCAGAGTGGAAGTGGGAGCATGTGACCATGGATTTCGTGACTGGATTACCTAGATCCCCAGCTGGTAGAGATGCTATTTGGGTTATAGTTGACCGGCTCACGAAAGTGGCTCACTTTCTTCCATTCAGAGTTGGTCAGTCGACGGCTCAGCTAGCGGCGATGTATCTTAGACAGATTGTCAGATTGTACGGTGTGCCAGTTAGCATCACCTCGGATCGAGATTCCAGATTTACATCGCACTTTTGGCGTAGCCTGCAGGTGAGTTTAGGGACTCATCTCCAGTTCAGTTCAGCATATCATCCGCAGACAGATGGTCAGTCAGAGCGCACGATCCAGACTCTTGAAGACATGTTGCGGTCTTGCACACTTGACTTCGGTGGTTCATGGGAAGATCACTTGCACCTGGTGGAATTCTCGTACAACAATAGTTTCCAGGCCAGTATCCAGATGGCCCCGTTCGAGGCACTGTATGGCAGGAAGTGCAGATCCCCGCTATCCTGGGATGATGTTGGAGAAAGACAGATGCTTGGTCCAGAATTGATTGCTCAGACCATTGAAGTGGTCAGAAGGGTCAGAGATCATCTTCGAGTTGCCCAAGATCGCCAACGTCATTGGGCCGATTCTCATCGGCGCCCTCTCGAGTTTTCGGTCGGCGATCATGTATTTCTGAGGATTTCGCCCAACCGTAGCGTCATTCGTTTCGGCGTACGGGGAAAGCTTAGTCCTAGGTATATAGGGCCGTTCGATATCCTAGAGCGAGTAGGAGATGTATCCTATTGTCTCGCTCTTCTGCCGTCGCTAAGCGAGGTGCATGACGTATTCCATATATCCCAATTACGACGGTATATCCCGGACCCGAGCCACATCCTGGATCATTCGGAATTGGTTGTTGGTACCAACCTTTCGTATGAGGAGAGGCCCGTGTCTATATTGGACCGGAGAGAGAAGATCCTCAAGAACAAGACTATCAAGTTAGTCCGAGTTGCTTGGGGTCATCACTCTTTGGGGGAGTCAACGTGGGAGCGTGAGGAAGATATCCGATCGTGGTATCCCGACTTGTTTGACTCATGAGGTATAATGTCTTCCTTATGCCTCATGTCTTCGATTTCTTGCTTGAATGAGTGATTGCTTGCCTAGTTATAGTTTGCATGTAATTAGTATAGCTTGTTCTAGTCTCTCTAACATCTTAATTAAATTCCGAGGACGGAATTCTTTTAAGATGGGTAGAGTTGTAATGCCTGTTGTTCGTATTACATATTTAAGAATACGTGTATGTATTTTATCTCGTATTGGCTATGGTTCATCTTGGTTTGGGTTGGCTTGGGTTGGTTCGGCTAGGCTTGATTAGCCTTGGTTCATCATGAACCAAGAGTGAACCCCCTACCTACCACAACCAACCCCATTTATTAACCTCTTCCCATTCTCTCTCCTCATTATTTCCTTTCTTCTTTATTACTCTCCACCACCAACCAAGAAAACCCTAGCCTAGGCAAGCGCAATCTTGCTTCATGAAGAAACCCACCATTTTTATTGTTCTAACCTCTTCTTTGCAACTTTCTAATCCACATTAGAACTTGTTATTTTCTATTTTGAAGCTTGGATTTTTGTAGATCTAGAATTTAGTCATTTTTGGATATTTATGGTTTTGATCTATTAAATTCCCTTGTTTTCAAGTTTTGATGGTTCCATGTGGTAGAGAATTTCCTTCTATCCAATTTTGACCTTTGGAAAGTTGGATTTGGACTTGTTTTGACCAAGTTATGGACTTTGGAAGCTTAGGGTTCAACTATGGAGTTCATGCTGTTTGGAGAAGACAGTGAGCAGTGCGCGAGCTTTTTAGCTTGCGTCACTGAGCTGTGAGCGCTCTTTAGCGCAGCGCAGTAGACCCCATACGCTACCTTTTGGAAGCGTATGACTCGCATACGCTCGCTTGCTTGACAAGGAGTCGTATGGAGTCCATACGCTGCCTTTTTGGAGCGTATGGCTTGCATACGCTCACTTGGATAGCCATGAGTCGTATGGAGTCCATACGCTGCCTTTTGGAGGCATATGACTCGCATACGCTCGCTTGTGTGACAAGGAGTCGTATGAAGTTCATACGCTGCCTTTTTGGAGCGTATGTCTTGCATACGCTCACTTGTGTGACAAGGAGTCGTATGAAGTTCATACGCTGCCTTTTTGGAGCGTATGTCTTGCATACGCTCACTTGTGTGACAAGGGGTTGTATAGACCTCATACGCTGCCCTTTGTGAGCGTAGGCTTACCTGAGCGTAGGCTTACCTGAGCGTAGCTTGACTTGAGCGTAGCCTGACCTGAGCGTATGACTTTTGCACTGAGCGTATGGCCTTGGCTGACTTGGTCTTATGTCAGCATGTCACTTTGGTTTTATTTTCCTTAAGCTTGGCTCTTCTATAGCCCTGTATATTGATATTTTATTAGATATTTTACGCCCATTTTATATCCTTACGCCTTTTGTCATGAACTTGATAATCATGAATTTATTTAATAGGTTTGTTAATAATAATTGAACACGGCATGGCAGGACAAGCATACCTGACATGATTATCTTGAATTGCTGTTGCGACGTCTAACGTGATATGACCTGACAAAAATCACTAACCTGGACACCGTGGATGATTACGTTTGCATAATAAACCAGTATTGTCTTGCATCATAGCTAGGATGGGATCCCTGAGTACCACGGTCAGGGATACCTACTGTAATTAACTAAGAGTAATGAACTAGAATAATTCAGTAGACATGAAGAGATTCCCAGCTACAGGCAATCCCGTTATCTGGGCGCATTAAGTGGACTTGTAGCCTACCGACGAGTAGGGCACACTTCCAGCACACAGTCATGTGGTGCATCCTTCATAAATGGACATTCGACCTGGATAACTTGGATGGTCTGCAGGGCTTGTGGCTGTTGAAATAATCTCATTGCATCTTGCTAGTAACTAGGCCTGTGATAACCCTAGCTAGTTAAAGTATCAAGCCGTACTTTTGATTGGCCGTGATTGATTGGATGAAGTTATTCCAGCTTAGTCTTATCCTGATCCTGTGCAAGATCGTGACAAGACACGATTATTGATGCTTGCCTTAACAATAACGATCGGGGGACCAGTTCTGTTCAGGCGAAGGGTTACAACCCCGGTCCTTGTTTGGTTTAAGGGTTGTAACCTGGCTCCCGGAGCAGTTCTGTGTCTTCCTTTCGGTTATTGTCTTATTTGTACCCCGTGCCGTGTTTGTCATGTTCTATCTTACTTCAGCAACATGATTATCTATAATGGCCTTAACAATAAAGATCAGGAGTCCAGTTCTGTTCAGGCGAAGGGTTACAACCCCGGTCCTTGTTTGGTTTAAGGGTTGTAACCTGGCTCCCGGAGCAGTTCTGTGTCTTCTCTTCATTTATTGTCTTATTACCTTATCCATAGTATTTGAGACGGATTTCCATTCAGGTGAAGGATTGCAACCCCGGTCCTTGTTTGGTTTAAGGGTTGTAGTCTGGCTACTTGAATAGTTTTCTCGTACTCAATTATTGTTATTATTTCTGATAATTTAACTTTAATGTTCCTTACTATATGCTGGTTTTAGTTTCTAAGTGAAGCCTCCTTTGTGGCATTTGCTCTTTCTGGGGTCTAACCCAGCTGGTTTTGTGTGGCCAGATATCGGAGCAGCTCCAGAGGATCCACCGATCTTCCAGCCAGATGGTGACCACTAGACGGAACCCTGGCAATGAGTGGGTTTCTTTTTGTCCTCCCACTTATTTGTAAAAATTATTCTTTTGAGGCGTTTAGCCGGCGAGCACGTGTTAGCTCGATTGCATCTTTATTTACTGTCTGCCTACGGGCTGTAACATGATTGACAGATCCTAGGGTTGATCATGTATGACTGAACTCTTGCTAGTCCTGGCATTTTGTACGACTAGCTTCATGATCATCCAATATGTAATGTATGGGACGCCTTGCTATTATATATTTGGTGCTCTGACATCTTGTAATTACTATTGCTTGCTTGTGATTGAGACAATAGGCTTGTTCATGACCTTAGGAGACTGCTGGCTTGTAGTTAAACCCTCATGTATCTAGACAGCCGTGACCGTATAGTGAGATGGATTCCATTTCATATACGTAGCTGGCTATGTCTGCCCCCGCTCTCCAGTATTCTGGTTCTGGGGCGTGACAAACATCAAGAGAGATAATCATATGGAAAGCAGGGAATACACATATGATAATCAGAAAATCCACAGTACAGAATAATAATGTAGACTAGTATACCTTCCTACAGTTCCTAGCATGGTCGGGAACTGAAGCACATCCTCCAAGTCGAGTCTAGAAGATCCACAGGGTCGGTCTCAGGCAATCTGGGAACAATCCAGGGTTGGTCAGGCCAACCGTAGCAAGTACCAGAAAGGAAGGCTCAAGGACGGGCGAAGAAAACCAGCAGGATAAAATATGACAGAAATAGCATCTAAAAACAGTAAATAAGGTAAGGGATCGTGCGGTACTAACGCACAATTACAGAATATAAGACAGCAATCCAACTACTAATACGTAAGTAACCAACAATCATCACAGTCATCCTAACATCCACTAATGCTTGCATCGCCAACTGGAACTCGTAGTCTTTTATCGGAACAGTAACTCACCCCTACATCAAACAAGAACAAGAGAATGAATTACCGCACCAGGACAGCGTTACGTGCCAGCCAGCTTAGCAAGCAACAAGCCATACAATTTAGGAGAATAAGCGGCCACTCAAAATGCCTACGGCTCTCTATGTGGAGGTTGGGTTACCCCAACAATGCAAGTATGGGAATCCTCAGATCGTGTCGTCCCAGCAGGGCTAGCGAGGCCAAGTATAGCATGTAAGAAGAGTACCGATCCCTCGTAAGGCCACCGGGTTCTGCATGTCACCACCGGTCCCTCGTAAGGCCATCGTACCGAGCATGCCATGTATATAATGTATAGTACATAAGAAGCCGGATATTGCCATTCCCTAGTACGAATAGTAACAATATCCGTGGCGGCCAGCCTGCAGGTCATGACTAATGTCTGGGATAAGGCTGGTAATGCACGATCTCGGGATTCCGTTCCCCCCAATGCTTCTACATGTTTAAGTTGCCTAGATTAACCATATATTTATCCGGAATCACATGCCGTGGTCACATGATCATCCTCCTAGATGTCGTACCTCAGTACGAGAACGCTAAGTAAGAATCAACCTCGGCACCTATAGTCCCAATTGTGATCCATCCTTAGTGTTATGCAACAAACAAGCAAGCAATCCTAACCACGCTAAGACTATAGGCCAACTACCAGATACCCGTGCAGGTAATCATATAATATAGCTAGAATATCAAGATGGCATCGTAATGCCATATAATCATGGAAGTAGCACCTCAAAGTACCAATAGGCAAAGGACAACGCAGTACAAGGTCAGGGCCAGTACCTCAAAGGGTAACTGGACTTATAGCACGGATACAGGTAGTCAGGTCTGGGACAAGGACAAATTTGTCAGTCATAAGAAGTCATCTGCCCACATCGTGGCATGGATATCAGGTCAAGTACAAGATCAAAACCTCTACCACAATATCATCTCAAACTTATATAGGAGCCTACAGCTCCAATCATCAAGTCGGTCTATCCACCAGATCAATCTATCAAGTGTCACCCCTCTACGATGGAATCAATATCATGCCAGGAAGGTCAATAACCAAACACCAAGCTAATCACTATAAGCAATGCTAGGCCCTCTGGCTCACAAGAATCCTCCAAGTCGATGATCACAAGCCACTAGAAAACAAGCCCCTCAACTACCAAGACATAGCAATAAAACCAGGTTCCCCAACTACCGGAATACACAAAGGTACCCAGTTTTGGGCGTTTGGGAAGTCGAGTAAAAATCGTATAATAATACCCTCGATATTTTATTCGTTCTGCGAGACACTCGCACCAATATCAAAATCCAAAAGTCCTCAAAGACATATCTGAACAAATTAGAACATCACCAAAGAACTAGTAACACTATCTAAGAATCCACTTAGTCTACCATTATCACTATCTCAATATCATATCTCCTCATAGTCAATCCTCGAATAAGATCATAATCCCAACACATGGGTCAACACTAATCAACGCCGTCGGAAGATGGCAAGGATTGTGTGAACCACTCTGGATCAGATCCACAACCCTTAAACCAAACAAGGACCAGGGTTGCAGACCTTCACCCGAGTAGAACCGCTCTCCTTACACAATCCGGCGGACAGGACAAACAATGGGATAACAAACTAAACTAGAACACTATCTAAAAAGAAGGGTCACGGGTCAAGAATCCAATGGGAGATACCGTCGAAAAGGCAAGGATTGCGTGAACCACTCTGGATCAGATCCACAACCCTTAAACCAAACAAGGATCAGGGTTGCAGATCATCACCCGAGTAGAACCGCTCTCCTTATACAATCTGGCGTACAAGGAACATCAGGAGCTAGGCGACTAATCTAGGATGGAGTCTACCTAGCAGGTAATGGGTCAGGGATGCTATACCAAAAAGAACATGCATGAGTTCAGTCCCGCAAACCAAAGGAATGGTTCTGCCCAATCCTTCGAACCAAATTCCCAACCGGGAATTCTGAAAAAATTCGGTATAGTCTCCTTTGTAATCTGGATGGGAGCACCTCAACCTGTACAGAATCGCAGAATCGCAGACTGAGAATACTAAGTCTCAGCTACCAGCAGCACTACTATGCGTACAGGAAACCAATCGAACCCGAGACCACTAAGTCCCGACCTCCAGTAGCGCTAAAATGCGTACTGGGTGCCAAGCCGACATGCATAATAATGAAATAACCGCCTCGCAGGGTGCACCACAACACATGTCCATAAAACCCTAACCCAAGCACAATCACCGCCACAAGTAAAGTTAGCCAAAGCCGTTACCCGACTGCGAGTCGGACACGGGACATATGGGGACAATCCGTACAAGTGAGTTGTGCTCGTGTCCTCGGAGGTGTGGATGACCCATCCGAGTCGTCCGATACGGTCTATCCCAGTATCGGACCAAGCTAGTCTAGGTTATCATGGCAGTTCTACTGCTAAGCTACACTACTCATGGTTATACAATTTACAATAAATTAAATACAATAAAATCCAGGAGAGATAGCAAGAGCCACCGATGAGCAAGGGATACTTGCCTAGAGGGCTCGGCTAGGTAAGCAAGTCTTCGGCAGTCGCGATCCAAGCTAGCACGCCAATCGAGATCCTCAGGACACACAATAAATAGTTATCAGCACAAAATAATAAAATAATAGAATAATCACAAGAGATGGCAGAAGGCTATACCGTGTGGGTCTCGCAAACAGTACAGGGATCGGGCACAGAAACCGAGGTACACGGATCGATACAGACACGTAAACCGAGACGTGAATGCATATCGAGATACACACGAGAATTGAGATGGCACGAATATCGAGATGAACGGAAAACACGTGCACGTAAATCGAGACGTGCACATAGATCAAAAAAATCACGAATATCAGAATGGTCTACGAATCATGCAACACGTAAATCGAGGCGAGCAAGTAAATCGAAACGATCCAAAGTCCAAGGAGCACGTAAATCGATAAGGCACACAAATCGAGGTGCGCACGCAAATCGATGCGGTGCGGAGTCCAATACGACATACAAACCGAGACTGTCATGCAAATGGATGTATGCACACGAATCAATGTAGCACAAAAATTAAGAAAGGCACAAAAGCCGAGGCACGGAAAACGAGACGGTATGTAAACCGAGATGGCACATTGCCCGAGGAAGTGCGAGGCTCGAGGCGTCCCGCTGCCCAAGGCAATACGTAGATCTAGGTGCACGAAAACCAAGAATATACGCAAATCGGGGCGCACGCAAACCAAGGCACGTGCAGAATACGGCGCACGTGGACCGAGCATCGTACTGCTCGAGACTGTACGTGCATCGAGGCACGTGGCCCGAAGAGCACGCAGCCCGAGGCTGGCTCGCTGCTCGAGTAGCGTCGGGCCCAATAGCGTCCCGTCGCTCGAGGCTGGCCCGGCGCTCGAGGCTGGCGCGGCGCTCGCGACGGGGCACGGCGGCTCGCCGGACAGAAGGGAAGAGGATGAGCAGATCTGTGGGGGAGAAGAGCCGTCGGGGTCGGCCAGGCTCTGACGGAGGGGAGGAGACAGAGAGGGGTGGCCGAAGGAGCTCACCAGGGTCAGTCGGGCCGGGGCAGCTCCGCGACAGAGAAGAACAGCAACAGGAGGAGGAGCTCCGGCCAGGCAGGCCGAGAAGAGGACGGCGGCCACGAGTGGTGGTGGTCACGACGTAGGGAGGCCGGGGGCCGCGGAGGAGAGGGTGGAGACGACGGCGACGCAGCACTTGGAAGAGGTGTCATGACCCGCACCCTAGAGTAAGGGCACGAGATGTGGGTACGTCCAGCCTACGCAGCAGTGTCGACGGTAGAACGCTGTCCTAGGTCATAACATCTAGCAATAATATACTAAGCATTTATACTCCCCGAATGGGGGTGACATGATAAAAGTAAACTCAATCACAACTAAAGAAGAAGAAGCACGACATGATATAGAACTCAAGGAATACAGATGATAAATAGCAGATAGATAGATAAATAAACTGCTAAAATGAAAGGGAAATCCCAAGTACAAATAAAGAGTCTAAGTGTCTAAGATAAATACATAATCCCAGATCCCAAGTATCAATATGTACAATCATCCATAGAATACTGTAAATGAAAACATCCTAGTCTAAGGGTATGTCATCCACAGCTAGTGGGGCCTGTTGATGGTCCAGGTCCAACATCTCATCTAAGGTGGCACCGTAATAGGTATCCACACCAGCCTCCTCCTCGTCCTCTGTAATATTTTCAACAGGTCCAGTCAGGACAGGAGCGAGCACAATACATCTCAACAAGTCATAGCAGGAAAAGAAATTATAATCATGCTAGAGAATAAAATACAGGAAACTGAAGAATAGCAAAATGTAAAAGCGAGACTGTAAGTAAATATCTATGATATATATAAGAGAGACAGTGCTAGTGATTCAGAGTACTGTATAAACATGTGAATGGCTAAGGACTGATTCATGATTACACTACTTGGAATTGATTCATGATTACACTACTTGGATTTATTCACATGTTCATTTATACTCCCTCATCCCCAATCAATACACAAGGATCCATTCAAGTTACGTTAAGATTCATGATTATACTACGTTGCCCATAAAGGGTGATTCATGAATTGATTCGTGAAGGCTCGGTGATCATGAGGGTATATAAGTCACTAGCTGATTCCCGAAGATTCATGATAATAGAAGCATAAGATACGTGATGTAAGTGAAACACACATGAGACAAAAGTATCTGATGCTCCCGAGAAGGATAACATCTCATGAAGGGATCCATATAGTACCAATCCGTGTTCCAACGTGCCAGCATCAAGTAAGATAGTCTAAAGCAGGAAATATAATCCTAAACATGATATAAAATGATCAGAGAATGTACTCGCCTGGTATCTGAGTGTCCAACTGAAAAGTACTGTCCGAGGAGGGGTGTCTGGCTCCTATTTAGAACAGCACAAGTCATAACAAGTCCAGAATGGTAAAATAAAACACTACAATGCATTCTACATGAATCTAGGTCAAACTAGGCCAAAGTCAACTCTTGGTCAACTCTGGTCAATCCTAGAAGTCAAACTAGGTCATCTCTAGTTTAGTTAGGTCAAACTAGGTCAAACAAGGTTAAACTTGGTCAAACTAGTCTATGTTGGTCAAACTCAGGCTTAACAAGTCAATCTAGGTCAACTAACCAAATACCATACAAGTCATACTAGCCAAGTGATACACAAGTGTATCCACACTGCATGCCATAGACTATTCTACCTAGGCCATGGGCCAAAACACATATAGGCCACACACCCACATATCATATTAGGCTATATACACATTATCTATATAGGCAAATGCCATATCTATTTCACATCTCCTAATCACATGCACATATCACATTAGGCTATACATATATCACACTCACTTTATATATTCACATTTATATAGGCAAATGTGTGTGTGTGTGTGTGTGTGTGTGTTTCCTGTGTGTGACAGGAACCACAGTATTGTGTATATGTGTGTGTAGGCATGTGTGTGTGGGTGTGTTGAACATGAGTGCCTGTGTGTGTAGTCATGTGTCATATAGGTGAATAGGCATGTGTGTGTGAGTGAGTGTATAGGTGACAGAAATGTGAGAGTGTGTGTGAAAATGGTGTCACATAGATGTGTATATGACTGACTAAGTTAATAGGAAACAGTGGTGTCAATGTGTGGGTATGTGTATGTCAACATGATGCATGTGACAGGGATTTAATAGGATAGGGTGTGTGTTTATGAGAGTGCAGGAACACAGTGTCTCAGTTCCAGGTTTTTGTCTGTGTTGTGTGAGAGGGAAAAGTGAGTGAAAGAGAGGACTGTGTGTGTGTGTGTGTGTGTGTGTGTGTGTGTGTGTGTGTGTGTGTGTGTGTGTGTGTGTGTGTGTGTGTGTGTGTGTGTGTGTATAACTGGATTTGTGTGTCAAACTTAGGTTTTAGTCCAACCAAGTGATAGTCCTCATATAGCATAAATCAGATTTCAGGTTTAGCATCAATCTCAGGTATTTATGAACTCAGATTTTTGAGTTCTAAACAATATAAAAGTTCAGGAAATCGGATTTCAGTATTCTCCTAAACAGTCAACACTATAACACCCCCTTTTAAGTCCAATACACCACAATTCAACCCAAATTTTGATACATAGTTAGTAAACATATAGAGAAACTATATTAGGATCTAAAACACATAAGTAGAAGCATTAACATGGTTAAAATAGCTGCCAAGGTTCACATTTGAAAATCTGGAACTCTCAGAAATAGGACTGATATTTTTAAGTTTCAGAAATTATAGGGTAATAGAAAAATGATACACGAAAAGAACTAAAGTGTCAGAATATTGGTTGATAAATAACAACAATTATGTGTTCGTGTCATACCTAAAGTATTGTAATGCCCCGTCCCGCTCAGTCAATCGGAGGGATCGGAAGGCCGACGGCGTTCGGACTTAAGCCTTGCAACGGCTGCTCGAAGACATTGCTCGGTCGAGGCGACCGCTCGCTCAGGTGGGGTAGTTTCGGTAAACTTGCCTCATCTTAGCCTTCATATAATAAATCGTATGTTTTCAACTTACACAAGTAGGCTTGATAATAAAAGTGACGAATCCACATAGCTAAAGGGAATAATCCCGACGGTCGAATTGAGTTAGAATATGGAAAGATCCAATGGTCGACTTAGAGTTGGTGCACGGCGTGCTTTGAAAATGACACTGGATCCTTCGTCCCGTGGCTTGGGAGAAGGAAAAGTTTGTCTTTGCCACAAGCTAAGAGTTAGCCAAGTTCATAGGCGTCGCCCGCACAAATGCTTCGCAAAGCATGCACGGTCTCTTCGCCCAAGGCGTGGCATAGCCTCTGCTCGCCGACGGGATAAGTTGTATTGCACGGCTTGTGGCATAAGTCTAGGCACCTCAAATAACTTGGTTATTCAAGTCGAACGCGTGCACGGCATGTTCCCACGACGCAAAGCTTGACGCAGCCTTTGCTCGTCGAGTTGTTGCAAAGTAAGTTAGGCAAGTTACGTTAAGCTATCAGGAGTAGTAGCAAGCACGGTCCAACGAGTTCTACGGCTGGGTATGACAACTTAGTCTTACGGTTTCAATCCCGTCATATAGAGTATGTCTTGGGCGGTAGCGTCGCATAGAGTTCAAGTTGGTTTAAGGCACGATGTCACGGACTTAGTATTTTCAGGCACGAGCCACGGTTGATTCATTGAGTTTGGAAAGTGTTGCAAATAGTGGTTCTTGAGTTGAGTAAAATAATAGGGCAAGAAAGAAGTATGCTCGCGGATACAGGTCGACGAGGCCTCGCGGCTATAGGTCGGCGAGGCGGTCCCAGAAGAAAAAAGTATGCTCGCAGCTTCAGGTCGGCGAGGCAGTCTTAGAAGAAAGAGGTAGCATGACTGTGTGAGACGTCAGTTTGAGTTGAGTCTTGCATGGTCATGGACAACTTGTCGACAAGGTAGGTCATTTCCCAGCACGGCAACCCGGCGGCCACGGGACCGTTGCGGCCGTCGATTGGAAACGAGTAATTAGCTGTGCTTTGCACGGGTTAGGCGGGGACTTGCAGCGGGGCTAGCTACCTTGCGCTGAAAGGGACGCCCATCTAATAAAAGCTAGAGGAGTCCACGATGTCTCTGGGAGTCAGTGACCAAATCATATAGATGAGTCGGCATGGCGGCAATTCGCGTGTGTGCCTTTGGATTGAGTTGAGTTGTTGAAGGTGTGTACAGTTAGAACACAAATTTTAGCCCTAAGATTGGATTTCAACATAGGCGTCGTGCTTCGGCACGAGATATGGCGTTAAGTCTTGAGTTGTCGGCATATAAGTTGTTTAAGTTGGTTGAGTGGTTTGAGTTTAAGTCAGAAAACCGCCGCAAGGCAAAGTTGGTTGAGTGACACTAACATTCACAAGTCTTGATTGGGTCAGTTGGTGGTCAAAGTAGCAAGGGCCGCTAGAAGGCAAGGGCCGCGAGGCGGCGATATGTTTAAGTCTTACTGAATTGTGAGGCACGGCCTCAGCAAGGGTTTGTAGCACGGTCATACGAAAAATGGAGCTTCATCGCGTAGTTGCGTCTCTAATTTTAAGCTATAAGGCAAACACGACTCGATAGGTTAACGTTGTTGGCACGAGAAGGGTCTTGAGGCAAGGTATGAGTTAACATTGTCGTTGCAAGCACGAGATGGTCTAAAGACACAAATAGGCAAGGCGTCGGTCATAAAACTGATTCTAAGGTAAGACTAGAAAGACAATTGATAAGAAGGGACTATGTTACACAAAGTAAATAAAACGTGCGAGTTTTGTATGGGTGGGTGAGGAGCTCATTCTACCAGTACAGTTGAGTACTGACACCCATATAGTTTACATGTGCAGGCACAGGTAGAAGCTCGTGGCGCGGAGCTCGCTTGGATGCGTTGAGGCACGGAGTTCCTTGGCGATTCAAAGCGTGCGGCCGCATGGACTGAAGACTTATACGGGACATAATGTATAGATATCGCCTTCTGAAGCTTCCACCGGCTCAAGACTTGTGTGGAGAGATGAGAGAGAGCTGAGTGACTTGTAATGTAAGATGAGTGAGCTCGAGCGACTTGTAATCTTGGCCTTGCGCCCTATTATAATCTAAGTTTCAATATCAATAAAGAGCTTCTTTTGCATGACTTGTGTTTGTTCTTAATTTTCGCTGCTATGATTCAATGTCTCTGTATGGGACTTCTGTGCGACGACCCCGTCGCAGCCGCAGAAATCGACCGTTATGGAACCTGCCTTGCACGAGCGCAATCTAGGCTTGTGTGGCATCATGCCTTAGCGAGGACGATTTCTCCTACGGGAGCGGGGCGTGACAAGTATCGTGTCCAAAAACATTAGACACAAGTGTCCAAACAACACACGAACACTGACACTGACAGTGCACGACAATCGTCGTGCACGCGTGCACTCGTGTCTAGAATACGACACACGACACGACACAACACGTGGGTGTGCACCTAGGTTCGCCTAGGGTAGGGCTAGGTGTGTGTCACCCTGAATCGTATCCTCGTGTCGCCGTGTCCGCTGTGTCGAGCCGTATCAGTGGCTAATAACACACTGTGCACAAAACAGTGCAAAATTAGTGCACGGTCGATATCTCCCTAACCAGTGCACGAGACTTGATAAAATTTTGGGGGCATGATGTCAGTACATGCCCCTTCGAGTCCACAAAATTTTGTGTCGAAACATGGCGTGTCGTGTCCTGCAGGAGCCCCGAGTGGCAGGGGACTCGCCTGGGCCGCGCGTACGTGTCCGAGAACGCGTGTATGAGTGTCAAAACGATACGACACAAACTGGATTCAAGCTCAGAGCAAAAGAAACGAGTAAGCGACACAAAAATACATTTTTATAGTTTTACAAAAATAGAACGAAATGTCCATTGAGACATTTCGTCAAACACCTATGGCCATCACTGATACGTGTCCGATACGGACACGTATAGGACACAAATTTCTACAAATCCTATTCCTACAAGGTCAGGATACTTAGGGCTAGGCATCCATGCAATTAAAACCAAATTTAAATAGGTGGATTAGGATTTTACCTATGGTATTCTCCAACACAAAAACCCTTTGAATGAGGATTCCCTAAAGCCACCAAACTCCTTCAAATTGGTAGAAAACTGAGAATAACAAATTCCAACAGCAAGAAAACATCAATTAGAACCTATTGAAATTTGTTTGGATTAAAAAGGAGTTAAAATGGATTTTCTAGGGATTTTTGGAGTTGAGAAAATACCTCTTTCTAAACTTGCTCTTTCCTAAAGAGGCTAGCCCTAAATGGAAGAGAATACTTATAGGAGAGGGGTTTCCCAATGGATGTAATGGCTGGACAATAAAGTTAGGGTTAGGGTTAGGCACTAGTTGATGGGCTTTGGGCCTCTATGGCTAGTTATTGATTTACTGTTTAATCACAAGTCATGGCTTATGACTTAAATGATCTAACTTAAGTCAAATAACCATACCATGGGTCAACTCTAATATAACTAGGGTTGCATGACCTAACCAAGTCCAAACTCAACTAGGGTTAGCTCCTAGGTTAGTCTACCATGGTCATTGCTAGTCAAAGTCAACATAGTCAACCCTCATTCAAACAATTTCAAAATAAATTCTAAAAATTTCCATAAATTCAAATAAATTCTAATAAATTCAAATAACCCCAAAAATGACAAAAATACCCTCAAACTAAAAATGTGGTAGTGACAAATCTATCCTCTTTAAAAGAATTTCGTCCTCAAAATTGAAAGGCAAAATGCAACTGATGAGAAGGACAGAAAGTATACCTCACGGTCCAAAAAGATAAGGGTATCGCTCACGCATCTCATCCTCCCGCTCCCAGGTAGACTCTCCTAGAGAATGATGCCTCCATGCGACGCGTACTAAGGGTATCACCTGGTTCCTCAGAACCTTCTCCCGTCGATCCAGTACCTCCACTGGCTACTCTGGATAGCTGAGAGAAGGTCCAACCTAAATCTTCGAATGATCGAGCACATGGCTAGGGTCAGCCACGTACCGTCTCAACTGTGATACGTGGAATACGTTGTGGACCCCCATAAGTGCAGGTGGCAAGTCTAGCCTGTATGCCACGTTATCGACTTTCCCGCTGATAACGAAAGGGCCAATGAAGTACGGGCTAAGCTTCCCGCCTCCACCAAAACGTATCGTAGCATGAGTCGGAGATATGCTCAAGAAAACCTGGTCTCCGACCTAATCACAAGCAAGGTCTTAATTAATTATAATAAACAAACATGATTAATAAAATATAATAATCAAACCTAAATCTAATCCTACTCTAATCTGTACCTCAAACTCCAAGGGCCTCCGGTGGCCATCGGCCCAGTGCCGATGTCTGTCATGCGCCACGCAAAGTCTGTCCCTGATGAGCTTCACCTTTTCGGCTGCGTCAACAACCATTTCTGGCCCCAGTAAAGCTCGTTCACCAACATCATCCCAAGATAAGGGTGTACGGCACCTACGCCCGTACAGAGCCTCAAAAGGTGACATCTCAATGCTGGCCTGGAAACTGTTATTGTAAGCAAACTCCACCAAATGAAGATGATCCTCCCAGGAACCTCCAAAGTCCAGGACGTACGTCCGCAGCATATCCTCAAGTGTCTGAATAGTCCTCTCTGACTGTCCGTCCGTCTGGGGGTTGTATGCAGTACTAAACTTGAGCTGAGTGCCCAAGCTAATCTGCAGACTCCTCCAGAAATAGGAAGTAAAGCGACTATCCCGATCAGAGATGATGCTGACCGGAACCCCATGAATCCTGACTATCTGCCGCATATACATCTCCGCCAGCCTCTCTGTAGACGTACCCACCTTGAATGGCAAGAAGTGGGCCAATTTGGTCAACCTGTCAACGATGACCCAAATCGTATCTTTTCCTCCAGGTGTATGCGGCAATCTTGATACGAAGTCCATAGTGATATGCTCCCATTTCCACTCGGGAATGGACAGCGGCTGCAATAATCCACCGGACCTCTGCCTCTCCGCCTTGACCTGCTGACTGTAACACCCAGTTTTCCAAATGAGGGTATTTTGGTAATTTTTAAAATTTTAAGAATTATTTGGAATTGTTATGTATTATTTAGATTTATTTAATTAATGTGATTTTTGAGTGATTTTTAGAATAATTGTTTTTGGTGTTTTAGAGACTTTGACTTAAGTTGACCTTGTAGACTAACCTAGTGGCTAACCTAGGTCTTGACTAAGAGATTAGGATTTGAGAACCTAGGTTGACTTAAGTTCATGAGGATGAACTCATTGGGATTAATTTGGTGAAATTAGGAATTAGTTTGGTCTAAGAATGGCTTGTGAAGTCACAAGTCATAATCATGACTTAAACCAATTAGGACTCAACCAACTAGGCAAAAACCCTAGTCCTAGGCCCTATGGCCAGCCAAGAGACAGCCCTCCCCTCTATAAATATTCTCCCAAATTTTAGGGCTAGCCTCTTTCTTAAGGTTTATCCAAGTTTTTAGAAAGGGGTAAGTTCCATCTTCAAAAATTCATAGTTAATTCATTTTAAGTCCTTTTTCACTCAAACAAATTGCAATAGGCTCTAAATCATGTGTTCTTGCTGTTGGTAATAATTTTTGACAGGGAAAAAACAATTTGGAGAGCTTTTGGTGGTTTGAAGGATCCTTCTCTTTGGAGCTTTTTGGGAGATTGAACACCTATAGATATAATCCTATTTAATGCCCTTAAATTTTGGTAAAAATCATTTTTAGGAAGCCCTGGCCCTCACCCAACTGTAGGGTAGGCTAACCCTAGGTTTTGGACTCATTTCGTGTCCGTATCGGACACGTATCAGAGGATTAGGTAGGTGTTCGACGAAATGTCCCAAAGAACATTTCAGTCGAGTTTTCGAAATCCATTTGAATAGGAAGTTAGTCCTAGGTGTCGTTTAGGGTTTTTCTGTGTCGTATGGTGTATCGCGTGTCGTGTCGAGTCGTAGGGAACACGGGACATGCGAGTGCGGGTGCGCGCGCGCGGCACTGTAGCTCCCCTGCTACTCGGGGGCTACTGCGCGCAGGACACGCGACTTCGACACGAGATTTTTGGCATAGGGCTTGTGTCAATGACTGACACGAGGCTCGTAAAGTTTTACGAGTCCTCGTGTCGTGACGGACACGTTATTTAGTGTGCACGGGGCAACACCTGGGCGTGCGTGTGCTGCGTGTTGTTCTGTTGGTTAAATCAATTTTTAATGTTTTAAATGATGTTTAAATGTTTAACTAGATTCTAAGTATCATGTTTAAATCTATGTTACATCATGTTACATAATTGTTTGGGATTTTAGATTGTGTTTTGGTTCGAATGGTTGTAGAATAGTGTAAATTCTGATACTATAGGATACTGTAAATTCCAGTGTTCTCCTAACCATTTAATTCCTTCTAATGAGATGTTTTCAATTGATTTTTAATCTCTACATGTTTCACATCATGTTAGCTAAGCAATTCAAATTTAATGTTGGCTTTGGGATGCATAGAAATGGAATTTTAGTGTAGTTGGATGAACTTTACACTGTTAACTAAATTAGTCCATGTTGAGTTGCCTTTTCCTTACTGTTAAACTGGGAATGTGTCATTTGATCTGAGATTTAGGATTGGTTATGATATGGGAATTGATGTGTAAGGTTTTGGTTTCAAGTTGATAATTGTACATTGATTCTTCCATTATTTCCAAGTCCAATTCACTGTTATAGGATAACTGAGGTTGTTGATTTCCCCTTTACTATTTTAACCAAAATCTGAGAATTGTGAATGTTTCCTTCCTTTTTAAAACCAAGTTATAGATGTTGATTTTAGGTTTTAACTGAAAGGTTAAGCTTAAGCATTGTTAAACTGTTACTTACCTCTGTATAACTGAGTTAAATCCTTGAATACCCTATGATTTAAATGTGTTAGCTAAGTGGGATTGTGTTCTCAGTTTCAAACCTGAGAATGGTTTGATCTATATTGTTACATTATTTTCCTTCCATTTAATTCCATGTCCATCTACTGTTAGCTGTTAAACTGATTCCTAGAATTTGGTTGTTGTGTTTAATGCTCTAAGCAGCTGAGTTTTGGGTGGTACTCCAGTTAATGAAACCTGGGAATGTTTGTTTTGAACTGTTGCCACTTTGATAACTAATTTCCCTTTTATTATTCAATGTTGTTCATTGTTAAACCTGAGTTTCAGTTGCTCCCTTGTTCAGTTAAGTCCTAACTGTTAAAGTTTCACTGTAAAAAAAAACTGAAATGAGGATTTCTTTATTAGACTAAATTTGAGTAATGTATTGATGGTAAACTGGAATCAGTATTTTTTTGGACTGTCCTTTAAATGTTTTCCCTCATGGCTTTCCTATGTTGTGTTATCCTGGCTAGGAAGTTGTTCCAGTTCCTTATTTAACTATTAATTGTTTTGATGTTAATGATGCTATGGCTGAAATTGGCCCTCTAGCCACACACACACACTCATTGTTAACTGTTTTTCATTACCTGGATTTAGTCCCTGTTTTTCCCAGTTTTCTTGCACATTACACACACTTGCACATTGATCTCATGTTCCCCCTTACACTCTATGTATGTACCTAATGTATGTATAGGCATTGTTATATATATAGATACAAGTTTTCCTATATATGTGTATATGTAATTTAATATATATTGTATATATATGGTGTCTTGATGTGTGGGGTTGTGATATGGGTCATAGAGTATGGAATGCCATAGGACTAATGTAGTGTGTAGATAATATGGTGTGTTATAGATTATATTATAGAGTATTGGATAGATGTTTCCTAATAGGCTATTAGCCATAGGATAACCTAGAATAGTCTTGTTAGACCTAGAATAGACTAGTTAGACTAGTATAGATTTGTTTGACCTAGGTTTGACTTGGTTGACCTAGTTTGACTTCTAGGGTTGACCAGAGTTGACCAAGAGTTGACTTTGGCCTAGTTTGACCTAGATTCATGTAGAACGTATTGTAGTGCATCTTATTATCATTCTGAACTTGTTGTGACTTGTGCTGTTCTAATAGGAGACAGACACCACTCCTCGGACAGTCTATATTCTCTCAGATTCATCGGTTACAGGCGAGTACATTCTCTGATCTTTTCATACTTACCTGGATTATATTCTTGCTCTAGATTACTCTACATGATGCTGACACGTATCTTCACGGATTAGTACTATATGGATCCCTTTCTGAGATGTTATCCCTCTACGGGTGCATCGGGTATTTCATGTTCATGTACTTTATCATGTGCATCAGGTACTCCTTGTACTCGTACTAGTTCATGTTTTTATATGTTCTCATGTGCTTTCACGTACCTCATGTACTACTCATTACATGAGTTCACGTATCTTAGTTGTATTCATGTGCTTATAACGTAACTTGAATGGATCCTTGTGTACTGGTTGGGGCGGGATGAGTAGAATTGGTTATGTGAACACTATCCCCAGTAGCTGTATAAATGTGCCTCCTTATTTGTATTCATGTGCCCCCAAGCCGTTTACATAACCATTATGCTCTAAATCACGTAATCACTTACAGTCTCTACTATCGTGTATTTACTTTCAGTTACAAAATATCTCCTGTTTACTCGTACTAACTTTTTAGCACTTCCTGTATTTTACTCTATTGCATGATTTATACTCATAACCTGCTATGAACTGTTTTGAGAGATATGTGCTCGTTCTCGTCCTGACTTGACCTGTTGAAAATTTTACAGTGAATGATGAGGCTCTGGTGTCTATCCCTCTTGGTGCAGCATTAGACATCACTAGTAACTTGGACCTGCTGGCAGTTGATGTTACTTCCATTAGTTTAGGATTGCCTTACTATTTTGGGATTACTGTATTAGACTTGAGATATTCTGAGATGTATTTATTTTAGTCACTTAGATTTCTGGATTTGTATCTCGGTGATGTTACATTCCTGGTTGTTATCTATCTTTATCTTTCTATCTCATTCCTGTTCTATCCTAGATGTGGTTGAGTTATATTGTGTTATGTCACCCCCATTCGGGGAGTATAACTGTATATTACCTTTATCTGTTAGATGTTATGACCTAGGACAGCGTTCTACCGCCGATACTGCGGCGTAGGCTGGACGTACCCACGTCACGTGCCCTTATTCTAGGGTGCGGGTCGTGACACTGACAAACCAAGCACCTAGCTACGAAGCGAGCCACCTCCCGCTTTATCCCGGACCACCAAACATGCTCCCTCAGATCTTGGTACATCTTGTTGGCACAGGGTGTATAGAGTACTGAGATCTGTGGGCTCCTGTAAAACCTGCTCCCTGAGCTCTCCGCTGGGCACACATAATCTGGAACCGTGCCTCAAGTTACCATCCTCTGCAAGAGAAAACTCGTCGTCCACCAATCCTGCTCGAACTTGCTCTCGGAGACACCGCAGAGCAACGTCCTCAAACTGAGTCGCCTTGATCCTCTCCACCAAGTCCGACTGAATCTGCATCTCCCATAACTGCATCTGTACTCCGGGCACGATCACCTCAATCCCAAGGCTCTCCAAGTCTGCAAGCAAATGCCGATCCATAGTCAAACACATGGTTGTCGGATACCTACTCAAGGCATCGGCAACCACGTTGGCCTTCCCTGTGTGATACTGAAGTAGGATGTTAAAGTCCTTCATCAACTCTAGCCATCTGCGCTGTCTCATGTTCAACTCCTTCTGAGTGAACACATACTTTAAGCTCTTATGATCTGTGAAGATCTCCACCCTCTCCCCATACAGATAATGCTTCCACAACTTCAGAGAAAATATCACCGCTGCCAGCACCAGGTCGTGGGTAGGGTAGTTCTTCTCATGGGGACGTAATTGCCTAGAAGCATAGGCAATCACCTTCCCATGCTGCAGCAAGACACAACCCAGCCCCTTCCCTGAAGCGTTACTATAAATAGTGAATCCACCTGATCCTGAAGGCAATGTCAGAATCGGAGCTATCGTAAGCCGCTTCTTCAACTCATCAAAAGCTGCCTGATACTCCTCTGACCAAACGAACTCAGCATCCTTCCGGGTCAACCGAGTCAACGGTTCTGCAACCCGGGAGAAATCCTGCACAAATCTCCGATAATATCATGCCAGCCCCAGGAAACTCCCGATCTCTGCAACTGAAGTCGGCACTACCCATGCCTCAACTGCTACAATCTTCTTGGGGTCAACTAAGATACCATCTCCAGTCACCACATGCCCCAGAAAGTCCACCCGGTCCAAGAAGAATTCACACTTGGAGAGCTTCCCATAAAGCTGCTCCCTCCTGAGAGTCTCCAGCACTATCCGCAGATGCTCATCGTGCTCCTCCTCAGTCTTGGAATACACCAAGATGTCGTCTATGAACACCATCATAAACTGATCCAGATACTGGTGGAACACCTTGTTCATTAGGTTCATAAACACTGATGGTGCATTGGTTAGCCCAAACGGCATAACCAAAAACTCAAACTTCCCGTACCGCGTCCTGAAAGCGGTCTTGGGAATATCCTCCCTCTTCACCTTCACCTGGTGATATCCCGACCTTAGATCAATCTTGGAAAATACCCGTGCTCCACCCAACTGGTCAAAAATATCGTCGATCCGCGGCAGTGGGTACTTGTTCTTGATCGTGAGGTTGTTGAGTGCCCTATAGTCAATACACATCCGTACTGATCCATCCTTCTTCGGCACAAACAATACTGGTGCACCCCATGGCGACAAACTCGAGCGGATGAAGCCCTTGTCCTGCAGCTCATCCACTTGCTTCTTCAGCTCCACCAGCTCACTGTTGTTTTCCCGATAGACATGCTGTGAGATGGGTTCCGCTCCTGGAACCAAGTCTATCGAGAACTCTATGTCTCTGTCTGGTGGCAATCCCGGCAACTCCTCTGGAAAAACATTCATATACTCCGCTATCAAGGGGTGTGGAATCGCCTGCTCCACAACCGAGACTCCGCAGAAAACTCTGCTGCTCTGCTCCGCCTGACGTCTGGAGTACTCGAACTCTGGCTCCCCCGGCGCTCTGAAGAGCACTCTACCCCCTCTGCAATCAATGATGGCGTAGTTCATGTTCAACCAATCCATGCCGAGTACTATATCGTAGTTCGGTAATGGCATTACGAGCAGGCTCACCTCCAACTCACGGCCTCCCAAAACAACTCTCCGACCCTTACAAACATCACGTACGAGGATAATGCCACCCCCGGTTGTGATCTTGTAAGTCCTAGACAACGATTTAGCTATGATACCGTGTCTAACCGCAAAAGATACTGATATAAAACTATGCGAAGCACCGAAATCGAATAATGCAAAAGCTGGACTGGAGCCGAGGAGAATCGAACCTGCAATCAGCTCTCCTATCACCTCTGCATCCTCAACCACCATGGCGAAAGCTCCCCCCGGCTGGCCTCCCCTGGCCTGCTGCTGGTAGTGAACAAATCTCTGCTGCTGGGTCGGCAGGACTGGTCCCCTCTGCGGTCCCCCTGGAACCTTGGCTCCTGCTCCTGCTCCCTGTCCTGATCGTCCCGAGAACATAGGGCACTCCCTCAGATGATGGTCTGCTGCCCCACAAAGTAGGCACCTGTCTAGCCTCTTCCTGCACTCGTTCCACTCGTGCCCTGGCTTCTTGCAATAAGCACAGGTGGTGGCCTGCTGCCTTGGTGCCTGCTGCTGCACCCTCTGCTGCTGATGCGGCACTGGCTGGTGCCTCGGCTGCTGAAACTGCTGTGGCTGGAACCTCTGCTGCTGGTGGTGCTGCTGGTGCTGCTGCTGAAAGTGCGGCCTCTTGGCCGGTCCTCAGCTACTGCTGTCTCCCTGGGAGTCTCGCCCCCTCTTGAGCCTAAGCTCAAAATCATCCTCTGCAGCTAGTGCGTCCACCAGGATCTCCTCAAATGTAGCGCTGCGGGCGTTCTTGGTGTAGGACTTGACCTCCTTTACCAAGCCCTTTTGGAACCTCCGGGCCTTCGTCGTCTCTGACAAGTCCTCCTTAAATCTGCTCAGGCGGCAGAACTCTCATGCGTACTCCTCCACGGACTGGTTCCCCTGGACTAGGGCCTCGAACTGGGTCTCGAGGGCTCCCAGTGCTGCGTCTGGAAAGAACTTCTCCTTGAACAGCTTCTTGAATGCTGCCCAAGTCTGTCCTACTGTGCCAACCCTCGGGTCGGTCTGGTACCAGTTACGGGCCAGATCCTGCATCATGCTGGCCGCTGCCTCTATCTGGAGTCTCGTCGGGATCTCAGCCAATCTAAAAATCTCCTCTATATGCTCGATCCACCTATCGGCATACAAGATCCCATCTGTCCCCCGGAAGTCTCTAGGGTGCATCTTCTGGAAATCTTGGATGCCCTTCTCCCATGGCTGGTGCGGCTGCGGGGCTGCCGCTGGCTGAGCTACGAATCTCTCCACTGCGGTCACTGCCAGCTCAATGCCTCGAGTGAGCTCCGCCGTGTGCCTCTGCTGCTGGGTCTGCTGACCCTCCATGTACTGCCGGAAGAAAACTAACAGCTGAACGGCGTCAACTGTCCCTGCAGGTGGCTGCTGCTGGAAGGGCTCCTCTGCGATGACTGGGTCCTGCCTCCGAGCCGGTGGAGGCATACCCCCTGCTGCTGCTGCTGGAGCCTAAATACGAACAGAGGTGGCAAGAGCTGCAGTCTCCTGTCTCTGCTGAACTGGCTGAAAGATAGCAGATCCCTCTATAGCATCTCCATGAATGGTACGCTGCTGACGAGTCTCTACCATCCTGAAGATAGACCAAACAAGAGTATCAATTTCTGAGAAAGAAGCGATATAACAAAGGCGGACAATTAAAATTCAAAAGGATCAGCTGACAATAAGGATTTAGATGGCAATAAAAGAATTTTTTTCCTAATGTGATTGAGTACCTTAAAAATTAATGTCCTATATCCTACTGCAGGCTGTAGTGATACTCTAGTTCGAATACCACTACACTTCTAGTCTAGGACCTACATGGGCCACCACTAAAAACGTATCATGACCCGCACCCTAGAGTAAGGGCACGAGACGTGGGTACGTCCAGCCTACGCCGCAGTGTCGGCGGTAGAACGCTGTCCTAGGTCACAACATCTAGCAATAATATACTAAGCAGTTTATACTCCCCGAATGGGGGTGACATGATAAAAGTAAACTCAATCACAACTAAGGAAGAAGAAGCACGACATGATATAGAACTCAAGGAATACAGATGATAAAATAGCAGATAGATAGATAAATAAACTGCTGAAATGAAAGGGAAATCACAAGTACAAACAGAGAGTCTAAGTGTCTAAGATAAATATATAATCCCAGATCCCAAGTATCAATATGTACAATCATCCATAGAATGATGTAAATGAAAACATCCTAGTCTAAGGGTGTGTCATCCACAGCTAGTGGGGCCTGCTGATGGTCCAGGTCCAACATCTCATCTAAGATGGCACCGTAATAGGTATCCACACCAGCCTCCTCCTTATCCTCTGTAATATTTTCAACAGGTCCAGTCAGGACAGGAGCGAGCACAATACATCTCAACAAGTCATAGCAGGAAAAGGAATTATAATCATGCTAGAGAATAGAATACAGGAAACTGAAGAATAGCAAAATGTAAGAGAGAGACTGTAAGTAAATATCTATGATATATATAAAGAGAGACAGTGCTAGTGATTCAGAGTACTGCATAAACATGTGAATGGCCAAGGACTGATTCATGATTACACTACTTGGAATTGATTCATGATTACACTACTTGGATTTATACACATGTTCATTTATACTCCCCCATCCCCAATCAATACACAAGGATCCATTCAAGTTACGTTAAGATTCATGATTATACTACGTTGCCCATAAAGGGTGATTCATGAATTGATTCGTGAAGGCTCGGTGATCATGAGGGTACATGAGTCACTAGCTCATTCCCGAAAATTCATGATAATAGAAGCATAAGATACGTGATGTAAGTGAAACACACATGAGACAAAAGTATCTGATGCTCCCAAGAAGGATAACATCTCATGAAGGGATCCATATAGTACCAATCCGTGTTCCAACGTGCCAGCATCAAGTAAGATAGTCTAAAGCAGGAAATATAATCCTAAACATGATATGAAATGATCAGAGAATGTACTCGCCTGGTATCTGGTGGCTGATGGCGGAGACGACGATGATGGTGGAGGAGACGACGATGATGGTGGTGCTGGTCGAAGTGGTAGCGGTGCTGGTAGGGAAGGTGGCCGAAGATGGAGGGAGGGGCTAGGGGTGAGTGTAGGAAGAGCAGAGAGAGAATTTGGGGACGGGGCGGCCGAGAGTAAAAGTGAGGGGAGAGAGAGAGTGTTAGGGTTTGGGGAGGGGTAGATGTAGGTAAAAAATAATAATAGCAATAACAATAATAAAAATAAAAAAATAATAATGAGGATAAACTCACATTCCAAGTAAACAATAATAAAATTTTAAGAATACCCGAAATTAAAAATCCTCAAAATACACCAATACAGTCATATACCTATTTCCAAAATAGGGATCTGACATCCGGCCTAGGCGGAAATCAAGGGCGGCTTACGGTTCTGGCCTGGGTACGGACTTGGCCACCCAGGAAACATAAGTACGGGAGTATTTCAAGAGACTATCAAGGTGATACCAGCCATCACGCTATGATAGGTAAGAATACCAAAGGAGAATATATCCAAATTGGCTTGTGGTGCCAGCGACCGGTGCATATAGATTAAGTGGGCTTTACTGGTGGCAATCCACGTACAAGTCCTTTTGAACATGCTTAAAATGTAACACACCAAATGATAAAGAGTACTTCGTGCAAATGAGTTAGAAAACACGCCTACGACGCGCTAGGACCTCAGGCAGGGACACGCCCTTGACATTGAAAGTTTATAAGAATTATTGACTAACTTGGTTTACTTTGGACAGGAAAGGCCGGACGGTAAGTATGGGTAAGTCGTGCATGTATTTCCATACAAACACTTGAATTCGGCAATACGAGATAGGTTATGAAATATGCCATGAAACTGATCCTAAGGCAAGATAAGAAAGACAATGAATGATAGACGGTGCACAAAAGTAAATAAAATATGTTTGGTAATGATAGCATTGTGGGCGAGCTAGCCTCCCCACCAGTGCATAACAATGTACTGATAACACTAAAGTTTGCTTACAGGGGGCAGAAGATGTCGGCGGGTGCGGAGCTTTCCTCGAACGAGCTAAGGCACGAAGCTAACTCTGGAGCCTTGGAGCGTTGCAAGGAGCTAAAGCACCCTATACAGGACATAATGTATCGGAACATTGCCATGAATCATTCCATGTTGTAAGTCACTTGGCACGCCTTTTATGTTTCAGAGAGAGAGCTTGAGAGACTTGTAAACTCGGCCTAGCACCGCTTGTAAACTTTTTGAAAATCAATAAAGAATTTGAATTCGCTTCAACTTGTATTCATTTACTTTTCGTTGCAAACAGGGACACTCTGTGCGACTCTGTGGCCTAGCTCAAATCGGCCATTTCTGGGATTAGCCTTGTACGGGCACAACCTAGGCTCGTGCGGCATCATACCTTAGCGAGGACGATCGCTCCTACGGGAGCGGGGCATGACAGGCCTCGCAATGTCCATAGGGAACAACCCCTCTCGAAGCTTCCTCCCGTCACACATCGGCCTAAAGATCTCATTTTTATGGATGTTCAATTCAAGACCCCTTCTAGACCGGTCTCACAAATAATGTCAAGTGCTTTAGCTATAATGTCCCGCTCCGTACGGTGTATTACGATGAGTTGTTGACTCGAAGAGTTACGTTGACCCAATGAAGGATCGATGCAAGAGTTACGTTGGCCGAAGATAAGCTTTGAGTCGATTGGAATCTATAAATCGAATCGATGCAAAGGATAAGTCTCATTTGAGCAAGTGCGGATTTTAGTTGATCTGGTGCAGGCTATGCTTCTACGATGGACGATAAGAGGTCGGCATTTTGCCTTATTCAGTAAAGTGTCCGCGAAACCAAATCGTCGTCTTGCAACGGAGTGTGGCATGGGCACGATAGGCCAAATCAATCGAGTAGCTCAAAGGAATGGCTAAGTTCGAGAGTTAGCTATACAACCAAGTTATGGAAATCGAGCAACTTCAACTCGGCAAAACGACAAGGCGCATCGACTTAAGGTGGGCGGGTTCTTGACTCTCTCTCCCTATTCCTTCACGTCTAATAAAAATGTATCCTTGTATGCGTAAGTTGTTATCAAATAAGCGAGCGTAGCTCGAACGGTTAAGGGTCTTAGTATGTGTTGAACGTTAAGATAGAACATTGAACAATCGAAGCGACGTACATCATGTGTACGAGTCGCGGTAGGTCATGATGGTAGAACATTGAAAGACAATATTGAGATGTGCATCACGTGCACGACTCCGAGAACATTGAACACTAGGCTTAGAATATTGATTATGGCGTTAAGCATGCCCTCGTGCACGAAAACTATGAAATGACTAAGTAACTACGGAACTAGGCTATGTGAATAACTTATGAACGAAATGCGTTGAATATAAGTACGAGAAGTCTAAGCCGTTGGGCGTCGTGCATCAATATGGATGTGTTGGGGCATGATGTCGTCGAAACTTGAGATAGAGATGGTGGATTATGTTTATGGAACATGAGATTGGTTGGTATGATATGACTTGTATGCTATGGCGCGTATTGTATGGTCAATGGACTCGGATGACCCGTGCACGGGTGCGGCTTCCCTCGGTGTCACGACCCGCACCCACTGTAAGGGTACGAGAGCGTGACAACGCCCAGCCTACGCCGCAGTGTCGGCGGTAGAAAGCTGTTCTAGGTCATGAACTATAACTAACATAATATGAATGCTCTCCATAAGGAGGCCAACACGGAGGTGCAACTCAATCACAATCTAGAGATAGAATATGGTACGATAAAATAAATAAGAGAATCCTCAACTGAGATATAACAGAAATGAAATACAAGTCTATCATCTCTAAAATATACAACTCTGAAAATAAGACAACAGCTAACCATGAAAAGAAAGGACAGTCTAAGCTATCTACACTATACAAGGTATCATCCTGAGCAGCTGCCTGAACCTCCCCAGGGGTCCAGGTTGCGAGTGTCATCTAGGCAAGCTCCAAGTAAGGGGGTGCAGGGTTCCTCATCATCCTCTGTAAAATTTTCAACAGGTCCAGTCAGGACAGGAGCGAGTACAGTACATCTCAACAGTTCATAGCAGGTTAGAAAATATAATCATGCAGTAAAGTAAGATATAGATACTAAAGA
This sequence comes from Iris pallida, assembly GCA_029216955.1. NCBI lineage: Eukaryota > Viridiplantae > Streptophyta > Magnoliopsida > Asparagales > Iridaceae > Iris > Iris pallida. Next base: position 6,278,699 of record JANAVB010029816.1, on the reverse strand, counting down.
AATACAGTATGTAAACAGAGAGAGAAAACTGTAATGGAAATATCTACTATAAGTAGAGAGCTAATAGTAACTAGTGAGTCAGAGTAAAATATAAACATGTGAATGGCATAGGAGGTTCATGACTACAGCTAAGAGAGTGATTCATGACTACAGCTACTTGGATAATATTCACATGTCTATTTCTACTCCTCCAACCCCAATCAATACACAAAGATCCGTTCAAGTTATGTTAAGGTTCGTGAAACTTCACATGGCTCATAAAATGAGTGATACGTGAAGGTGATTCATGGAGGCTCTGTGAACATGAGAGTACATGTGTCACAGGCGATTCGTGAATCAGAGGAAGCATAGAGATACGTGATGATTCGTGAAACGCACAAAACATGCTGTATCCGATGCTCTCGAGGGAGATAACATCTCATGAAAAGATCTATATAGTACCAATCCGTGTGACCAACGTGACAATATCAAGTAAAGTAATTTAAAGCAGGAAAATAATTCTAAACAGGATATGAAATGATCAGATAATGTACTCGCCTCGTATCTGAATGTCTGAAGTAAATGTACTGTCCGAGATGAGGTACCTGACTCCTAGTTAGAGCAACACAAGTCAAGATGTACACAGGGAATGATAAATATAATCTACAATGCATCTGCATGCCGTCTAGGTCAAACTAGACTAGAGTCAACACTTGGTCAACTCCAGTCAACTAGACTAGTCAAACTAGGTCAACTAGGTCAAATCCTAGCCCAACAAGTCTAATAAGTCTCACTAGGCCTAACCAAGCCTAGTCTAGCAATCACACACCAATCACAAGGCTATACAAGCCAAACACAAGCTATCACATTCAATATTATACATAAGAGAAAGGAAGCTAACATGTAGAGCTATGTGTGTGTGTGTGAACATGGACGTGTACATGAAAAGAGAAATCAACACTAGTTATGAGTTTACACTACACATGGCATGACTATGTCTAATAGTCTATTAAGAATACATCTATCCTATAGTCACTATACAATTCTACCCATACTCCATATCATGATACATTATATCTTATATATCACCATACACCATATATAACTAATATATATATATATACAAACTTATATACTCATATATAGGGAAAACTTATATACATATATATCACAATTCATATATGTATACATAGGAAGGGAGTGAAGGGGGTATGTTAGGGTTGTTATGGACTGGTCTTTAGATGGCTATGGGGACTGTCAACAGTGGGCAGTAACATGGAGCAAGGGGGCTTGATATGAGGCCAACTAAGTGGCTATCTAGGAAGGGTATTAAGGGACAGATTTGTGTGCTTGGAGGGGCTGTTTCCAGGTTGTGTGTAGGGGCAAGATAGGGACTTATATGGACAGTTATATGACTGTTTTAGAGGGTGAAAACAGTGCCTATACACAGGAATAGGTAATGTGACAGGAATATATATGTAGGCTGAAATCAATGTGCAAGGGTGGAAGAAAAACAGTGTACTTGTGTCACATAATTTGGGTGTGTGTGTGACTGATTGTGTGGCAATACAAGAGGGTTTGTGTAATAGGGTTATGTGTGTGTGTGATATAGAGTGAATCAGTGAAGGGGGCACTGTCTCAGGTTACAGTCCAGTCCAAGTGACAGTGTAGGGTATACATTGGTGGTCAACAATGTGTGTGTTAGAGGAAAGGCCTGTGTGAAGGAAGTATACAGTGTGCAAGTGTAGGCAATGCATAGAGGGAAATGTGGTGTCAATGTGTTCATGTATGTGTGTTCCAGGAATAGAGTGTGGGCTGCTACAATGTGTATGTCAAACATTTGTGTGTTAATAGGGATATTAAGGATAGTTTCAGTTTTTGAATATCCTTCTCAGGCTCATAGTGTATAAATGTGTGAGTGAATGCAGTGAGGGAGAAACAACCCAAAAACTGAGGATGAGACCAACATCTCAACCCAATTGTTCACAACCAACCAATCCTGAGGATACATCCCAGGTATCCTAAGAACAAGGTTCACAGTTTAGAGGCAACCTGAGAATTGAGTTTCAAGACTCGAAATCAAATCGAAAGCCAATACAAAACATGAAACCCAATCTCAGTTTACAGGAAAGGGTGATTACCTAAAATAAAATCAGTTGAGAACTATAGGGAAAAAATCTGGGAAATAGTGTCTACATTGTAGCTTAGTGAAATGAGAGTTAATTCTCAGGTTTTGGAAAAAAATGACAGTTCATCCCATCTTGAAATCCAAATTTTGAATTACTTAACATACATTGGATCCAATAAAACATGAAAATAGAATTCCACTCCTTAAAGCCAACATCACAGTTAACAATGAATTTAAAATCAACCCAAAACTCAGGAAATCATTGTTATACTTGAGTGTTCTCAGGTTTTCGAAAAGGACAGTTAAAAGCAAACCAATACCCAATGATATTTCAAAATCGATCACCACTACAATAAAGTCTTAGTGCAACCAATCTCAGCTAAGCATAGGAAAAATATGTACACCATCATGTTACAATTTCTCAGTTTTAAAAGGAAAAGGGAATCAGTTCATAAATAAATCATTCATTCGAATCTCAGTTAAACAGTATTTGAAACCCACTCATTGCCAAATCTCATTTTAAACTAAAAGCAAATTTCAAATTGAAATACTTACCTATCCATGAGTTATAAACATGTGGGAGAATATTAATTAGTGAAGAATCATCAAATAAACTGGAATTTAACTCCAAACTAATTATCTTAGATTAATGTATCAGTGAACTAATTGAATACCAAACTTCCAGTTCAATTTGAATGCTTAAATAGAAACTAAAACCCAATTTCAACAAAACATAACACCAATGGACATCTCAAAGCCAAAGAAACATGACAACCAATGTAAAACTGGAAATTAATCATCACATAATATCTGAAATCCAGTGAACTCACTGTTCAAATAACAGTATCAGAGAAACAAGCCAATTTCGAAAACCCAATCGAATACCACTCGAACTCAAAAGACAGGGGTGCACAGTGACTAGGACATGTCACTCATGACCCCACGAGTCGTCTTGTGTCCAAGAACATAACACGAACCGTGTCCAATCACAACACACAAATACAGACACAACTGTGCACACAATCATCGTGTTCGTGGATACGACATGACACGAATTAGGACACGTGCTTGTGCACAGAGGTTCGCCCATATTAGGTCTAGGATTCCCACATCCTGAATCGGGTCATGGTCGTGTCGTGTCCTAACTGAACGTGCGTATCAGTGAGGGTGAATTCCAGTGCGTGCACACAGTGCGTGTCCAGTGCGCGCGTGATTTCTCCTCGCGTGGTGAATCATATGCTCCCAAATTTTGGGAGCATGGTGGCAGTCACTGCCCACCCAAAATTTCGTGTGTCCTCGTGTCCTGTGTCGTGAGAAACAGACCCCGTGATGCAGGACACAGGGACAGTACACAGACAGCGTGTTCTGTCCCTCGTGTGGACACGACATGACACGAAACACCCAAGTGTCCACACAAAAATCACAGAGCAACCCTAGATCTACAATCCTCTTCAAACAGATTTCTAAAACAATAAAATAAATTCCTTAGAGGTATTTCTACAAACACTTAGGTATCCTATTGGATACGTGTCCGATACGGACACGAAATAGGTCCACCAAGACACGAAACTAATTCCTACTGTTAGGGGACTCCTAGAGCTGTCCAAATATACAAGAAAACTGGAATTTCATGGAGAGAATGAGAAGTTACCTATTGGTGTTCTTCTCCAAATAAAGCTTTAAAATGGGGGATCCTTCTTGCTAATCCCAAAGCTCCAAATTGTCCCAAATTTGAGAATGACCTCCATGAACAGAAAGTATACCTAAATTAGAACCTATTGCAATTTGTTTAAGGGAAAAAGGAGATCAAATGGAATTTCTATGAATTTCTAAAGTTGGGAAAATACCTTCTCCTTAAGCTTGTTCTTTCCTAAAAGAGGCTAGCCCTAAATGGAAGAGAGTATAAATAGGGGTAGGGTTCCCAATGTGGCTGGTCATAGTGGGTTAGGGTGAGGGTTTAGTGATGGGCTATGGGCTTGGGACTCTATGGGCTTTAGGGCTAGTTATTGATTTAAGTTTTAATCACAAGTCATGGCTTATGACTTGAATCTAACTTAAGTCAAATAACCATACCATGGGTCAACTCTAGTCTAACTAGGGTTACATGACCTAACCAAGTCCAAATACCACTAGGGTTAGCTTCTAGGTTAGCCTACCAAGGTCATTGCTAGTCAAAGTCAACCTAGTCAACCCTCATTCAAACAATTCCAAAATAAATTCTAAAAATCCTCATAAATTCAAATAAATTATAATAAATCCAAATAACCCTAAAAATGTCAAAATACCCTAATCACATGGCTAGGCTCTAGGGTAGGCAGTATCTACTAATCACTAACACAACACCAAAATCATAAGTCATAAATTTAAATAGTTTAAAATTAATTAAAAATCACTAAAAATTCTAATATAAAATAAATATCATTAATTAATAATTATAATTACAAAATTTCAAAATTACCCTCTTCTGGAAAACTGGGTGTTACAATCCTACCCACCTTATAAAAATTTCGTCCTCGAAATTAAGATGGTAGCAGTCCTTCTAGGTCAAACACCCCACAATCAAAGTCTCAAACATACCGTCAGATAATCATATGCGTCTGTCCAAAATCATATTGTCCAGAGTCTTCATCATGCTAGTGAACAAGGCTACGATAATCACAGAGTCCTTGACTAAGGTACGTTCCCTTAGGTTCATGGTATTTAAAATTTTCGTATTGCCGCATGCGACGATGAAAACCTTAAATTCCCATACCCGAGAAATACATCCAAAGTCTGACTACGTGTCCTCACTATGCCAACTATCACGACTATCGAAGATTCTAGATCCCATGATTTAGGTGACCTAGCCCATATGATTTTCTCAGAAGAAAAACAACACAACAAAAGAGTAACATGACAAAATTAATCAATCAACAAGGAACAGATGGAATCGGATTTCAAGGTAATTATAAAAGACAATTTCGGGAATGGAATTGAGAAGAACGGAACTTGCAGCAAGATCTCCGACGGTCTGTGCATCCTCGACTGTCCTAACGATAGCTCGCCCTGCTAGTTTCCTCCAGCCTGATGCTGATACTGCACAAATCTCTGCTGCTGATGCTGCATGAATCGCTGCTGCTGAGAGAAATCAAAAATGACGAGAAAAAATCTCTGTACAGATAGAGGTGCACCTCCAATGTAACAGAAATGCCAACCTGAGTCGGCACAACAAAAGCTGCGATCTCGAGGCCTGATGAACAGGACGAGAGGTGGCCAGCCTCTCGATAGTATCCCCCGAACCGAAGTGATGAGATCCTGTCTTCATAACCATCATAAAAACAGATCAAACAAGGAGCAATTTCTGAGAATGAAGCGAAAATTCAAAGGAGGAAAGTTTATATTCAAGGGAAGTCAATAAGCAACAATTTTAGACAAAGGAATCTGATTAAGAGTTTTTTCCTAATGTGACTGAGTACCTCTAAAAATAATTCTAATCCTGCTGCAGGCTGTAGTGATACTCTAGTTCGAATACCACTACATAAACTCGACATGCATGGGCCACCACTAAAAATGTGTCACGACCCGCACCCACTGTGAGGGTACGAGAGCGTGACAACGCCCAGCCTACGCCGCAGTGTCGGCGGTTGAATGCTGTTCTAGGTCATGAACTATAACTAACATAATATGAATGCTCTCCATAAGGAGGCCAACACGGAGGTGCAACTCAATCATAATCTAGAGATAGAATATGGTACGATAAAATAGATAAAAGAATCCTCAACTTAGATACAACAGAAATAAAATACAAGTCTATCATCTCTAAAATATACAACTCTGAAAATAAGACAACAGCTAAACATGAAAAGAAATGACAGTCTAAGCTATCTACACTATACAAGGTATCATCCTGAGCAGCTGCCTGAACCTCCCCAGGGGTCCAGGTTGCGAGTGTCATCTAGGCAAGCTCCAAGTAAGGGGGTGCAGGGTTCCTCATCATCCTCTGTAAAATTTTCAACAGGTCCAGTCAGGACAGAAGCGAGTACAGTACATCTCAACAGTTCATAGCAGGTTAGAAAATATAATCATGCAGTAAAGTAAGATATAGATACTGAAGAAATACAGTATGTAAACAGAGAGAGAAAACTGTAATGGAAATATCTACTATAAGTAGAGAGCTAATAGTGACTAGTGAGTCAGAGTAAAATATAAACATGTGAATGGCATAGGAGGTTCATGACTACAGCTAATAGAGTGATTCATGACTACAGCTACTTGGATAATATTCACATATCTATTTCTACTCCTTCAACCCCAATCAATACACAAAGATCCGTTCAAGTTATGTTAAGGTTCGTAAAACTTCACATGGCTCATAAAATGAGTGATACGTGAAGGTGATTCATGGAGGCTCTGTGAACATGAGAGTACATATGTCACAGGCGATTTGTGAATCAGAGGAAGCATAGAGATACGTGATGATTCATAAAACGCACAAAACATGTTGTATCCGATACTCCCGAGGGGGATAACATCTCATGAAAAGATCTATATAGTACCAATCCGTGTGACCAACGTGACAGTATCAAGTAAAGTAATTTAAAGCAGGAAAATAATTCTAAACAGGATATGAAATGATCAGAGAATGTACTCGCCTCGTATCTGAATGTCTGAAGTAAATGTACTGTCCGAGATATGGTACCTGACTCCTAGTTAGAGCAACACAAGTCAAGATGTACACAGGGAATGATAAATATAATCTACAATGCATCTGCATGCCGTCTAGGTCAAACTAGACTAGAGTCAACACTTGGTCAACTCCAGTCAACTAGACTAGTCAAACTAGGTCAACTAGGTCAAATCCTAGCCCACAAGTCTAATAAGTCTCACTAGGCCTAACCAAGCCTAGTCTAGCAATCACACACCAATCACAAGGCTATACAAGCCAAACACAAGCCATCACATTCAATATTATACATAAGAGAAAGGAAGCTAACATGTAGAGCTATGTGTGTGTGTGTGAACATGAAGGTGTACATGAAAAGAGAAATCAACACTAGTTATGAGTTTGCACTACACATGGCATGACTAGGTCTAATAGTCTATTAAGAATACATCTATCCTATAGTCACTATACAATTCTACCCGTACTCCATATCATGATACATTATATCTTATATATCACCATACACCATATATAACTAATATATATTTACAAACTTATATACTCATATATAGGGAAAACTTATATACATATATATCACAATTCATATATGTATACATAGAAAGGGAGTGAAGGGGGTATGTTAGGGCTGTTATGGACTGGTCTTTAGATGGCTATGGGGACTGTCAACAGTGGGCAGTAACATGGAGCAAGGGGACTTGATATGAGGCCAACTAAGTGGCTGTCTAGGAAGGGTATTAAGGGACAGATTTGTGTGCTTGGAGGGGCTGTTTCCAGGTTGTGTGTAGGGGCAAGATAGGGACTTATATGGACAGTTATAGGACTGTTTTAGAGGGTGAAAACAGTGCCTATACACAGGAATAGGTAATGTGACAGGAATATATATGTAGGCTGAAATCAATGTGCAAGGGTGGAAGAAAAACAGTGTACTTGTGTCACATAATTTGGGTGTGTGTGTGACTGATTGTGTGGCAATACAAGAGGGTTTGTGTAATAGGGTTATGTGTGTGTGTGATATATAGTAAATCAGTGAAGGGGGCACTGTCTCATGTTACAGTCCAGTCCAAGTGACAGTGTAGGGTATACATTGGTGGTCAACAATGTGTGTGTTAGAGGAGAGGCCTGTGTGAAGGAAGTATACAGTGTGCAAGTGTAGGCAATGCATAAAGGGAAATGTGGTGTCAATGTGTTCATGTATGTGTGTTCCAGGAATAGAGTGTGGGCTGCTACAATGTGTGTGTCAAACATTTGTGTGTTAACAGGGATATTAAGGATAGTTTCAGTTTTTGAATATCCTTCTCAGGCTCATAGTGTATAAATGTGTGAGTGAATGCAGTGAGGGAGAAACAACCCAAAAACTGAGGATGAGACCAACATCTCAACCCAATTGTTCACAACCAACCAATCCTGAGGATACATCCCAGGTATCCTGAGAACAAAGTTCACAGTTTAGAGGCAACCTGAGAATTGAGTTTCAAGACTCGAAATCAAATCGAAAGCCAATACAAAACATGAAACCCAATCTCAGTTTACAGGAAAGGGTGATTACCTAAAATAAAATCAGTTGAGAACTATAGGGAAAAAATCTGGGAAATAGTGTCTACATTGTGGCTTAGTGAAATGAGAGTTAATTCTCAGGTTTTGGGAAAAAATGACTGTTCATCCCATCTTGAAATCCAAATTTTGAATTACTTAACATACATTGGATCCAATAAAACATGAAAATAGAATTCCACTCCTTAAAGCCAACATCACAGTTAACAATGAATTTAAAATCAACCCAAAACTCAGGAAATCATTGTTATACTTGAGTGTTCTCAGGTTTTCGAAAAGGACAGTTAAAAGCAAACCAATACCCAATGATATTTCAAAATCGATCACCACTACAATAAAGTCCTAGTGCAACCAATCTCAGCTAAGCATAGGAAAAATATGTACACCATCATGTTACAATTTCTCAGTTTTAAAAGGGAAAGGGAATCAGTTCATAAATAAATCATTCATTCGAATCTCAGTTAAACAGTATTTGAAACCCACACATTGCCAAATCTCATTTTAAACTAAAAGCAAATTTCAAATTGAAATACTTACCTATCCATGAGTTATAAACATGTGGGAGAATATTAATTAGTGAAGAATCATCAAATAAACTAGAATTTAACCCCAAACTAATTATCTTAGATTAATGTATCAATGAACTAATTGAATACCAAACTTCCAGTTCAATTTGAATGCTTAAATAGAAACTAAAACCCAATTTCAACAAAACTTAACACCAATGGACATCTCAAAGCCAAAGAAACATGACAACAAATGTAAAACTGGAAATTAATCATCACATAATATCTGAAATCCAGTGAACTCACTGTTCAAATAACAGTATCAGAGAAACAAGCCAATTTCGAAAACCCAATCGAATACCACTCGAACACAAAAGACAGGGGTGCACAGTGACTAGGACATGTCACTCATGACCCCACGAGTCGTCTTGTGTCCAAGAACATGACACGAACCGTGTCCAATCACAACACACAAATACAGACACAACTGTGCACACAATCATCGTGCACGTGTTCATCGTGTTCGTGGACACGACACGACATGAATTAGGACACATGCTTGTGCACAGAGGTTCGCCCATATTAGGTCTAGGATTCCCACATCCTGAATCGGGTCATGGCCGTGTCGTGTCCTAACTGAACGTGCGTATCAGTGAGGGTGAATTCCCGCGCGTGCACACAGTGCGTGTCCAGTGCGCGCGTGATTTCTCCTCGCGTGGTAAATCATATGCTCCCAAATTTTGGGAGCATGGTGGCAGTCACTGCCCCAACACTCACCCAAAATTTCGTGTCCTTGTGTCCTGTGTCGTGAGAAACAGACCCCGTGATGCAGGACACAGGGACAGTACACAGACAGCGTATTCGTGTCCCTCGTGTGGACACGACCCGACACGAAACACCCAAGTGTCCACACAAAAATCACAGAGCAACCCTAGATCTACAATCCTCTTCAAACAGATTTCTAAAACAACAAAATAAATTCCTTAGAGGTATTTCTACAAACACTTAGGTATCCTATTGGATACGTGTCCGATACGGACACGAAATAGGTCCACCAAGACACGAAACTAATTCCTACTGTTAGGGGACTCCTAGAGCTGTCCAAATATGCAAGAAAACTGGAATTTTATGGAGAGAATGAGAAGTTACCTATTGGTGTTCTTCTCCAAAGAAAGCTTTAAAATGGGGGATCCTTCTTGCTAATCCCAAAGCTCCAAATTATCCCAAATTTGAGAATGACCTCCATGAACAGAAAGTATACCTAAATTAGAACCTATTGCAATTTGTTTGAGGGAAAAAGGAGATCAAATGGAATTTCTATGAATTTCTAAAGTTGGGAAAATACCTTCTCCTTAAGCTTGTTCTTTCCTAAAAGAGGCTAGCCCTAAATGGAAGAGAGTATAAATAGGGGTGGGGTTCCCAATGTGGCTGGCCATAGTGGGTTAGGGTGAGGGTTTAGTGATGGGCTATGGGCTTGGGCCTCTATGGGCTTTAGGGCTAGTTATTGATTTAAGTTTTAATCACAAGTCATGGCTTATGACTTGAATCTAACTTAAGTCAAATAACCATACCATGGGTCAACTCTAGTCTAACTAGGGTTACATGACCTAACCAAGTCCAAACACCACTAGGGTTAGCTTCTAGGTTAGCCTACCAAGGTCATTGCTAGTCAAAGTCAGCCTAGTCAACCCTCATTCAAACAATTCCAAAATAAATTCTAAAAATCCTCATAAATTCAAATAAATTATAATAAATCCAAATAACCCTAAAAATGTCAAAAATACCCTAATCACATGGCTAGGCTCTAGGGTAGGCAGTATCTACTAATCACTAGCACAACATCAAAATCACAAGTCATAAATTTAAATAGTTTAAAATTAATTAAAAATCACTAAAAATTCTAATATAAAATAAATATATTAATTAATAATTATAATTACAAAATTTCAAAATTACCCTCTTCTGGAAAACTGGGTGTTACACTCGGACGGTTACGACTGGGGCACCGGGACCGTTCGGCCTAGGAGGGAATTATGTATGGTATTTATGGTACACATCATTCGAACGGATTGCGACCGTCCAGTATTGTGATAAGCTATGATATCAGTAAGTTTGGGATCCTTCGGATACTGGGCTAGTAACCCGTATCGAAGCGATCATAGGCTTACACATAAGGATGCCAAGTCCATTACGGTGCGAAACACCGTGACCTTCATATAGATAGGGCCGGTGGGCTGAGATTATAGTTGGGTGCAGGTGCAGAGCCTGCCACCCTTATGCATATGTCGAAGTATGGCTGATTGGTTGCGTGAATTGTATGAATTCTTATGTAAGTTCTGACCATTGCAGTTTAGGCAAAATGGGACGGAGACGAGCACGATCACTATATTTATGTTCATATTATGTCTAACTGTATCTGCTGTAGGAACACGGTATTGGACACATTTATAATAGTTGCTATGTTGAATATTGCCATGAAACCGATCCTAAGGCTAAATAGAAAGATCACCAAAATAAGATGCATGTTTCACTAAATATACTTAGTGTTGGTTGGGTACGAGTGGGTCTTGATCAGTGCAGCAAGGACGAAAGCACTAATCCCCACTAGTTTGCTTGCAGTTTCAGGCTATGATCGGCTCGGGACGGGACTTGGCTTGGATGTGCCGAGGCATGGAGTCCTTAGCGTTTCAAGAGGAGCTACCACATAGGCGTTCGGACTTGCGACATGGAGATGTTCGGTCGAAGACTACTTGTTGGCTATAAAGAGACATAATGTATGGAATAATGCAAATCCTTTGTGTGCTAGAGAGATTATGAGCGTTGTAGCCAGTTGGCATATTCAGTTGGGCTATTCAAGCCTTTGTAACCTTCAGTTTATTATGAATAAAAGAGATTCTTATTGTATACTCTGTTTCTCTTCCGCTTCTCATGTTATCAATTTGAGATAAACACTATGTGAACATGTTATCTTGCCTTACACGAGCGTAACTCCAGGCTCGTGCGGCATCACGTTCCAGCGAGGATGATGATTCGGGTAAAATCTAGCGAGGACGAACGATTTTCCGGATCGGGGCGTGACAAGTAGGTATCAGAACAGTTCCATCCTCTAGACCGTGAACGAATCTCTTTGACCCTCAGTTGCTTTTCTATCGAAAATCAGTTGACTCTAAGTTGTTTCCGCAGTCGCATGGCTCATGGATCTGCTCGATGCTGCATTGGACGTTCCATAAAATAAGTCTATATTAAGTGCGTACATCTGCCACAAGTATGTTGTGACTATCACGCTATCTCCGGGTGCCATCGGAGAATGTTGGTTGCACGAAGTGTAACGAGTTATGGAATATTGGTCGCACGAAATGCAACGAATATGGTGATGTTTGTTGCATGAAGTGCAATATGATATACGTATTGTCGATCGTATAAAGTGCGAGGAGTTATGTGTTGTTGGTCGCACGAAGTGCGAAAAGATATGTGTTGTTGGTTGCACGAAGTACAACGAGTCGATATATGAGGTGATATGTGTTACGTGGATATGCGAATGGTTATGTATTGTTGGTTGCATGGGGTACAGCAAGTCTTGAATCGTTCATTGCATCGGTGCAACGAGTCGACATGGTACAATACATGATGTATGGCTATGCGGATGGATAGCGATATGTTGATCGAGATTGAGTAATGATCTTAGGTATCGAGAATGAATTATTGCACGAGTTGCAATGAGTGAGATTGGAAAATCGCGAATGTGATGGTAACGAGTCGAGTTGGTCGCTAAGTCGAGTTTGAGTAGGCGAACTTGTAAGTTGGCCGCATTGAATCGAGTTTCGAAGTAGGCGAACGTTTATGTTGGCCGAATGTCGCATTGAGCCTTGAGTTAGCTAATGTTGCGTGTGTGATCGATATGATCGCCAAGGCACGGTTGGCTCGGGAATGAATGTCAAATTTGAGCGAACGATCGTGCATGTTGGTCCAGTTGTTGTGCCAACTCGAGTAAGCGAACGCTAGAAATAGGGTCGAAAAGATCGCCACGGGATAGTTAACTTGAAATAGATGTCGGACCTGTGCGGAGTGTAAAGTCGAGTAGTGACTCAATTTCGAGTGGTATATGCAATACCACTTGTCCGATCAGTGAAGTAAGACATTGTATCGATAACGATAGGCTCGATTTCTGAGTGGTATATGCAATACCACTTAGCGATAGCTATATGAAGCCGTTTGGTTACTTGCAATAGATTGTGTCGGTTATGATAGGTTTGTCCTCAATGGACGAAGTAGTACCGAGACTCGAATGGGAATGACTCAATAAAAGTCGACGCAAGTATGCTTCGATGAATTGAGTTGAACGATTATACGAGAAGTCGTATCCATGGATGATACATCGGACGAGGAGTCGTTAAGTATAAGTTAAACGATAGGCTGAGCATAGCGAGAGAATATTGCGTTGAGAAAATAGTTGAGTCGGACGGAACTGACCTAAGTCGGTACGAAACTATTTAGCGCGATGAGTCGGTAGCACGATTTGGAAGTACAAGTTAGGAATATGAGAATGAATATGTGAATCGGAAATTGTGTCATGATGACGGTAGTTAGTTACGACTGAATGGATATGGATGTGTGTGAGACTTGATTCGTATTCGAGTTCGGATAATGGCAGTGCTTACAATAAATTAGAGCTTATGAGAGGGGAAGATGTTCAAGTTATGCATATCGACGATGGTATTGAGGCGTATCAAAGACGATATGCAATAACTCGGGGATACTCTAATCGAATGAAAGAAAATTCTGTTGAGCATTATTGTTGGAGGAATGGATACAAGTTAAGTTGATGGCAGTTTGGATGATAACGGTAGGAATGCTTCTAAGAGTTTGAGAGTGTATGGATATTACATGGATGAAAAAGAAAATGTTTTGGATTACTTCATGGATAACCACTACGTTGACGTTCTTGTCTTGTGCGAGCGCAACACCAGCCTCGCACATACGTCAATCCAAATTAAGGGCGATCGTTCCGCATGAGCACTGGTATGATGATTCATTCGACAGGGATGATCGAACTTACAAGACGTGGCAAATTGGATTTAGACTTGTGGTTTGATGTGAAAGTTGTTCGAGGATGGTTTTGATGAGAATGGAATGTGTCGAACTATGATCACGAATAGGTAAACTCGGACGTGAGGCGAGTAGATGTCATACGACTAGCGAAAATAGTCGACGGTAATGCATGAGTGATTCGAGTAGTAACGACGCATCAGTTGCACGAGGGGGGTAGATAAACTATGGATTGGTGAACTATGTCGGATTGGATAAAGCCTCATGGGAATTGTCGAGAATTGATTTGGCTCCACGATAGGATATTGCATGGTTCGTAGTAATTGTCCCTCGTTGATGATCTTCAATTATCGAGCGTAGTTTCGGGGCAGATGACCCTAGAAGACTTGACAGCCAAATCAAGTGAATGTTGAAGTCCCATAGGACGACCCAATAAAGTTGCATAAGAAATTTCGTCGAGGATAAAGGATGATGTAGTGCATGTTGAGGATAAATCTAAGCGATTTAGTATCGTGTTCGGGATTTGGCGAGTAGCCTTCGACTAGATCGATATGGTCAGAAAATTTATGATCAATCGAATGAGTATGTGAATAGACTTGGTCGTTGATCAAATAGATATTGAGGAACGTACTTAGCATAGTGATGCGGTAAGGCGATTGCAGGGATTCAGCAATGCGCGAGAGCGAAAATAGTAGAATGACCCTAAGAGTTGTGTCATAGATCGGTTTGAGTAACGGTTAGGCTATGTGTGTTTGAGCGCGCGATCTATGATACGAAATGAACTAGTCGGGATTGAATCAAAGATTGAGTAAAGGATTCGTACTCAGTCGAGAATCAGATATGAGCATATTGTAAGAGACCTTGGGTCGAAAAGATTGTTGCCTTTGAGCATCATAGGACTCAAGTTGACCTCTTGTGTCGGGAGAGCGCGAGCATGATGTCTGGATAAGTTACCTAGCGGGGGTAGCCCCAGACCCGATGCATAGGTAGTTCGAGAACGTGGATCATGTTGGAATAGTTGTGCGCTATGAATAGTACGAATTGTAGACGAGAAAAGTTGGACATGTTGGACTTAGTCCATGTCGTTAAGGCCAAATGTTATGAACGACTAGATGAAAGACTTGAGTTATGCGAGAGGTAGAAAATGGTTGGACGAATAGGTGTTGCAAAGAATTGTTGTGATCGAATGCGCAATGACTTAATGCAATACGAGTGTTAGGTGGCCAGCAAGAAACTTATGGGATCGAAGTAACGATTTTTAGTTAAGTTATACGCAGAAATATTTGGGAGGATGATCGCATGTTATAGGATAATGCATACGAGAAGTATTTTGGAAATAGGTGCTAAGATTTGACTAAGTCGAGTATGGAATGATTGGTGCTTGAGGATTTAAATTGAGCATTTTAGCGTTGTTCCGATATCCTACAACTGAGCTTGGCTGAAATGCATATATTGGTGGGACGCCTAAAATATATGTATGATCCAAACTAAGTTGTATGATTCAAACGATAGTAGCACGAGATCGTGAAACGATCTAGCGAGACACTTGGATTAAGTGTTGGTTTCTGTTCGAGGACGAACCTTGTTTTGAGTGGTATATTACGTAATGCCCCGCTCCGCACGGTGTATTACGATGAGTCGTTGACTCGAAGAGTTGCATTGACCCGATGAAGTATCGATGCGAATCGATGCAAGAGTTACGTTGGCCGAAGGTAAGCTTTGAGTCGATTGGAATCTATGAATCGAATCGATGCAAAGGATAAGTCTCATTTGAGCAAGTGATTTTAGTTGATCTGGTGTGCAGGCTATGCTTCTACGCTAGACGATAAGAGGTCGACATTTTGCCTTATTCAGTAAAGTGTCCGCGAAACCAAATCGTCGCCTTGCAATGGAGTGTGGCATGGACACGATAGGCCAAATCAATCGAGTAGTTCAAAGGAATGGCTAAGTCCGAGAGTTAGCTATGCAACCAAGTTATGGAAATCGAGCCGCTTCAATTCGGGGAAACGACAAGGCACATCGACTTAAGGTGGGCAGGTTCATGACTCTCTCTCCCTATTCCTTCACGTCTAATAAAAATGTATCCTTGTATGCGTAAGTTGTTATCAAGTTAGCGAGCGTGGCTCGAACGGTTAAGGGTCTTAGTATTTGTTGAACGTTAAGATAGAACATTAAACAATCGAAGCGACGTACATCATGTGTGCGAGTCGCGGTAGGGCATGATGACAGAACATTGAAAGACAATATCGAGATGTGCATCACGTGCACGACTATGAGAACATTAAACACTAGGCTTAGAACATTGATTATGGCGTTAAGCGTGCCCTCGTGCACGAAAACTACGAAATGACTAAGTAACTACGGAACTAGGCTATGTGAATAACTTATGAACGAAATGCGTTGAATATAAGTACGAGAAGTCTAAGCCGTTGGGCGTCGTGCATCAATACGGATGTGTTGGGGCATAATACTGTCGGAACTTGAGATAGAGATGGTGGATTATGTTTATGGAACATGAGATTGGTTGGTATGATATGACTTGTGTGCTATGGCACGTATTGCATGGTCAATGGACTCGGATGGCCCATACACTGGTGCGGCTTCCCTCGGACGGTTATGACCGGGGCACCGGGACCGTTCAGCCTAGAAGGGAATTATGTATGATATTTATGGTGCACATCATTCGGACGGGTTGCGACCGTCCAATGTTGTGATAAGCTATAATATCAGTAAGTTTGGGATCCTTCGGATACTGGGCTAGCAACCCGTATCGAAGCGATCATAGGCTTACACATAAGGATGCCAAGTCCATTACGGTGCAAAATACCATGACCTTCATATAGATAGGGCCGGTGGGCTGATATTAGAGTTGGGTGCAGGCGCAGGGCCTGCCACCCTTATGCATATATCTAAGTATGGCTGATTGGTTGCGTGAATTGTATGAATTCTTATGTAAGTTCTAACCATTGCAGGCTAGGCAAAATGGGATGGAGACGAGCACGATCACTATGTTTATGTTCATATTATGTCTAACTGTATCTGCTGCAGGAACACGGTATTGGACACATTTATAATAAGTTGCTATGTTGAATATTGCCATGAAACCGATCCTAAGGCTAAATAGAAAGATCACCAAAATAAGATGCATGTTTCACTAAATATACTTAGTGTTGGTTGGGTGCAGTGGGTCTTGATCATTGCAGCGAGGACGAAAGCATTAATCCCCACTAGTTTGCTTGCAAGTTCAGGTTATGATCGGCTCGAGACGGGACTTGGCTTGGATGCGCCGAGGCATGAGTCCTTAGCGTTTCAAGAGGAGCTACCGCATAGGCGTTCGGACTTGCGACATGGAGATGTTCGACCGAAAACTACTTGTTGGCTATAAAGAGACATAATGTATGGAACAATGTAAATCATTTGTGAGCTAGAGAGATCATGAGCGTTGTAGCCAGTTGGCATATTCAGTTGGGCTATTCAAGCCTTTGTAACCTTCAGTTTATTATGAATAAAAGAGATTCTTATTGTATACTTTGTTTCCCTTCCGCTGCTTATGTTATCAATTTGAGATAAACACTATATGAACCTATTATCCTGCCTTGCACGAGCGCAACTCCAAGCTCGTGTGGCATCACGCCCCAGCGAGGACGATGACTCGGATGAAATCTAGCGAGGACGAACAATTTTCCGGATCGGGGCGTGACATTAGCCACCTCCTATGAATCCCCAATGACAGTCCCATCATCAAGATACCACGCATGGAGCAGAAGCTTGCAGTTGTCCCTGATTTTATGTACTAGTGGATGTAACGGAAGAGCAAAAAAAAAGCGGCCCCAGATGGTCGCCTTGTTGTACTCTAGTGGCTGACAAGAGATGTCCGCCTCCAATGTACAACCTCGCTGCTTGACCATATAAAAACTCTACCCACAAAAAAATAAATGGACACCTCGTCCTCACCTCACCTCTCGAAGTAGTGACGTCCTGTCTACTATATTTGGAAAATGATTTACATGTAACCTGCAAATACTTGGTTAATTACACCATAGAGACAGATTAATACTTTGTGAAAGTGACCTTTCACGCATCAAGTCAGAATTACTCTCCTGTTTTTACCTACAAATCCTAAAGCTTTCAGGTCTCAGATTCGTGGTCCATGCCATTTTATGTGAAATGGAGTTTTTGGTCTTCATCGATTTTGCAACGACATAAAAACCTCTTTAAAAACACAATGAAAATCTAAACACAAAATCTTAATATTCCACGAAACCCTAAAACTAAATAACCCATTAAAAATGTATTGCGTTTAATTAATGATAATTAAACATACGTAAGTATAAAGAGACGACTCCCAATCGGACGATGTGGTTCCAACAAATCGTGAAAATTCTAACTGAGTCTATGTTCTAATGATCGCTCGATTATAGTCGGATCAACGTTGCTATAAGCAATCTGACATCCCAAATGTGACTAGTCTAAACTGAATTTTTTATAGTCATTGTTAGCAAACTATTTTTAGGTTTGCAAACATTAGGAAAAGAGTAAAGTTCCGTCGACAGTTGATATAATTTTTTAAATCTATATAAAATTTATTATTATACATATGCAGTATTTATTTGGTTTAAATAAACTATATAATTTTGTAATATTTTAATATGTATTTTTTAAGTCAATATAAAATTATTATTATCTCTTTGCAAATTTATTTTAGTTTAAATAATACAAATAATTTTATAGATAATTGATAATATTTTGCTATATATATATATATATATATATATATATATATATATATATATATATATATATATATATATATATATATTTATTTATTTATTTATTTATTTATTTATTTATTTATTTATTTATTTATTTATTTATTTATTTATTTATTTATTTATTTATTTATTTATTTATTTATTTAAAAAACTATGTAAATTTATAATCCATACAAAATATTTATTTGGTTTAAATAACATATATAATTTTACAAATAATTTGATATATATTTATTTGTTTAAAAAATAAATAAAATTTATTATATCCAAATGAAAATTAAATTTATTTGGTTCATGTAATAGATCATTTGATAATATTTGATATATATTTTTGTATAAAAAATCCATATAAATTTATTATTATTCATACACAAAATTTATTTATTTAAATAACTTAGATAATTTTATAAATAATTTGTTATTATCTGTGCCTAAAATTATTTGCTTTAAAAAGAATACATATATATACCACATATATTTGTTATCTAAAAAAATCTTCGTCATACCAAAATATTTAAATAAATTCAAGCCTTATCGTGTTTTGTCATAATGCCCAAAAAAAAAGTCATCCCAATAAATAGTGATATATGATAGTGATGTCAAATAAACCTCATTTAAATCTAACATCGATTAATTTTCTTTTTTGATATTATATTTTGGAGGATAACATATGTGATATTCTATTTTTTTATTTTTTTAAATTAGATACAAAATTCAGCTATTTGTCAAATATAAATTGAACAAGTATATATATATATATATATATATATATATATATATATATATATATATATATATATATATATATATATATATATATATATATATATATATATATATATATCATATTTTATTTTTTATAATATCTCTATATCTACTAATACAGTGGAATATAATGTGTTTTATTATAAATGGCTAAAAATGAGTCATTTGAACGGTATGTGTATATCCCCCAATAATTAATATATAAAAAATAAAAAATTCAAACAAAATTTAACTGCCGTGCATGTATCTCTTGACAAAACTGAAAATATATTTAAAATTTAAATTAAGTATTATCTATTTTGGTACATGTGAGTGTGACTAGTCTATAATATCTATGGTTAATAACAAAAGTATATGTCTAGCACCTGTAGTTCGTGTGGAAAGCAACGCGGATATCAAACGGGACCAGTAAGGTTCGAGTCCCATGATCGTGAAGACATGTATGTGCGTGTTGTAATATAAAAAAAAAGTATCTACAAAATTTTCAATGTTATTTTTAAATCAAATTTAGTATGGATAATAATAAATAAAAAATAGATATCAAAATATTACTAAATTATCTATAAAATTATTTAGATTATTTAAACAAAATAAATATTGCGTATGAATAATAATAAATTTTATATCGTCAACCTTTCTCAATTTCCAATATTTACAAACTTCTTTATTGAATTCTTTGAAAATATATTATTGCATAAAAAAATATGTTAATAAAAAACCCATCAAAAGAATACCAAACCCAAATCCAAGATGAAAATTAATATTTGGATTCCGTATAAAATTTTCTACAATTTTGATTAAGTTAATTAAGATTTAGTCCGATTCCGTGCCAATATGCTAGATTATGATATATTGGAGGGAAAGACAACGAAGTGGAAATATAGAGTCTCAGTTTTTAGAACAACACTTTTTTTTTTTACTTCTGCTAACTTCCTCTCTTCAAATAAGCACTACTCATCTCAGAGAAAAAAGGAAAAGAAAAAAAAAAAAAAAAGAGAATAAGAAGAATAAGAAGGAGGCTTGATTATTCTAGGCCGATCAATCTACCGATGGCTTCTAATTATCATCAGCAACTTTCCGATCAAGCCGCGACGTTCAATAACCCGGTATGTATGAATATATAACAATAATTTAGTTCTTAATATACATGTATGTAATCCAACTGCTATTAATGTGTTCTTCTACGATTTTTTAATTAATTACTTGATGTAAAATAAAACACAAAACTGGATATTAATTTATGCATCTGTGCACCACAAACTAGATATTATGTACGTAGATGTCGTGCATTTATATATATGCATGATGAACTCTTAGAAATAAAATTTTTTACAAAATTCTATGTATATGTTTTATTGTTTTACTTGGTATATGTCAATCTACTCATTTTACTTTTTCATATTTGGTATTTCTCGATTATTCTTATGTTTTAGGTTTCGGAGATGTTTTAAGAGCGGAAAAAAGTATTATCAATGAATGAAAACATTACAAAAAGCACTAATTTATCTTAATGGAAATCCGACTATAATGTTGTGGCAATAATGACACATTAACTTTTTAATGTTCGATTTTGACATTCAATTTTCATAAATTATTCTTTTTTAAGTATTTTTTCAATTTTGAAACACATCGGATCACTTTAAAAAAAAATTTGACAATACAAGTATTAAAATTACGCTTTTGTATTACAAGATATGCTTTTGATCCAAATTTTATGAATTGTTCTTTTGAAGTATCTTTTTTCAATTTTGAAGTATGTCGGACTAGTTTTAAAAATAATATGACAATACAAATATTCAAATTGCACTTTTATACTATAATATATGCTTTTGAAGTCGTCGAAATACAAGTATTCAAAATCGATTCTTAAAAAATTAAGATACTAAAATCTTTTTTCTCTGGTGCCAAAAGTTATATCACTACAGTTGGGCCCAACCATTAGAGTAATTTAGTTACAAGTACAAACAATTTATTTAAGTATAAAAAATGTTTAAAAAGTATATCAGGTGAAATTATGAATAAAAGAGACGCTTTCCCTTCGGCTTATGGTGGGTCTGCCCTGAGTGGACTGCTCTTGACACACGGAATTTTTATTTTGAAGCAGAATAAAAATAGCTTAAGGTTGTGTTTGATTGGTTTTTTTTTTTTTCCATGAAAAATATTTACATCACAAAATTTTCACCAATTGTATTGTTTGATGCTTATATTTTCTATGAAATTATTTTCCAAAAACTACCATTTTTCATATTTTATTCTAGAATGATAGAAAATAAAACTTGCCAAACCCATAGAAAAATATTATTTTCCATGGAAATATTTTCCGCGAAAAAATAATGGCAATCAAACACGCAAATTAAATTTTTCATGGAAACTTTTTAAAATTCCATGAAATTGTTTTCCTAAAAAAAATAATTCCTTGAAATTAATATCTTTTCCCCATATTTTTTTTTACCTTGCAATCAAATACACCCTAAGTTATATTTTAACGGAACTAAACTGAAGGTCTGCGACCAGAGAGAATTTGGGATAAATACTGTTGTTGTTCTGGAAGTTGTTTTATTTTGGAAGCGAACAAATTTTTATTTATCTTCTATTTCATTAATTTTTCTAACAGTTTTAAGTATTACAAAATAATTATATGCATTACTAATATAAAATTAATTTTTTGCTATTTATACTAATGCATTTTTTAGTTCCTAACTATTTTTTTTACCGTTGGTAATTCGGCAATTGAAAAAAAAAATGTGTTGAAAAATCTCTCTTTGTAGTGACGTAAATATTTACTCTACTTATCCTTTTTTTAAAGAGTATATCCCATATCCTATTACCCGGTATCTCATTTATTTCATCAAAATTTTGGACATATAATTTCTAAGCTAAAAATATAATTATTTATGGATAATAATTTACACACCCACTAACTTAAATTTATAAAGTACATAAAAACGTGTAACCCCATCCTCTATTTCTCTAAGATTTGAATTTTTCTTGAACCATTAGCATGGGGACGAACCAGTGCGTCCACATACAGATGGAGGGATACAACACCAATCCGTGCGTCCACATACAGATGGAGGGATTCAACACCGACTCCTTCAACGTCAGGGTCCATATCATGAGCTCCACGGCCCGCCTCAACCATCTTATCCTCTCCCGCAACTCCTAGCTCAGGTTCCAACACTCGTACCATCAAAATTGGTAATCATATCTACAACTCATAGATTTTTCTCGTAGTAATTCTATCATTTTCTTTCTTACTTATTTTTATAGTTTCTATTATTGTCATGATCGTATATTTGGTTTTCAATATGAAGCTACAATATTGTTGAAAAAACTGTAGACTTTTTACATATTTAATCAAAAGTTTGAATATAGAAGTGCTGGATTGCTAAATGCCCTCTAGAATTTTAGCATAATTTTTGTGTTACCATTGTGAACAATTGATATTCTTATGTTCTTTTTATTTTTGTTTTGTTGGTGATGGTTAATATTGATGAACTATTGGTAGAACAAAACTAGAAAATTTTTTGATGGAATGTCATCTTGAGATTAATTACTGGAGGTCTAAAGTTTCTAGGAATGTGAATTTGGGATGTTTGTATGCTAAATTTAGTTACTGTGTCCTAACACAGTAACTATACTGTCAAATTTTATAAAAAAAATATTTTATAAAGTAGCAAACAAATAACAACTATGTCTTAAATTAATTTGAATATTGTTATTTTAATAATATTATAACTAAAAACAAATTTGGGATATTAGACCATAAATTACCTATGTCAATCTAAATAAAACTACATCATATTTAGTTTCATTTCCATTTATGTTCTGTTAGCAAGGATTGGGTCTATCATTTCAAATAAAAATAATTGGATGGCCACTATGTAAACTTTAAATTCATGGTGTTAGATTTAGATTTGCTTTAATTCAAATATGAATTAATAATTGAACTAAATGAGACTATATTTGTTAGATATAAATTTTATTAGGTTTAGAACTGTGGATCACATTATAAATTGTACTAGAATTTAATTTTCAATTAGATTATAATTATTCAAATTTATTGGTGACTAAATTTGGCTTAATTTTAAGTTTGACTTTAGTTGATTGAAAAAACTAACAAAAATGTCTGCTAGTATTTTATTAGTATGAAAATCAGGGGACAATATTTAAATCGTATTAAAAAGGACAAATTTAAAAGAAAAAAAGTTTTGGTGAAGGGAAAAAACATAATTTCTTATGTTTGCGGGGGTCGTCCACGTCTAATTAATTTCTTAACTAACTATTGATATGTTTACTTACAACTCTCCTATCCAAGTATATCTATCTATACTGTAAAATAAATATATTCATAATAAAAATATAACAATAAAGTTAGGTATAAAACATAATTTTAAACTTTAGCTCCTAATCATTAACCAAAAATAAAAGCTTACAAATATTGTTTGAAACAAGAAAAAAAAATAAGTGTTGTACGCGCCATGTGTGTGTGCCCCTACATAAGGATCGTCATTTGGCCCAAAGTTCATGGGTACCCGAAAAGTCTGTCCGGTCCGATGTGTAGTGCCCCGTCCCGCTCAGTCAATCGGAGGAACAGGAATGTCGACGGCGTTCGGCTTGGCCTTACAACGGTGACTCGAAGACATCGCTCAGGTGGGGTAGTTTCGGTGAACTTGCCTCATCTTTGCCTTCACATAATAATACGCATGTTTTCAACTTGCACAAGTAGGCTTAATAATAAAAGAGATGAATCCACATAGCTAAAGGGAATAATCCCGACGGGTTGAAATGAGTTAGAACATGGAAAAAGGTCCAACGGTCGGCTTAGAGTTGGTGCACGGTGTGCTTTGAAAATGACACTCGGCCCTTCGTCCCGTGGCTTGGGAGAAGGAATGTTGGTCTTCGGTGCAAAAGCTAAGAGTTAGCCTAAGTCATAGGCGTCGCCCACATAAACGCTTGATAAAGCGTGCACGGTCCCATTGAGCAAGGCTTGGCATAGCCTTTGCTCGTCCCTCGGGTTAAGTCGTAGGCTTGAGTAAGTTAGGCAAAGTTATGCCGGTCGACCTAAGTCATTCCAAGTGCTGTCCCGCCCATTCTGCGGTTGTCAAGTTAAGTAGTCCTGCGATCTCAAGGCCCGTCGACTTGGGCAGGAGTATCACGTAGAGCACGATTGTCTTAAGGCACGATGCACGGGCTTAGTGTCTAAGGCAAGGACAATGATTCAAGGTGAGTTTTAAGAAAGGGATATCAAATAGGCATTTATGAGTTGAACCAAATGATAGGGTCTCAAGGAAAGAATGCTCGCGACCATGGGTCGTCGAGGGGTCTCAAGGAAAGGAATGCTCGCGACCGTGGGTCGTCGAGGGGTCTCAAGGAAAGGAATGCTCGCGACCGTGGGTCGTCGAGGGGTCTCAAGGATAGAAGTCTTAGTTTTAGTAAAAGGAATGACTGTGTGAGACGTCAGTTTGCATCGAGTCTTGCATGGTCATTTGACAACTTGTCGACAAGGGCGATGAACCCTCGAGCGGTAACCCCTGGGCCATGGGGGCCGACTCGGCCTAGGAGGGAACAGGGTATAGTCGTGCGTAAGGTTTTGGCACAGGTTAAGCGGGGACTTGCGACGGGGCTAGCTACTTGCGTCGAAAGGATCCCGATTAACAAAACTATACGTCAAGGTACAGCTTGTGATGCTGGTGGCCAAGTTCATATAGATGTCGGCAAATAGCGGCTAACCGCGGGTATGCCTTTGGATTGAGTTGAGTTGAAGGTGTGGACAGTTAGAACACAAAGTTTGGGCCTTAGATTGGAATTCAACATAAGCGTCGTGCTTCGGCACGAGAGGTGGCGTCAAGTCTTGAGTTGTCAGCATATAAGTTGCAAAAGTTGATTTGAGTTTAAGTCGGGAAACCGCCGCAAGGCAAAGTTGGTTGAGTGACACTAACCTTCACATGTCTAAGTTTGGGTCAGTTGGTGATCAAAGTAGCAAGGGCCGCAAGGCGGCAGGGCCTCGAGGCAGGGATATAGTTAAGTCTCACTAAGTTGCGAGGCACAGCCTCAGCAAGGGTTTGAAGCACGGTCACACGAGAATGGGATCTTATCGCGTAGTTGCGTCTCTGACTTTGGCCGTAAGGCAAAACACGACTCGATAGGTTAACGTTGTTGGCACGAGAAGGGTCTTGAGGCAAGGTATGAGTTAACGTCGACATTGTTGTGCAAGCACGGGATGGTCTAAAGACACAAAATAGGCAAGGCGTCGGTCCTAAAACTGATCCTAAGACAAGAATAGAAAGACAATCATAAAGGGGACTAAGTTGCACAAAAGTAAAGTAAACGTGCGGGTTTTGTATGGGTGGGCGAGGAGCTCATTCCACCAGTACAGTGGTACTGACACCCACATAGTTTTCATGTGCAGGCACAGGTAGAAGCTCGTGGCGCGGAGCTCGCTTGGATGCGTCGAGGCACGAAGTTCCTTGGCGACTCGAAGCGTGCGGTCGCATGGAGAAAAGACTTATACGGGACAAAATGTATGGACGTCGCCTTTCGAAGCTTCCGCTGGATCGAGCATTTGTATTGAGAGAGAGCAGAGTGAACTTGTAAACGTGAGGAGAGTGAGCTTGAGTCGATTGTAATTTGGCCTTGCGCCCACAAATGTAACCTTGTATTCAGTATCAATAAAAGAGTTTCCTTTGAATGACTTGTGTTCTTGTGTTTGTTCTAAATTCCGCTGCTAGTATTCAATGTCTCTGCTTGGGACTTCTGTGCGACGACCCCGTCGCAGCCGTTGAAATCGGCCGTTATGGAACCCGCCTTGCACGAGCGCAATCTAGGCTCGTGCGGCATCACGCCTTAGCGAGGACGATCGCTCCTACGGGAGCGGGGCGTGACATAATGGTATCAGAGCACGGCTTTACGTCCTTGGACTATCGATTGAATTCTTTAACTCGTTGTTTCCGCAAACTCTGTTGCTTCAGTATATTGATGTCGTTGGTGCGCTCTCTCTCAATTGTCCCACGGGATGTCCATACAATAAGTCTACCTATTTTGCAAAACATAGGAGAACAGCTTTTGATAAGAAACAAAAGGAGGGTTTACGTAAGCACGGTTGGCTAAGTCGGGCTGGGCATATACACCAAGGATTGTGTCAACCTTAGCAAAGTCGAGTGTGGGATTCATAATGTTTCAAACAAGGATGGGTTGGACTTGGTTGAGTAAGTGGGATGACTGTCGATAGGGGTGCTATCGAGCGACTATATCGTCGGTGCGATATAGATGGTCGTGCTTGGAAATTTAGGAATGGTTCGAACGGGATTCGAAAAGTTGATTTTGATTCAAAGGATAGTTTTTGAGGATTTGTTGAATGACTTCACTCCTGAGTGGTGTATGCGATAGGCTCAGGAATTTCGATCGATCAATCGAGGATTCGGGGGTGTCGATGAGTCTATCAGCAAGCGTCGCATTATGTAAAAGCCATAGATTGAGTATCAATGAATAAGTCTTAGTCTTGAAGTTTGACGAGTGGATTCGAACAACCTAGAATTGATGTGCACGGTACGTGCACGGGATTGAGGATTACGCAAGTATGAAATGCGAAAACGATTGAGTAGGTGAAATCGAATCGAGGAAAAGTTAAGGTGTAGCGAATGGATAACTTGATCGAGGAAATTGATACGGATCATATACGAAAAGTTAGCACGACAGGTAGATAGCGTGCATGGAAGGCTTGATTTTAAGGTACGCGAATGACCCTAAGGATTGGATTAAATGTTGCTCGATGATTGAGTTAGCTAAGGATTGATGCGAATTGAGGAAATACGTTGGTCGATGACTTAAGATAGACGGATGAACAATACGCGAATTTGGGTTTGAGAAATTTGATGTTGTGAATGAATCGAGGGATAATGATCGAACTTAAATATGAATGTCGAGGAGATTATCCAGTCGGATGATAGCATAGTTCGCACGACTCAAAATTTGTTGCAAACGAAGATCGTCAGGTTACGTATATCGTCGATGGTATTGAGGCGTATCAAAGATGATATGCAATAACTCGGAGGTACTCGGACTCGGTGAATGACGATCGTGCAAGTGCTATTATTCGGTTGGATGCAATACTTAGGATTTTGATGTGAGATGAATGTTGGATAGAAGTGATTGTGTCTTGATGGTTACGCGGATAGCTACAACATCGACAATCTTGTCTTGTGCAAGCGCAACTCTAGCCTCGCACATGCGTTGCATCGAATTTGGGGCGATCGTTCCGCGTGAGCGCTGACATGGTGATTCATGTCGCGGGAATGATCAAACTCAGAAAATTAGGATGCGACAACTTTGATTGTCCCGACTTGTTGGCTTGATGCGAAGGTGAACTCGAGGATTTGTAGGACTTGCGACTGATGAATGAAAGAAACTTGAGGATTGAGTAGGTCCAATCCGCGCATCAAGAATGAACTAGTCTAGACGCAAAACAAGAGTTACGTCCTGATGAGGATGATTATCCCGCGGGAGCGTGCATGGTGATTCATGCCCACTGTGGAAAATCTGACTCGCGTGAGATCGGGGCGCAACGTATTGTTAAGTCAGATGACCTTGTGATCGATTTCGTGGATTGGGATAAATGACTTGGGAGTGTGGAATATGAATTATGGTTTAGCGATGTGTTGTGTCGTAGTGTGCTTGAATTGAGAAGGATTGATAGGTGGATTATACCGAACGTGTTTGAAGGGATAGACTATACGAAATGGCTTGATGAAAGAGAAATGTGTTCATGTCGAGTAATTGGTTGAAACGTGAGTTATCATAGGATGACTTTGCTGAATGACTCGGACCCCGCGCGACAAATATTGGGATATGTATAGGCGATCTATGCTCGATGTTTAGAAATCGGAGTGATGCGAGCTTGGGTAGAAAATCCCGTACTATCAACTTGGTTTGACCTTAGGATGGGGTCAGTGTTGATATCGTTGTTTGGGAACTATGATTCCAATACTGACGGAAAGACATAGCCTAGCGGTTAGGCAGACGTTCCGGTGCGGAGCGATAGGAATGGTGAAGGCACCACTCATGAGGCTCGGTTGACATGCATGTATATCAAGGACGCTTGAATGCGTGCACGATCCGACTCAAGTGGTGATGGCGGGATTCGCTATCACGAGGCTTGGTTGAAATGTATGTGTTTTGGGGACGCCTAAGATATGTGCACGATCCATACTAAGTGATATGTTGAATCAAGTGAGACTGGAGGAACGGAAAGTCGAGGATTTTGAGATGTAAGTTTTGAAGAAAGGATTGTGGGTAGCACGAGCGTGGCTCGGATTTGAGGGAACGCATAGGAGAAGTGTGCGCTGAGAGAGTTGTTGAACGTTTGTGGTAAGTCAAGGATAAGTACTCAGTTAGTTTCGAGGACGAAACTTTTTCTGAGTGGTGTATGATGTAGTGCCCCGTCCCGCTCAGTCAATCGGAGGAATAGGAATACGACGGCGTTCGGCTTGCCTTGCAACGGCGACTCGAAGACATCGCTCAGGTGGGGTAGTTTCGGTGAACTTGCCTCATCTTTGCCTTCACATAATAATACGCATGTTTTCAACTTGCACAAGTAGGCTTAATAATAAAAGAGATGAATCCACATAGCTAAAGGGAATAATCCCGACGGGTCGAAATGAGTTAGAACATGGAAAAAGGTCCAACGGTCGGCATAGAGTTGGTGCACGGGTGCTTTGAAAATGACACTCGGCCTTCGTCCCGTGGCTTGGGAGAAGGAATGTTGGTCTTCGGTGCAAAGCTAAGAGTTAGCCTAAGTCATAGGCGTCGCCCACATAAACGCTTGATAAAGCGTGCACGGTCCCATTGAGCAAGGCTTGGCATAGCCTTTGCTCGTCCCTCGGGTTAAGTCGTAGGCTTGAGTAAGTTAGGCAAAGTTATGCCGGTCGACCTAAGTCGTTCCAAGTGCTGTCCCGCCCATTCTGCGGTTGTCAAGTTAAGTAGTCCTGCGATCTCAAGGCCCGTCGACTTGGGCAGGAGTATCACGTAGAGCACGATTGGCTTAAGGCACGATGCACGGGCTTAGTGTCTAAGGCAAGGACTATGATTCAAGGTGAGTTTTAAGAAAGGGATATCAAATAGGCATTTATGAGTTGAACCAAATGATAGGGTCTCAAGGAAAGAATGCTCGCGACCTGGGTCGTCGAGGGGTCTCAAGGAAAGGAATGCTCGCGACCGTGGGTCGTCGAGGGGTCTCAAGGAAAGGAATGCTCGCGACCGTGGGTCGTCGAGGGGTCTCAAGGATAGAAGTCTTGGTTTTAGTAAAGGAATGACTGTGTGAGACGTCAGTTTGCATCGAGTCTTGCATGGTCATTTGACAACTTGTCGACAAGGGCGATGAACCCTCGAGCGGTAACCCCTGGGCCATGGGGGCCGACTCGGCCTAGGAGGGAACAGGGTATAGTCGTGCGTAAGGTTTTGGCACAGGTTAAGCGGGGACTTGCGACGGGGCTAGCTACTTGCGTCGAAAGGATCCCGATTAACAAAACTATACGTCAAGGTACAGCTTGTGATGCTGGTGGCCAAGTTCATATAGATGTCGGCAAATAGCGGCTAACCGCGGGTATGCCTTTGGATTGAGTTGAGTTGAAGGTGTGGACAGTTAGAACACAAAGTTCGGGCCTTAGATTGGAATTCAACATAAGCGTCGTGCTTCGGCACGAGAGGTGGCGTCAAGTCTTGAGTTGTCACATATAAGTTCCTTAAGTTGAGTTTGAGTTAAGTCGGGAAACCGCCGCAAGGCAAAAGTGGGTCGACATAAGTTCAAGTTTGGGTCAGTTGGTGGTCAAAGTAGCAAGGGCCGCTAGACGCAAGGGCCGCGAGGCGGATATGGTTAAGTCTTACTGAGTTGCGAGGCACAGCCTCAGCAAGGGTTTGAAGCACGGTCACACGAGAATGGGATCTTATCGCGTAGTTGCGTCTCTGATTTTGGCCGTAAGGCAAACACGACTCGATAGGTTAACGTTGTTGGCACGAGAAGGGTCTTGAGGCAAGGTATGAGAGTCGACATTGTTGTGCAAGCACGGGATGGTCTAAAGACACAAAATAGGCAAGGCGTCGGTCCTAAAACTGATCCTAAGACAAGAATAGAAAGACAATCATAAAGGGGACTAAGTTGCACAAAAGTAAAACGTGCGGGTTTTGTATGGGTGGGCGAGGAGCTCATTCCACCAGTACAGTGGTACTGACACCCACATAGTTTTCATGTGCAGGCACAGGTAGAAGCTCGTGGCGCGGAGCTCGCTTGGATGCGTCGAGGCACGAAGTTCCTTGGCGACTCGAAGCGTGCGGCCGCATGGAGAAAAGACTTATACGGACATAATGTATGGACATCGCCTTCGAAGCTTCTGCTGGATCAAGACTTGTAATTGAGAGAGAGCAGAGTGAACTTGTAAATGTGAGGAGAGTGAGCTTGAGTGATTGAATTTGGCCTTGTGCCCACAAATGTAACCTTGTATTCAGTATCAATAAAAGAGTTTCCTTTGAATGACTTGTGTTCTTGTGTTTGTTCTAAATTCCGCTGCTAGTATTCAATGTCTCTGCTTGGGACTTCTGTGCGACGACCCCGTCGCAGCCGTGAAATCGGCCGTTATGGAACCCGCCTTGCACGAGCGCAATCTAGGCTCGTGCGGCATCACGCCTTAGCGAGGACTATCGCTCCTACGGAGCGGGGCTGACACGATGGACCAAATCTTGATAGAGCCCGGTCATTAGAACGTGATGGATCTCATATATCGATCCATAGAGAGGTCAAATTCAGTCCGAAACTAAAGTTGACTAATAATCATCTAAAGAGTGAACTATAGTTTTTTTAGTCCTTTTTTTTTTTACCCATCATACATGATGCCCCCCCCCCCACCCCCCCCCCCCCCCCCCCCCCCCCCCCCCCCCCCCCCCCCCCCCCCCCTCCATCATACGGAGACACGTAGCAAACAAAACCACTTTAAGAGTGGTTTTGTACACTCTCCAAAATAGGTTTGTGGTTTATTTGTCATATCTCCATGTGATTGGGAGGTGAAAACACCATGGTATTGGTGGATGCAAAAATGGACTTTTTTTAATATATTGACTAGTTAATCAATTCAATATAGTAAAATCTATTTCCAACTTAAAGTTTATTTGTTTTATAGAAACGAATTATCACCAGATAGTTGAAAATAAAATTTTCAAGTTACAGTGGAAATAGTTTTTTTTTTTTTTTATATTACAATACGTGTCGGGGTAGGATGGGCTTTTTCCAACTTAGGTCCGGTGCGACTGGCTACAGTACATAGACTTGAGATGCTCGGCCCGGATGCCATTCAATACACCTAAATTCGGACCGGATCGGCCCACTTGACATCTCTATTAACCAGATTCAAGTTTGCATGTTTCCCATATGTGTCCAAACATAAAATTGTGTGCAACTAACTTGGATGTATTGTGATTATTTTGACAATTTCAGGTTGACACAAACAATTGTCCGGGCTTCATTCCTACAAACCAGAGGCTAAATGTCTTTTCCGATGTATCATTTGTAGTGCGCAGTGGACTGATACAAGCAGGACACGCTTGGGACACACTACCCGGACACGGAGCTCCAGAAATACTGCACAATAACCTCGGCATGCTCCACGGAAACGTAACTCCACAAATACTTTGCAATAACTTGGACACGCGCCCCGGATACAGAAATCCAGAAATACCTCGCAATAACCTCGGCATGCTCCCCGGAAACGTAACTCCACAAATACTTTGCAATAACTTGGACACGCGCCCCGGATACAGAAATCCAGAAATACGTTGCGATAACTTTGGCTTGCTCCGGAATTTAGCAAGTACTCTCAACTCGGCTTCTTCCTCGTCAAGCTCACAACCATTACGATATCCAGCAGGTTCCCCAGCGGGCTCGGCAACCCCTGACGAATGTCGATCGGGAGATCAAACGCCGTTGGTCCCGAGCAATGCTTTCATTGCTCCACCGCACTCGTCGCGAGCTACTGTCCCCATGCCTCTGGCCAGCGTCCTACAATCTGCACTTGAAGTTCTGAACGCTCCTCCCCCCCAACTACCGAGGTAAGTATATATAGTCGTGCTTTCGGAGTCCATTAACCTCTGATACTGATCATTGATAGTGTTGCCGAAACTGGAAATGTCTGCAGGGGTGGTGGCGGCGCTAAGAGTTGCAAATGCAAGAACAGCGAGTGCTTGAAACGGTGAGTGACACGGTTCATCATGCAACAACCTTATATGGTGGTTGTTTTCGCAACGACTTTGACGATCCTTTTCTTGCAGCTACTGCGCATGCTTCAAAACTAAACAGCTCTGCGGCGGAGAATGTGCTTGTACTGGGTGCCGCAACACGAGCGAACACGAAGATTGTGTCGCAAAAGCGCGCAAACTTGCGTTGAGTAAAGATGCCAACGCTTTCGAGTCTCAGGTGGTCCGTCAGGTCCATGACAATGGTGTAAGGATTTTATTTTCTTTTTTTTCTTTTTTTTTAAGTTACAAACTTGCGCTCTTGTGTTTGCATCATATATTGGAATGAAGTAGAGTTTTGGTTTGCAGGACAATTTGATGCCACAAATCTCAAACTCTGTTGTACATAGAAAAGGATGCAGTTGTAGGAAGTCTGCATGTTTGAATGACTATTGCGGATGTAAGCAGGTCAGAGTTATATTTTTCACTTATGGTTTATTTTTGGATTATTTAAAAAATTTGAGTTTAGGTCTCATACGTCCATGTCCTGTCCAAAATTAAGATCTAAACCCAAATTTTGGACCTAAAACTAGAGGAAAATATTTATGGTCTTGTATAGTATTAAAATTTTGTGTTCAAGTTTAGGTCTTCCTACATAAAATTTAAAAAAATATGTGAGAGTTGTGTGACTTGGATTCCAGGAGCCACACAACCCTACTCTTGGCGGCAATTTCGATAGAGACGACTTCGTGGACATCGTGTATTATATTGTTAGATGTTTCTCGTTCCTGTCGTATTATTGAATGATTGCGTTTTTATGAATTGTGTGATTTTTGAGATTAATGATAGAAGCAAACAAGAGTACTATCACAAGTCTCATTCTTGTGTCATATAATATTCAAAGTTTAGGTCCAAGAACCAAATTATTTTTGGAACAAGACATATAAATACAAATTTTCATTATTATATGAAACTACAAAACTAAATAACCCTCTAATTTTCACATTGGCTCCTTATTTATCTTTTAATGTTTACAACGTTCATCTTGTAGGAAAAAGTTGGATGCTCCTCTTCGTGCCGCTGCCTAAATTGTGAGAATGAGTATGGCTGCAAAAAGGTAATTAGTATTCATCGTGCTGAGTATGATTTCATAAACTAATAAGTTCATCAAATGAATCGTAATCACAATTGAAACTAGAAGCGGATCCAGAAATGTATGTTGGGGTGGATTGGGGTGGAATAGGTGTGAGCTAACTCATAAAAAAATATATATAAAAAAAGAGAAAAAGAAAAAGAAAAAAATTTGGGTAGACTGGAGTCCAACCCAGTTTATACCTGGATTTGCCCCAATAGTAGAGAAGTACTAGGAGAATTTTACTAAGATGTCGTTAATGCAAACATGTTAAACTCTATGAAGATGCATGTTAATTAAACTCTATGTGAGTCAGTCACGTATAATGACTTCATAACTTGCTATAGTAAGTATACATATATAATGTTATTTGAAAAGAAATTTATGTCTTTATTGAATATACTTTTTATGTAATCTTGTACAGGAAACAAATCTGTGAATATGAAACGCTGCTATACGAGGAAGAAGAAGAAAAAGAGTTCTATCCTCGGCTTCATGTGCCTTTGTAAAATGAAAAAAAAAAAAAAAAAAAAAAAAAATCACCTAATGAGTGCTATCAGGCTATTCTCATTTCTTCATTTCTTTGTTTTCCTTTTTCTTTTTTTTATACAGTTGCATTAATCTATATTATTATATAATATGAAAAGTTAGAGGCAAAGTTAGAGGCTTCAAAAATATCCTTATTATCTATGTAGAATTCAACATATAATCCAACACATTCTAAAAGATACGTCTTCTTCCTGCACAATTGATTTCTTCTCTACTAGGAGGACGGAGAATAGAGTCGCTCACATGCTTGCGGTTAGGGTCCGTTTGGATATGTTTTCTAAAAATTTTATCTGAAAATAATTTTTTGAAAGTGAGTTATAAAGTTATTTTCTGAGTACAAATATTCTGAGTTTGCGTTTGGTTAACTTTCATCTGTAAATTTTTTCCTGATTTCTTTTTCGTATTCTATTTGCTAGAAAAAAAAAATCAAATTCTGAAAATAATTAGAAATATATTGTGTCCATATATTTTGTGTCCACTTTTTGTGTCCGGCTCTCCGGAGTCCGCCGAACGTAGACGAGCCGCCACCGCTCGTAGGCCCACGTCCACCGCACGCGTAGGCCCACGTCCGTCGCCTCGCGTAGGCCCTCATCCACCGCCGCGTAGGCCATCCCGGAGTCCGTCGTGCCTACGAAATCTGCCCCGGAGTCCGCCGTGCGCAGGCGAGCCGTCGTCGCGGATAGGCGAGCCCTTCCTCCTCCACTAGAATGCTGCAGCGACGGCGAGGAAGGATTGCGGCGGCAAGGAATGACTCGAGACGAGGGAGAAGGGGGCGGAGAAGGCCGTTGACGAAGAGGACCTCCTCTATCATGAGTGTCGCCGCTGTTGGGTTTTTGGTTTTTCCTTTAGAAAGGTTTAGTCCCACATCGGAAAAAATAAATGGTTTGTATCTCTATATATTAGCTTTGCTATTATTGGAGATGCACATGTGGTGTGGAGGTGCACATGGGTTTGCCATGTGGGATTATTTTTCTAATGGGAAAAAGGCTAAAATCAACAATTAAAGCATTCATGCTTTTTGCTCTTGGAAAATTTATTTCCATAGGAGCTAAGTCCCGTTGGGGCTTAGCGACTCGGACTCGGACTCGGACTCGAGCTCATGAGGCGTAATGTGGCATTTTGTTGG